>JAMPIV010001466.1:600000-1200000 GCA_024509875.1 Oreohelix idahoensis
TCTATTGCTGCGTCTTCTGGTCCCGCGTTCGTTTTTGTAATCGTTACAACGCAGTGGTCAATAGTGTTTATGACGCAATTTTTGACCACAGCTCATGTTGCGCGCACGTGAAAGCAACAAAATTTGGGGTGAACACTATTCACTGACTACGCAACTAAAACCCTATAAAAGGATAACGCTACACACAAAAAATTCAGTTCATTTTCAAGCAGACATTTATGGCGTCTCTATCGATAAATTTTAAGGAACATTGCTATTGACCGATTACATGATGGCGAAAGTCAAAGTCAAGTTGCCAGGCATCTAAACGTGCATCAGAGTACCATCAGTCGACTTTGGCACCGGTTCCAAGCCACTGGCTCAGTTGAAGACCGGCATCGCAGTGGACGGCCCAGAGTGACAACAGCAGCGGAGGATCGCTTTATTCGGCTTCGTCACCTCAGAGACAGGTTTACAACAGCTTCCTCAACTGCCCAGTCATTGCCTACAGGACGTCGTGTGTCTCATCAAACTGTCCGGAATAGACTGCATGACGCTGGACTTTGGGCACAACGACCTCACCGAGGACCTGTCCTTACGCGCCGCCATCGCCAAAATCGACTTCTTTGGGCCAACCAGCATCGTCCCTGGGCAGCTGACAATCAATGGAGACGTGTCTGGTTTAGTGACGAATCTTTTTTTTTTTTTGTTGCAGCGTCATGATAGACGGCGTAGGGTCTACCGTAGGCGAAATTAACGTTTTGCCCAAAATTGCGTTGATGAAGCTCCGCCGCACGGTGGTGGAGGTGCAATGGTGTGGGGAATGATCAGTTGCAACGGAAGGAATCAATTGATGCACATTGAAGGAGGCTTGAATGCGCAACGATACATCAATGAAATTCTTCGACCCCATGTCATTCCACTTTTGGCTGCCCAAAGGTCTGTGTTTCAACAGGACAACGCCAGACCCCATTGTGCACGGTTGACCACGCAGTTCCTGACTGCCAACAACATTCTCACCCTTTCCTGGCCATCCCTGTCTCCAGACATGAGTCCGATTGAGCACCTGTGGGATGGGCTGCATAGACGTGTTTGTCGCCGAGACGTTGCTCCAGCCAATCGTCGTGATCTGTTCCAGGCACTCCAGGAAGAGTGGGCAGCCATCCCACAGGCCCACATCAGACGTCTGATCGCATCCATGCCCAGGATATGCCAGTCGCTGATCGATGCAAGAGTAGGCCACACACCATACTAACGAGAAAGCCCGTACGCCAAAAAACTCTAGTGACCCAGATGCAAAACAACTGTCAATTGATTGGTTGAACCCTAAGGTATTATTGTGTGCAATTTGAACAATTAACTCATTACATTAAAAACGTTATTTAATGTCAAAATTATGCCTATGTGTGAGCCTTCAGTAGCTATGCGTTTCTTTTTTTGAACAGTATATATAAAAACGAAGTGGAAATACTTACACACTAGAGCAGTAGTTCTCAACATTTGTACGACCACGACCCAAATCTCACAATTGTTGAAGCTGGTGACCCATGTACCAAAATTGACCAGTAAAATGTTAACTGCACTTGGAATTTCTTTCATGATAAAGGCTCAGTTAATACTTTATCTAATATGTACCACTGAAAAACCCAACAGTGATTACAAATGTTCATTATGAAACGCATACGGAATCTTCCGTTCACTCTTCGGTTTGCGGGGCACGCTTCAGCTCACCCATCTGTAGATGAGTATCAGACTCTGTACTTGAGTTAGGCAAGAAAAGGCAGCATGGAAGTGAACTAGTCACTCCATCTACTGAAGCTAGACCTAGTATAGTGTAGTCTTTAACACTTCACTCAAAGAAGTATTTGCTATGCGTCTACCTTTATCATTACCTTCAAGGACAACGTAAGGGACGGGACCCATATTTATGTCACGATTCATAGTTTAATAACCACTGCTTTATAGGGACATGAAAGGGAAAGAGTAAAAACAAGGAAACGTCTTAGAATATTTAATAATTCTTTGCGTCATAAATACATCAAAGGTCACATAACCAAGCAAAAAATGAAAAAGTAATATCCAGTAGCTAGTTTAACAAGGTATAAAGGGTTATTGGATGATCAACACCAAACATTTATATTACAAATATGGAGTATTAATACTTACATATAGCTGAACATGTAAGTTATTAAACGGGGTTTCTTATACTTTACTTTCTCACAGACAATGCATTTGACGTTATTTGAATTGTTTACTTTTTCACAGACAATGTATTTTACTATTTACTACTTACTTATTTGCTAAGTCGATCCTCTTCTACCATAGGGTGTAGAGGTCTGTCATAGAGAGCGCCATACTATCCTATTGGCCGTGTTCCTCCTAGCCTGGTTCCAATCTAGTCATCGGCCCCTCAGTGATTGTTTAATGTTGTCCTTCCAGCGGACTCTGGGTCGTCCTGGAGGTCTGGATCCATGGCTTTTGGTTTCCCATACTTATCGTGGTAGCCGATCTTCTCCCATTGTGCATACATGGCCAAACCCTCGAATGCTGGACTGTTCTACTTGGGTCTGCAGGGGTTGGGTTTTGAGGCATTGACGTATCGTCTGGTTGCTTACCATGCCCCTTCTTGTTACGTCAACCACCCTCCTCAGATACCTCTTTTCTGAGGTTTGGAGCTGACTTTTGTGGGGTGTTGTCATTGTTCACGACTCGCATCCATAAGTCAAGACTGGAACTTAAGTGGAGCGGTATACAGCCATCTATCGTCTTCTTGCCAACTTCTTTTTTTGGAGGAATTCTCGATTTCTGGCCTGAAAAATCTGCCGGCTGTTGCTCATCAGGTAGCCAAATCTTCGTTTTTGCCTCCCTTTTTAGTCTATGACAGCTCCAAGGTATTTAAAGTGGTTGACCTGCTCCAGGACCTGTTCTCCCGGCAAAATCTGATGCCTTCTTCCTTCTCGTGATATCTTACTTACTTACTTAGTCGTTCCCCATCTACCATGAGGTGTAGAGGTTTGGAAGAGAGAGCGCCAGACTATTCTATCAGCTGTCTTCTTCCTGGCCTGATTCCATTCTAGCCCTCGGTCCTTCAAAGATTGTCTAATGTTGTCCTCCCAGTGGACTCTGGGTCGTCCTGGAGGTCTGGATCCCTGGCTCTTTGTTTCCCATGCTTGTCGTGGTAGCCGATCTTCTCCCATTCTGCAGATATGGCCAAACCATCTTAGTTGGGACTGTTCTATTTGGGTCTGCAGCGGGTGGGATTTTAGGCCTTGACGTATCGTCTGGTTGCGGACCATGTCTCTTCTTGTTACTTCAACCACCTTCCTCAGATACCTCATTTCTGAGGTTTGGATCTGGCTTTTGTGGGTTGTAGTCATTGCCCATGACTCGCATCCATATGTCAAGACTGGGACATAGGTGGAGCGGTATACAGCCATCTTCGTTTTCTTACCAACTTCTTTCTTGCTGAGGAATCCTCGATTTATGGCCTGATAAAATCTCCCAGCCGCTGCTTTTCGAGTGGCCAACTCTTCTTTGATGCCTCCCTTTCGGTCTATAATAGCTCCGAGATATTTAAAGTGGTCGACCTGCTCCAGGACCTGTTCTCCCAACTTAATCTGATGTTTTCTTTCTTCTCGTGATATCACCATGGTTTTATTTTGGAAATGCTGAAGACCATCCCTCTCTTCTCCACTTCTTCCTTCCAGAGTTGCAGGTTGGATTGAAGGTGTGCCTCTGATTTATCAATCAGGGCAACATCATTGGCAAATGACAGCTCTGAAATACAAACATATCTCATCTTCAAGTACTCCACTGAATACGTTCTTGTCCATTCCTTACTTGCTTTGATGACATCGTCCATGAGGAGTGTGAACAGATGAGGTGACAGAATATCACCTTATCTTACATCAATGGTGGTCCTGAACTCTTCTGACTTATAGTCTGCCGCCCTCACATAATTTCTGCGAGTCATGTAGAACCTCTGTATTGAGTATAAAGGTGAGATGCATCTTTGTTTCTTGGATCTGGAAAAGGCGTTTGACGAGGTCCACTGGAGCAAACTTTGGGACTGTTTGGCAAAGAAAAACATTCCAACATCTCTGATCCATGCAATACAGAGCTTCTACTCAGGCAGAATATAAGGTCTTGAGTACTTCGGTTTGCTTTGAAGCCACATTGGACCTCATCCATTTGTGGCTCAGATAGGCGTGAGAGTCTCTGCTCCAGGATTTTAAAGCAAATTGTACCACGGACACTGAGTAGAGATATGACTCTATGATTTCCACATTGTCGGTTGTCAATATTTTTGAAATTTTGTGATATGATTGCAATTTCTAAATACTCTGGTATTGTCTTGTGGCACCAGGCTGCATGTAGACCTTCAGGAGTAATAGGTTGCCTGCTGGTGCCATGTACCAAACCGTTTCGGGTGTTATACCACTATGTCCTGGTCCATCAGGTCGTCCTTTTATGTTTATCACTACTGTAGCAATAGGCCCCTGATGCCTGGTCTTAACATCTAGCTCTCTTAGCTGGTAGATCTTAATGCTCATCTCTCCTGCTTGATTGTTTATTTTCTTGCGTGATGGTGTGCAATGCCTAGGCCGAGCAACTCTTTCAGTTGTTCTTTTAATTGTCAGCAGGTAGTGATTACATCCAGTCTCTGCCCTCTCCAGACTCTAATATCTATATACTTGAACGAGCTCTTCCTGACAATGACATAGTCGATCTTTGATTTCTCATTCTTTATTGGTTCACATCTAGTGTATGTATGTATGCGCTAATGGGGGAACTTAGTGATCGTTAATGACACGATTTTGCTCAGTGCAGAATCTAAGGAGCTGATTTCCATTGTCATTTAGTGTATCTTCTCCATACCTTCCGATAACTCCACCCCATCGAGCATTGTCATTACCAACTCTGGCATTCAAATCTCCGAGGAGGAAAATTTCATCCACGCAGTTATCCAGTGCCTTTTGTAGCAGCTCGAAGAAATCTTCTTTGACTTCTGCTCGCTCGGTTGTGGGGACTCCGTTGTAGAGCAGCGTGTCACCATTGCGATCGTTTTACATTACCTTCGACTGTTTACTTTCTCACAGACAGTGTATTTTACTTTATCTTAATTTGTCTACTTTCTCACTGTCAATGCACTTACTTTATCTTAAATTATTTACTTTCTCACAGACACAGTAATTTACTTATCTTAATTGTTTACTTTCTCACAGACAATGCACTTTATTTTATCTTAAATTGTTTACTTTTGTGACAGACAATGCACTTTACTTTATTTTCAGTAGTTATACTTTATCACAAATACTTGTCTCTTTGTTCTCTTGTACCGTTTCAAATAATACTATTGCAAATAATGTACTCTACATGACAGGTGGTAGACAGAATGAGTAAAAGTTAATGATTCGCTGTTCTTTACTTTGTCACAGAAAATTTACAGAACACGCTATGAGAAAATTTACTACTAATAATAAATGCGTATCTCACTATCAGACAATTTACTATTACAAATAATTGCGTAACTCGCTATCAGACAATTTACTACTATAAATAATTGACTGAACTAGCTGTTACAGAGTTTTCGATTACAGGGTATGTAATGAAACCGCTGTCATGCAATTTACTATTATAAATTATTTTACTGAGCTCGCTATTGGAAAAATTACAACTACAGTCTACTAAACCAGCTATCAGACAGTTTACTGCTACAATCCATTTATTAAACTAGCTATCAATCAATGTGCTACTATGATTCGTTTAATAAACTCACTTTTAAAAAATGTGCTACCATAAACAAATTAATGAAACTCGCTGTGAAAAAAATTTATACTACAAATATGCTTACTAAACTCGCTGTCGACAATTTACTACTACAAACATACTTACCTTATGCGCTGTAAAAAAAATGTACTACTGTCAACATACCTATCTAATTCGCTGTCAGAAAAATTTACTATTATCAACATATTTACCTTATTCGCTGTCAGAAAAATGTACTACTATCAACATATTTATCTTATTCACTATCAGAAAAATTTACAACTACAAGCAAATTTACTAAACTCGATGGAAGAAAATTTACTAATATCAACATACTTACTAAATTCGTTGTCAGAAAATTTACTACTATAAGAAAATTTACTAAACTCGCTGGCAGAAAATATTTACTACTACATACTAATTTAATCAACTCGCTTTCAGAAAATTTACTATTATAAATAATTTTACTCAGCATGCTATCAATATGTTTACCAATATAAATAATTTAAAGCTCGCTGTTAGAAAAATTACCTTTATAAATAATTTACTGAGCTCGCTGTTAGGAAGATTACTATTGCAAATAATTTACTGAGCTCACTGTTAGAAAGGTTATTGTTTTAAATAATTTACTGAGCTCGCTATTAGAAAGATTACTTTTACAAATTATTTATTGAGCTCACTGTTAGAAAGATTACTTTTATAAATAATTTACTGAGCTCACTGTTAGAAAGGTTACTTTTATAAATGATTTACTGAGCTCACTGTCAGAACGATTATCCTTACCAAGGCCGGTTTTAGACACGGTGAGGCCATATGCTATACGAAGCTATGGAAACCCTATTTGGCAATTGGTAACAGAGAATACAATCATGTAACAAGTGAACGTGGTAAGAGAGGCCCATTCAGACTGCGAGGCTGTAAACTGTAGCTTATTTAGCTTATGCCTAAATCTGGTCCTGATCATTACAAATAACTCACAGAACCGGCCATCAGACAATTTACTATTACATATAATGTACTCTTAAATCACACATGGTAGACAGATAGATTACAAGCTGAAGGTTTCCTCTATTGTACTTTGTAACAGATAATTTACTGAATTCTTTACGAGACATTTTACTACGACAAATACTTCTAAAGTTTACCACTTTAAATAACTTACTGACACCGTTATCAAAATATTTATTATTATAACTCATGTACTCTAACTAAAGAACCATTGTCTGTGGGAAAGAACGAACGAACGAACGAACTTTATTTTCGAAGGTGTAAGAATTGGGCACGAATTACCGTCTAATATTATACCCTTCCACTCTCATTTATCGTGCATTTTATATCCTTTCATTCCCACATGTTACTTTATGCATTCATTTAAAAGTAAAAAAATTAAGCTAAATAGCTTGATCCTAATATCAGTGTGCCCAAGCTCGCGCCCTCGGTAGGACACTCCAGCTTCACCCTATGGTCTCGGCACAACACGGGAAGTAGCAGTTACTGGTTATAAGGATCTCCTGGACAGCTACCACCCGCTTCAAGCTGGACAGCCTCCAGCCAATTAGGTGCTATATCGCCACTGTCTGCTTTCCCCATTGGGTGCATGGGGATTAGGGTCAAACCTTAAATGTGGACAGAATATCCCTAAAGATATCTTCTACGGACAACTGGCAGATGACAAAAAAGCAGGTGAGTTTCAAAGATGTGTGCAAGAGAGGCACCAAGGCACTGGATATAAATCCAGTAACCTGGTAGGATGAAACTGCCGATCGCACGAAGTGGCGATGCTCCCTTCGGCTTCACCTCAGATTGGGCGAAAAGAATCTCTCACAACAAGCAGAAGAGAAAAGAACACGTCGAAGGACTACATGAAAATAAGCAGCCGAGGGCTATCAATTCAGGGGCGCATTCCCATAGTCAGTTATTACTGAAAATGACTACTACTACTACTACTACTACTACTACTACTACTACTACTACTACTACTACTACTACTACTACTACTACTACTACTACTACTACTACTACTACTACTACTGCTACTACTACTACTACTACTACTACTACTACTACTACTACTACTACTACTACTACTACTACTACTACTACTACTACTACTACTACTACTACTACTACTACTACTACTACTACTACTACTACTACTGCTACTACTACTACTATTACGCTACCTCAAACATGGTAGACACATTCAACAAAAGCTACAGATCTTCTTTCTCAAGCGCTTACCCACTGGTAAAGGTGATCATAACTTTATACAACTCTTGTCCGTAGCGAGGATGATCAGTTCTGGTACTGAGTTTCGTTCCATTCCAAGTTAAATTGTTCGGTTTGCTCTGCATGGTTTCTAATAAAATGTTGCCAGTTGTCAGATTATATTGCACATTTTTGTTCTTCTCGTAACTAACCCAAAACAACGTAGGCTGCTTACATCTAATTTGTGTAATAAGCTAATCTTCTGTTCTATAACCGTTACCAGATACAAGACAAAATAAAATTACTCGAAGGGAGGACTCAGCAGTTTGGTCTGAAAATAAACAGAGAAAAGACAGACATTACGAGAATAAATAAAGAATGCCATAGAACATTAGAACTGTTACGTGACTGTGTTAGTGATGATGGCACGATAACACGTTTATAATATAACTTTAAATGTTCACTTACTTTCCCCTTCTACCGTGAGGTGTAGAGGTTTGGAAGAGAGAGTGCCAGACTATCCTATCGGCTGTCTTCCTCCTGGCCTGGTTCCATTCTAGTCCTCGGTCCTTCAAAGATTGTCTAATGTTGTCCTCCCAGCGGACTCTGGGTCGTTCTGGGGGTCTGGATCCCTGGCTCTTTATTTCCCATGCTTGTCGCGGTAGCCGATCTTCTCCCATTCTGCAGACATGGCCAAACCATCTAAGTTGGCACTGTTCTACTTGGGTCTGAAGGGGGTGGGATTTTAGGCCTTGACGTATCGTCTGGTTGCGGACCATGTCTCTTCTTGTTACTTCAACCACCTTCCTCAGATACCTCATTTTTCGGTCTATAATAGCTACGAGGTTTTTTAAGTGGTCGACCTGCTCCAGGACCTGTTCTCCCAGCTTAATCTGATGTCTTCTTTCTGAATACTTTCTTGTTCTCTCCTTCCATGCCTTGATGACATCGTCCTTGGAGGAGTACGAAAAGATAAGGTGACAGGATATCAGCTTGTCTTACACCAGTGGTGGTTCTGAACTCTTCTGATTTATGGTTTGCTGTAATTACATAATTTCTGCAAGACGTGTAGAAGCTCTGTATAGCATGAATCAGAGGTGCTGGAATGTTCTTCCTTGCCAAACAGTCCCAAAGTTTGTTCCAGGGGACCCTGTCAAACGCCTTTTCCAGATCTATGAAACAAAGATGGATCTCACTCTTATACTCAAGGGTCTTTTCACTCAGCTGTCTGAGTGTGAAGATTAGGTCTTGAGTACTTCAGTTTGCTCGGAATCCGCACTGGACCTCATCCAATTGTGGCTCAGCTAGGCGTCGGACTCTCTGCTCTAGGATTATAGAGTAGATTTTACCAGGGACACTGAGAAGGGACATGCCTTTATGGTTTCCACATTGTCGATTGTCACCCTTTTTGAAAATTGGTGTTATGATGGCATCTCCCAATCCTTTGGTGTGGTCTTGTTGCACCACTCTGCCTGTAGGACTCTTAATAGTAATAGGTCGCCTGATGCTCCCATGTACTTAACCATTTCTGGTGTTATACCATCATGGCCTGCTGCTTTGCCCATCTAGATAACATAAAGATGGAAGAACTGATGGCAGCACTGGAGAAAATCTTCACCATCATTGGTTTCCTCTTCTGTGCTAGTGGTTATCATTTCTGATGCTTGACCTTGCTCTCCATCAAGGAGTTCTGAGAAATATTCTTTCAATCTTTCCATTACTTCCTTCGGGACAGTAAGCAGTTTGCCTTGCTTGTCCTTTATAAATTCGAGAGGGCATTGTTTTTCCTTCCGCATGTTCTTTAGGGTCTTATAGAACTATTTCTAGTTTTCTTGCGCATTTTTTTTCTATCTTTTCTCCAAATTCTTCCCAGGACTTCTGTTTTGCTGCTAGCAACTTGTTCTTTGCTTCTGTTCTGAGTGTCACATATTCTCTAGATTTCTCTATTTGTCCTGTTGTGTTTTTAGCTCCTAAGTATTGTTTCCATGCCATTTTGTTCTCTCTTATTTTCTCTTTGACTTCCTCTGTCCACAAAGGTGTCCTCTTTCTCTTGTTCCCAAGTCGGACCACCACATGCTTCTGCAGCAGCGGTCTTTATGATGTCATTGAATTTCAGCCAAAGGGTTTCCAAGTCTTCAGGTTGTTCTTTTGTGTTGCTCACCGCTGCAGCAAATAAGCCCCTGATATCTGGTCTTAATTTCTGGCTCTCTCAGTGTCGTAGATTTTTGATAGGGGAATTAAGACTTGGGTTGGTCCCTTCTGAATAGATTAGAACCAGTGATAGCAACAGTGAGAGATAATAGTAGAAATAGATCTCCACGAGTGAGATGGAGAAATTAATAGAGTCTGTCCCTGAAATCGAGAATCTTCTCTCTTTCAGCCTATCTTCTACAACAGATCTAGAGGAGTCAGACAGTCTATTATAATATATATTAATATATATATATATATATCTCCACTCACATACACACACACATAAGTGACGACAGTTAGACGGACAGACGTGGAAAAACTATGACAATGGAATATAGATATTTTGAAACGAGCTGACCGACACGCTTGAATAAAGTTTATGTAAATTTATTAACATAAGGAAAATTTACCACAACGCATAAATGTTAATATCAAGCATAGAAAATACATATAAGGTAATGAATTACTACAAGTATACTAGACCCATAGGTGTAATCTTTTCCCTCGATGTTTAGCCCACGATCCTGTTAGAAGAAAAGTGATAGCCCCAAAGAGTCACGGATATATACACTGTAGTCTCAGATTTCCCTCTAAAGTTGAGAAACAGAATGTATACCCTAATTGTGGTGAAGTAGGATGTTATAAATATTTATAGGGGACTTAGTGTACTGACTGAGATCAGCTGTGAAGGTATCTATATCTATTAAGAGTAGTGTATTATAGATAACCTTACTTGCTACCACATATCTATATATCTCAGTCAGAATTATTCTGGAATAATGTGATGACTACGTTATGTGTCTAGGGTATGTGTATGATGAAGTGTAAGTCACAACAACAGACAGATAAACAATTTAATTTAATCCACTACTCTTGACAACACTGTGACACTCACATACATATAACACTCTACAAGGATATCTTAAAAGAGTCACTGATAACTTTTCAAATAACAATATGTATTCATTACTGGCATGAATGAATATGTGTCCTGATTCAACTACAAGGGAACCAGGAATCACAATCAATTTAAATTACAAGTTATGTACAGAATGTATTTAATATGAATATTGTAGTGACATATATTATTACAAATATTCTATGTGTGTCAGTTGTGTAGTAGTAAAATGAGGTAATACTGGTTTTGTTTTGTTCAAGCTCTGTTGGTATTTGTCATCATGACTTCAATAGTTTGTCTTTTGGGACTAGTATTGGAGATGTTCTCAGTTCCTGATATTAAGACAATTAAATTCCCCTCTGAATGTTATTTTTACAAAGTCATTTCAAGATGAGGGGACATAATGTTGAGCTCAGCTGGCCCAATCAGCTTATCTTGCGTGATGGCGGCAGGAAAGGACTCCTCTGCTCGAATTCTCCTCTGGGCTCTGGAGACACCTCACTGATAGCTAAAAAGACCAAGGAGTATGCTGTCCGACTCTGGATTCAGCAAAGCTCTGACCAGGTGCTGCTCAGTACCATCAAGACCACGGTCCCTGAAAACAAGAAGGATGTACCTTCTACTTCATAACTAATTGACACTCTAGTTCTACACTGAGCACAATACAACACAAACATTGAGTTCAGAGCGTTAGGCCAACTGTCAGCTTCATCTGAAATACTTTATACCAGCATTACCCTCCTTAATGGTCACTACGCCTCTGCACTTCCAGCATTATTTCTGTCTAATCAATCATCCAGGTGTCAGTGTACTATTTGGCCATTCCATGCCGTTTTACTTCCCTCCGACACCCTCTGTTCAGGCTGGAGCATTATAGGCTTTATCTCCTGTTTGCCACTGAACTACACATATATCTACAGGCATAAATTAACAATTTACATTCAATTTTCATTAAAAGATACTGAATGGTTCAAGCTTACCACAATTTCATGGAAATAAACACAGATACGTTGATTAGCAATGAATTCTGGCACAATTACTGGCACAAATTCCCATCTGCTTATGTTCCAGGCTTTTATTTAACACAAATATGAGCTGGCTTCAACGCACTGTTGCTTTATCAAGATTATTTGCACTAGTGGTCTCGAACTAACGCTCCTAAGTGAGTATATCAGCGAGTCTAGCCAATGAGGCCACGTTTCGACAAGTGTATGAAAAAATGTTACCTTTTCACGTCTCCCCTAACAACGAAAGATAGTATTTATAGCCCGACCAATCGTGGTTAGTCTTTCATTTGTTGCGCTCCAATCAATTTGGAGTTTACATGGTAGGCTAATTCTGTAACGTAAGATTTTTTTCAAACACGTTATAAAAAAATTTTATGAGCAGAAATGATTTCATGCTGTCAGGCATCCCCAATATTTTATTTTGGTTATAACTTGTTAATTCCTAGACTATTTGCGTAACGTTTTACATATTCTTTGTCAGCAAACCCTAAGGAACCCAAATATCCAAATTTAAAACAGCTACGTGGCTGCGTTCAAAATATGTATTTTCTACCTCCTGTTTCGAAGATGTGCTGTCTGGGAAGGGTAGTGTATTTTATCACTGTCCGTCTGAAAAAAAATTAGTGCATGTAGTCTTACACGCGTGATGGCAGCATTTGTGTATCGCGCGACGCGTGTTGCCTGCGTTCCTGATTTTCAGCCCTCCCTCTCTCTTTATCCTTTAGTCCATCTGTTCGTTCGTTTTGGTAACGCAGTGTAGAAAAAGACATGAATGGAATTTAAAATTTAGGTCAACTTGCATATTTCAAGGTTTTTCTTAGAAAGGCAGCACATTTTATTGTGTGTTTGGGAAACGCGTGTATGTTGCAGAAGGCCTTTAATATCAACGTGAAACGTTACAATTTGCATACGCAGTAGAAAACAAGGGGATTTCGAGTACAGTCATTGTGACAGCACTGTTCTTTACCATTCTTCTTCCTTTATTTATTATATGTATTTATTAGGCTTTATATTTACCTAATAATTTATATATGTGGATTAGAATATTCCACGACACCTCCCCTCTTAAAACAGACATTATATGTCAGTCCTTTATTCTATATACACATAAATAAATTACACATGCCCAAGCCTAGGCTCGACTTATTCAAGAAAAGTTTAGCTTTTTCTGCTGCTCATCTGTGGAATACTCTTCCACACGACTTAAAAAATACTCTTAGTCCATATTCATTCAATCACAGACTTTTCAAATACATCATGAGTGCAGATTATATGCCACCCTAATTTCGTTATGTTCTTAAATAATTACGCTGTCACCTCAGGGGCGCATTCCCATAGTCAGTTATGACTGAAGGGGCTATTATTATTATTATTATTATTACATAACATCATATGTAGGTTTTAAAGTTAATTTTGTCCTGTTTAGTATAAATTATGATACGCATCTGTAAATTTGTGTAACTGTTATTGTACTGTTACAATGTTGGGATTTTATTTTATTGTACTTTCTTGTTATTTTATTATTTAAGTAACATTTAGGAT
Source organism: Oreohelix idahoensis (assembly GCA_024509875.1). NCBI lineage: Eukaryota > Metazoa > Mollusca > Gastropoda > Stylommatophora > Oreohelicidae > Oreohelix > Oreohelix idahoensis. The sequence continues at coordinate 613,597 of JAMPIV010001466.1, forward strand.
ACGTGTGAGAATAAATAGATTAACTATGGAAGAAGAGAGAAAGGAAGGGCAGAATGTTAGACGGGCCTGCGTGACCAATTCTAAACCCTTTGAAAATAAAGTTCGTTCGTTCGTTCTATCTATCTATCTATCTATCTATCTATCTATCTATCTATCTATCTATCTATCTATCTATCTATCTATCTATCTATCTATCTATCTATCTATCTATCTATCTATCTATCTATCTATCTATCTATCTATCTATCTATCTATCTATCTATCTATCTATCTATCTATCTATCTATCTATCTATCTATCTATCTATCTATCTATCTATCTATATCTATCTATCTATCTATCTATCTATCTATCTATCTATCTATCTATCTATCTATCTATCTATCTATCTGATAATGTTTGTACTTTTCAACATATGTTATGTCATGCTTATAAGTAATTAATGTTAATATGAGTGTGCTATATTATTATTTTACTTTACAACGTTGAATTCCTTGAATTTGATATGTAAAATGCATATGAGAATAAATGAATTCAGTATGAAAGGTGAGAGAAAGGAAGGGCAGAATGTCAGACGGGCCTGCGTGCCCAATTCTCAACCCTTTGAAAATAAAGTTCGTTCGTTCGTTCGTTCGTTCGTTCGTTATATACACATAGAGAAATTTATTATTATTTCTGGGGTTTACGGTGATTCTCATCACACGGATGGCGGCTTAAAAAATCCGCTCCCAAATTGGTTTTTCCAGATATATACTCAATGCTAAAATTATATGGAGCCAGAAGTAAAGACCATCGGAGTAACCTAGAGTTCTCATGCTTAGCCTGTGCTAGAAACGATAAAGGTTTGTGGTCTGTTTGCAACTTAAATGCCTTCCCATATAGATAAATATTGAATTTCTTTATCGCCCATATTACTGCAAGACATTCTTTTTCGCTAGTTGAGTAGTTGATTTCAGCTTTATTCAACTTTCTGCTAGCATATGCCACTGGGCTTAATTCCCCATCCAATGCATCAGATCTCTGTAATAGAGTTGCACCCAGCCCAATATTACTTGCATCCGTCCTTACTATGAATTCTTGACTTAAGTCAGGTAATTTCAAAATGGGTTTACTTGTGAGCTTTTCCTTCAATTCTTGGTAAGTCATTTCACATTGTGGTGTCCATGTAATGCGATCTGGATGTCCTTTACGTGTCAGTTCAGTTAACGGTGCACATATGGAATTAAAGTTTTTGATATACTTCTGGTAGAAACCACATAATGAGACAAAGGATCTCACGTCCTTCTTGGTTTGTGGTCTCGGGGCTTTCTGTAGTTTCTCTAAATTCTTTGGGTCAGGGGTCATGTTTCCCTGATAAACTGTGTGTCCCAAAAATTCCAATTCTTTACATCCAACGCAACATTTGGTTGGTCGGGCTGTTAAATTTGCCTCCCTAAGTCGATTAAACAGCATGTTCAGAGAGTCAATGTGTTCCTCAAGTGTTTCTGTTGCTATAAGGATATCATCCATAAAATTTGTTATACAGGGATTATTCAGAGGATCCAATAATTTTCTCATCATTCTAGAGAAGACACTAGGCGCATTCTTCAATCCAAATGGCAATCTATTAAACTCATAGTGTCCTTCTGAGGTACTAAACGCTAGGTATGGTCTAACCTCAGGCTTTACTGGAATCTGATAGTATCCTTTACTCAGATCCACTTTTGAGAAATATTTAGCTTTATTTAGTCTGGCAAACAGCTGATTTGTATCCGGCAATGGATCCACCTGTCCTTCTGTAATAGCATTCAGTCTCCTGTAATCTATACAGAGTCTATGTTCTCCAGAGGGCTTCCTTAAGAGTACAACACCGGAACTATACGAAGACTCACTGTGCGAAATAATTCCTTCCTTCAATAGATAGTCTATCTCTTCCTTCAAAGCTTTCTCCTTAGCAAACGGAATCGAATATGGTTTCATACAGACAGGTGTGGAGTCTATTAATTTCATATCATATTCCAATAGGTTTGTATGCCCTGGTCGGTCTGTTAACACCTCTGCATGATTATTTAGAACCTGTTGCACTCTCTCTTTCTGAGTTTTCGTTAAATGTGTACTGATTTTCACCTGTGCTGCTGTCTCACATGGGTGTAATGGATATTCAAATGATGAAAGTGGTTCCTTTTTCATCTCCATGGCGATGGACAAGGTCAACAAGTGTGTCTCTTCCTGATGTTCTCTTTCCAAATATTTCTTCAGGAGATTCACATGATAGATTTTTTCTTTCCCCTTCTTATCTATCTTATAATTTGTTCTAGATACCTTCTCTAAAACTGTATATGGACCCTGCCATCCAATTTGTAACTTATTCTGACTCCCGGGCAAAAGAAGCAGTACTTTCTCTCCCACAGCCAAATTTCTGTCTTTCGCCTTCCTGTTATAATAGGCAGCATGTTTCTTCCTGGCTTGTTTCAAATTTTCATTGGCAAGTTTCCAGCCAGTTTTCAAACGAGTAGTCAGCTCATTCACATATTGGTATGAAGATGTAATGTTTTCCTCTGCCTTTTCATCAGTCCACGTTCTTAACAAAGCTTCAAGTGGACCTTTTATTGGCCTTCCAAACAATAATGTTGCCGGGGCCATACCGGTTGAACTATGGGGTACCTCCCGATAAGCAAAAAGGGCGGCGTGCAGGTACTGGTCCCATGTATCTGGTTTTTCGTGTGCCAACTTTCTCAGGATCGACATCAATGTGCCGTTAAATCTTTCCACTTGGCCGTTCCCTTGGGGATGATACACACTACAATGGAAGTGTTTGGCCTGGAAGATCCTGAAAACTTCTTCAGTTAGTTTCCCCTTGAACTGAGAGCCATTATCAGTCAAGATTTGATTGGGAAAGCCTAACCTTGTGAAAATTGTGAGCACTGCCTCTGCCACATGTTTAGAATCAATCGATGACAGGGCTACTGCCTCTCCCCACATAGAACAAGTGTCCACCAGAGTCAGAATGTAGCTGTTCCTTCTCTTGGTTCGGGTGAGAGGTCCCACAAGATCCACGGCAACTCTCTCAAAGGGTGTTCCCACTATGGGCATTTCCCCCAGAGTTGCTGGTGCAGTCCAATGTTTAGGTGCTACTCGTTGGCACTCTGGACAGGATTTTACATATCGTTTGATATCTTCAGTTATTCCTGGCCAGAAATAGTGACAAGCTATTCGCTGTCCTGTTGCGCTGATTCCCATATGACCACTGAAGGGAATCGCATGCCCTAGTTCCAACACTTTAGTCCTATATGAAGTGGGAAGGACCAGCTGTCCGTGACCATTGGATTCAGATCCAGCCTTCCTATATATCAGTTTGTTCTTCATATAAAACTCTCCCTTGCCTGGAGGTGTATGAGATTTGGGCAACTTCTTGAAACATGGCTTGAGTGTTTTGTCCTCAGCCTGTGCCTTCCTCATCTCATCTGGATGAGTATTTATTGGATTATCCTCCTCCTTGTTTGACTGTGATCTGGTCTGCACTGTTGCCAATATCACAGGTCTCTTGGGATTCCCCAAGAAGACATATCTACACCCCAATATCAGAGGGTAGATTGGCTCATTTATCACTGCTGCTTTTATGATTCCTTCCACATATCGCGTTTTCACTTTTATTCGGGCGACGGGAAGTGTCATGGTAGCTACATCCTTGGTTGCAGTTTGAATCTCCACTGTTTCTGTGGTGTATTGATCGGCCTGCACCAGGTGAGAACTCACAACGGAATCGTAATCTAAACCGGTATCATATAAACATCTTATAGTGACACCATTACAGATGACATCTTCACACACTGGGGGATGGTATGGTTCCTGTAATTCTTCAGGTTTGCCCTTCTTTTCCTTTTTCCCCGATGTCATAGCAGCAAAATGAGGAGGTTTCCTTCTACAATGGTCAGTGTCATGATTGTTCATCTTACAATTTTTACACCACCTTTTTCCTTGGTTGAAAGATTTTCTTTCATCATATTTCCTTTCATCGAATTGTGGGGTTTTATTTTTATTTTCATACCGTGGCCTATCAAATTGGTGCTTACCTTTGTTTTGATCCCTAGGATCAAATTTATTAAAGTTCTGTGGTGCCCTAAAGTTGTCCACCTGTTTCTTTTTATTACCTGTTACCTCTGCTTGAGCTGCTTGATACCTTTCAGCAACATTTAGCAACTCACCCAGCCTCTCTGCACCTTGTTCCATGAGAAACTTTCTCAGGTCTGGAGCCATGGACTCTCTTAATTGCTCTATAAGGACCATTTCCTTAAGATCTTGGGTTTTCCCCAGAGAAGTCCATTTCTCCAAGTATGTCTCTATTCGTGCAGAGAACTGGTGATAGGTTTCACCTGACAGTAGTTTAGCATTCCTAAATTTTTTCCTATAAAATTCTGCATTCTTTTTCATACCTTAACAAAAGAGCCTGCTTTAGCATGTCATAATTTTCCTGATCACCTCTGCTCATTTTTGCAAAAACTTCATAAGCTGCCCCACGAAGTCCCTGAGATAACTTTAAGCTCCACCTTTCTCTCTCTAACCCATACGTGGTAGCTAATAGTTCGTACCTATTTAGGTAGCTCTCTATATCATCGTCTTTCTCAACAAAATGATCTAAATGAAAATTCATAGCTGAGGTTGAGGCTCCCTGAGTAACCGTAGCATCAGAGGCAAAGGGACTGGCACCATTTTCAGGAGCATGGCCTTGAAACTCAAACTCCCTTAGTCGTAACTCATGTTCCCTTTGTAATCTCTTCTCCTCCTTTTCTGCTTCCCTTTCTGCAGCTAATCTCTTCTCTTCTCTTTCTGCAGCTAATTTCTTCTCTTCTCTTTCTGCAGCTAATTTCTTCTCTTCTCTTTCTGCAGTCAATCTTCTTTCCTCTGCTTCCAATTTCTTAGCCTCAGCCTCAATCTGCAACCTCTTAGTCTCAGCCTCAGCTTGCAACCTCTTAGTCTCAGCCTCAGCTTCAAATTGTAACTTCTTAATTTCCCTGTCAGCCTCTAACTTTCTTTCGGCTTCAAACCTTCTTTCTTCGCGTTCAATAAATTTGTCACATTCCGTAGTAACATAGGCAACCATAACTTGCCCATCTAATCCTAACTCTTTTGCAGTCTGTACAGCAGCAGATCGAAACTTGGCCAGGTCCGCCATTGTCTATCAGGTAAATTTCTACAATGTCTAACCAACAATTTAATCTCTAAGTATATCTAATGGACAACACAGGCACCGTGAGCTCAACCTTATTTAATTCCACCCAAGGATACCTTTTAATTCTTATATTCCCTGAAGTGAATTACCCCCAATATTTATAATAGGGAAAGATTCAAAATCCCAAGAGCGAGACCCCAATATATGTGGTGAAGTAGGATGTTATAAATATTTATAGGGGACTTAGTGTACTGACTGAGATCAGCTGTGAAGGTATCTATATCTATTAAGAGTAGTGTATTATAGATAACCTTACTTGCTACCACATATCTATATATCTCAGTCAGAATTATTCTGGAATAATGTGATGACTACGTTATGTGTCTAGGGTATGTGTATGATGAAGTGTAAGTCACAACAACAGACAGATAAACAATTTAATTTAATCCACCACTCTTGACAACACTGTGACACTCACATACATATAACACTCTACAAGGATATCTTAAAAGAGTCACTGATAACTTTTCAAATAACAATATGTATTCATTACTGGCATGAATGAATATGTGTCCTGATTCAACTACAAGGGAACCAGGAATCACAATCAATTTAAATTACAAGTTATGTACAGAATGTATTTAATATGAATATTGTAGTGACATATATTATTACAAATATTCTATGTGTGTCAGTTGTGTAGTAGTAAAATGAGGTAATACTGGTTTTGTTTTGTTCAAGCTCTGTTGGTATTTGTCATCATGACTTCAATAGTTTGTCTTTTGGGACTAGTATTGGAGATGTTCTCAGTTCCTGATATTAAGACAATTAAATTCCCCTCTGAATGTTATTTTTACAAAGTCATTTCAAGATGAGGGGACATAATGTTGAGCTCAGCTGGCCCAATCAGCTTATCTTGCGTGATGGCGGCAGGAAAGGACTCCTCTGCTCGAATTCTCCTCTGGGCTCTGGAGACACCTCACTGATAGCTAAAAAGACCAAGGAGTATGCTGTCCGACTCTGGATTCAGCAAAGCTCTGACCAGGTGCTGCTCAGTACCATCAAGACCACGGTCCCTGAAAACAAGAAGGATGTACCTTCTACTTCATAACTAATTGACACTCTAGTTCTACACTGAGCACAATACAACACAAACATTGAGTTCAGAGCGTTAGGCCAACTGTCAGCTTCATCTGAAATACTTTATACCAGCATTACCCTCCTTAATGGTCACTACGCCTCTGCACTTCCAGCATTATTTCTGTCTAATCAATCATCCAGGTGTCAGTGTACTATTTGGCCATTCCATGCCGTTTTACTTCCCTCCGACACCCTCGGTTCAGGCTGGAGCATTATAGGCTTTATCTCCTGTTTGCCACTGAACTACACATATATATACAGGCATAAATTAACAATTTACATTCAATTTTCATTAAAAGATACTGAAGGGTTCAAGCTTACCACAATTTCATGGAAATAAACACAGATACGTTGATTAGCAATGAATTCTGGCACAATTACTGGCACAAATTCCCATCTGCTTATGTTCCAGGCTTTTATTTAACACAAATATGAGCTGGCTTCAACGCACTGTTGCTTTATCAAGATTATTTGCACTAGTGGTCTCGAACTAACGCTCCTAAGTGAGTATATCAGCGAGTCTAGCCAATGAGGCCACGTTTCGACAAGTGTTTGAAAAAATGTTACCTTTTCACGTCTCCCCTAACAACGAAAGATAGTATTTATAGCCCGACCAATCGTGGTTAGTCTTTCATTTGTTGCGCTCCAATCAATTTGGAGTTTACATGGTAGGCTAATTCTGTAACGTAAGATTTTTTTCAAACACGTTATAAAAAAATTTTATGAGCAGAAATGATTTCATGCTGTCAGGCATCCCCAATATTTTATTTTGGTTATAACTTGTTAATTCCTAGACTATTTGCGTAACGTTTTACATATTCTTTGTCAGCAAACCCTAAGGAACCCAAATATCCAAATTTAAAAGAGCTACGTGGCTGCGTTCAAAATATGTATTTTCTACCTCCTGTTTCGAAGATGTGCTGTCTGGGAAGGGTAGTGTATTTTATCACTGTCCGTCTGAAAAAAAAATTAGTGCATGTAGTCTTACACGCGTGATGGCAGCATTTGTGTATCGCGCGACGCGTGTTGCCTGCGTTCCTGATTTTCAGCCCTCCCTCTCTCTTTATCCTTTAGTCCATCTGTTCGTTCGTTTTGGTAACGCAGTGTAGAAAAAGACATGAATGGAATTTAAAATTTAGGTCAACTTGCATATTTCAAGGTTTTTCTTAGAAAGGCAGCACATTTTATTGTGTGTTTGGGAAACGCGTGTATGTTGCAGAAGGCCTTTAATATCAACGTGAAACGTTACAATTTGCATACGCAGTAGAAAACAAGGGGATTTCGAGTACAGTCATTGTGACAGCACTGTTCTTTACCATTCTTCTTCCTTTATTTATTATATGTATTTATTAGGCTTTATATTTACCTAATAATTTATATATGTGGATTAGAATATTCCACGACACTAATCTATCCTAAGAGAGGAAAACCCGCATTTAGCAACAATTTGCATAAATGAAATTACAAAAAAATTTGGGTGCACAAATCATATTATAAAAGAATCACTCAGTCTGCTTTCACTGTTCTTTCAGAAGGGGGCCCCTGTCTCACTTTTCTTACCTAAAATCTTGCTGGTGTTCGCCGTATGGCGCACGTTAGTAAACACACACCGTTTAATCTGTCTGTCTTTTTGATGAAGCGGATCCCAGCTCTGCAGATTTTGGTTTCATCCAATGGGTCCGGGGAGCGTCCTCTTCATGCGATAGTTTTCTTTTCAGGTTTAAGTTAGTGTCAATTTACTCAGTTCAGGTAAAAATTAGATTTAAGTGGGCACACAGTGTCAGAATCACGAGGTTTCCCTTATTTAGGAAGATGACCGGTTGGTAAATTCTCTCAATAGATAATTATTGGTCACACCAAAATTAGTCAAAATATCGGAATGTTCATGTTTTGTAATTTTTCTCGCCACAGGGCTGCATGTATATGAGAGTTTGTGAAGAAATATAATCTGGCTCAATAGGTCCAGTATAGGCATTTAGTCTTTAAAACCGTTAGTGAGATTTGTACTCTGTCTATTTCTGGAGGCACACACACTGCCAGACAGGTGTTAACTTGTAAACCTACGTGGTTAAAGATAAAAATGTTTCTTCTCTCAGTTGTACTAAAACCGCTGATAAAAGTTAGGCTGACCCAAAACTCCAAACAGAACTACGGGCGATCACCCCGAAACTAGAATTTATTCACTAGATAGGTATTATAGAAGCTCGGCAAAAATTGACGAGAAAACTAAGTACTTCGCTATACAAGCTTATTCTCTAGCACGAAGCGATCCGTCTACTGCAACTTAAGAGTACTGAATGCCTGAAGTCTAACTACTGGGGTTTATATCTTATGAAAAAAAAAGATTTCCTAATTCTCGAAAACCCGAAATAGTTCCCGTCTTAACACCTACATAAAACTCAGACTACGGCACTGAAACTGCCAGACGCGTTTCACACCTGCCGCTACCTATGGTCATTTCCCAGCGATGCATGTTGGCTCCTCTCACACCTAACACCGAGAAACTTAACCAAGAGCGCCGTATCGGATGAAAATGATAGACGGTTGTCTGCCATCTTATGTCTGTCGAGAACGAATTTCACACTATTCGGTCTACTCAAGAACTTAGCTAAACAGCAATAACAATGCGTTGCTAAATAAGAAAAGAGACAGGCGAAGGTATGAATGGGAGAGTTTTATTTATCACAATCAGACGAATGCGAAAAAAAGAAAGGATAAAAGAGCGATATTAAAGTAGAAGACACGGGTAGAAAAGATATAGAAATTTATTAATCATACATCTCTCTGCGACACTCAGCTTGTAGGTCTTGATGCTCATTTCTCCCGTTCGTTTACTTAGTTTCTTGCGTGATGCTGGGCAGTTCCTAGGCTGAGCAACTCTTTCAGTTGTTCTTTTGATTATAAGCAGGTAGTGATCACTTCCAATCTCTGGCCCCCTCCAGACTCTAGCATCCCGGACATATTTGAATGAGCTCCTCCTAACAATGGCATAATCGATCACTGACTTCTCATTATTTGTTGGTTCACATCTAGTGTATGCATGAATGCGCTTATGGGGGAACTTTGTGTTTGTAATGATCAGATTCTGCTCACTGCAGAATCTAAGCAGTCGCTTTCCATTGTCATTGAGAGTATCTTCTCCATATCTTCCGATAACTCCAACCCATTTAGCATGGTCATTTCCAACTCTGGCATTGAAATCTCCGAGCATGATAATTTCATCTAGGCAGTCATCTACTGTCCTTTGAAGCAGCTCGAAGAATTCCTCCTTGACCTCTGCTCTCTCATCCTCATTTGGCCCATACACTATGACCAGGTTGACTATGGTTTCTCCTTCTTTTAGTTTTACAACCATAATGCGCTCCGAGACAAAGTTCCATCCCTTGATACTATCTTTTTTGGTTTTTGACCACAATGCAACCCACGCCCCCTTTAGCTCTTTCAGATGTGGGTACACCACTGTAGAGCAGCGTGTTGCCATCGAGATCCATGACTCCTTGTCCTTTTTTCTTTGTTTCCGTTATAGCCAGGATTTCTAGTTTTACTTTCCTCATCTCTTCCACCAGCTCCTCTTCTTTCCCATTTATACTTCTTGTGTTCCAAGTTCCATAAGTCGTAGTAAGTAGTCCGTTCCAGTTCGTCGCCTTTAGAATCAGTCCAGTTTTCTCGTAATCAAAAGTTTAAAAGAAACAGGTGATTGGGCTGTTGTGCCTTTGCATTGTGGAGGGGCTGCCTCCTTACGGCCTCCATGCAGGCCGCCCTCCTCCTTTTTTAGCCGGGCTTGGGACTGGCCTAGGCGGAGTTACTTTAAATGCACTTGGCCAAATATAATGCGATAAATAATCCAAATCCGTTATACACAGACACAAAATATTTAATGACTTCCACGACGTGACTTGAGAACATCTTGATTAAAAGTGGTCATCATATTTAGTTTGATCTTCCTAATAGTTCATCATTCATCAAATATTTAGTGCCATCATTTACTTCATTATATAATGTATGATCCGTTCCACTCACAGTGGTGGTTATATTTTATGTAAACACGAAGCATCCAACATTATTCCTGTTGACGTATTCTATCTTACGTATCAATAATATACTCTCGAGACAAAATATGTTCCTTTCAGGCACACAAATCGACAAGTAAATACACATGGAATGTCTTATCAGACACAGTCCATCAAATACGACACTGTTCCTTCAAACACAAATGGCACAATACTCAATGGTTGCTACCGCAAACAAAGTACGTCATGTCGTAACCACGCATACACAGTCGCATCGGACTCTTTATGTGCATCACTAAGTTTTCAAATGTAATATCCTAAGTGATGCGCAAAAAGAGTCTCAACAAGAACCATTCCTAGGAGATGTACACTGGTAGATATATCTTGGAACCAACACGGACAAAGTTAGACGAACAGAATGTGATATCAAAACAAGAATATAAAAGACAGCAGAAGCTTTCACTGCATTTGAAAATACACGAAAATCAAAAGAAATAACACAGAATGAACTTTATTTAAAATGTAGTCTTATGGATTGCTTCTGAAACATGGCAAGCAACAAAAGCGACAATTAAGAAATTACATAGTTTCAATAATGGGGGCTTGCGTAGAATAGTAGGATTGAAATGGTATGTCAAAATCACCAATGTGGAGTTGATGTACTGAGCTTGACAAATGCAAGTGAAAGATCGTCATCTTCAGGTGCCATCTTCACAGCGACTGTCGGCTGCAATACATCTCCAACGTCTTCTGTCTCTTGTCTGTTTGTTGCACTCTTATAGACTCTTTACTGTCCATCTTTTGATGTTATCTTCCCACTTATAGCGCTGTCTTCCTCACGCACATTTGCCTTCAACTCTTTCTTCTCACGGTCTTCAGTAAGGTGTTATGTCTGTTTTACAAATGAAACAAGTTTATGAAAAGAAAAAAAAAAAACGATGAGCATAATAAAACAGGTACAGAGGCAACTATCTCTTAGCATTGCAAAGCAGTCCGTGTTATGTAATTCACTTCGTACAAGAACTAGTGACAGACAGAAACCATATGGAAAATTGGATTGAAGACAGATATGAATAGAATAACAAACATATTGAAAGAACGTTAAAGGATGGCACATTACAAGAAAGCTTGGTGTAAATTTGTTGCAGATATTTGCTCTTTGGGGAGTTGAACACACTGGTAAAACTTGTGTTACAGAGGTCTGTTAGAGGAGTACAGAATAGTAAAAATGTCACCTAACATGCATGTCGTAAATGCTACTAAGGAGGGTTGAGCATGGGCACGGTTACCACATCCTGTAGAACTGTGTAAACACAAAGATTTCAGCAAACTCATGGATAGTTTAAAAAAAAACAAAATCAGCCACGCAATACAGGAGAAGGTCTTCTGGTAGAGAGGCGCATGAATCAATACACAGGGTAATAATTATAACGAAGATAGAATCACAATATCCTCCCTGATAACTAGCCACCACAAAAAGAGGGCTTCATTGACAGGGGTCATTAGCACGATTTTCCACACGCAATACTGGATGTGTAGCTAAGGCGACCCAGCCTAATTAATGACCCAATCACTCTGCAGTAACGTATTATACAGTATAAGTCAGATTACACTAGACAAAGACCTTAATACTGCGTCTAGTAAATGATAGAACTGAGATTTAATAGTACAAGACAGAGGGTAGGTATGGTATTGTGTAAACATTTAAACAAATAAAGAGGGGAAACCCGAGGCATGTAAGCCGTCAATAAATAAGCATTGCACACATAAAGGTATGTTTATGGCATTTGTGAGAAATAAACATGTAGAAAACTAGACATCAGAAAAAGAATAGAAGTGATAGGCTTGCCGCAGAACCGAACTCCGAACTATCCAAACGGAACACCGTTAATAGGGGGAACTGCATAAGTGATTGCGTCATTAATTAGGCTAGATCGGCCTAGAGCCGCTTGATGTGTAGAGAGTTACGCGAACTAAAATTTGGCTGCCATTTTCGGCTTACCCGTATTGCAGGAAAATGGACCCAATCGCGAGTTTCAGATCCAATTTGCATTTTCGTTTAGGTTAACTAATAACTTGTAATAAAATTAGATGCAAAAAATTCTGCAATCGCATCAATGGTGCGTTTAGCGGTGTGTGGCGTGGCATTATCGTGCAACAGTAGTGCAGTTCTCTGATCTTTTAATGGGTAAAGTCGCAGAAGACGACCTCTAAGCTTCTTCAAAGTTTCAATGTAACGGTCTGCATTCACCGTGTTTCCCTGTTCCAAGAAGTCGAGAAGAATCACACCCTTCTCATCCCAAAACACGAATGATGCCATCAACTCGATGAATGTTGTGTGGAGTCACTGAGGTAGACGGACGGCCAGTCCGCTTTGCGTCAGCCATTGAGGATTGACCTACTTCAGCTTCATCACAACGATGTACCCAACGTCGGAAAGCGCTAACATCCACTGTTGAATCTCCATAAACATTCTTCAAACGTTCGTGGATGCGAATTGGGGTCTCGCATTCAGCATTGAGGAATTCTATGACATAACGTTGTTTTAACCGAACGTCTTTGGCAGCCATTTTTAAACTGTTACAGTGGTGCCACCTGTTACTGAAACAGGTTGGTAATGCTATACTGTGCAGAAGAGTGTTTGAAGAATCCTGCTAAATTTACAAATTGCACACCGATGAAGTATTTACATACATAAAAAAATAGGAGGCATTACTTTTTGACCTTCCCTCGTATATATATATATATATATATATATATATATATATATATATATATATATATATATATATATATATATAATATATATATATATATATATATATATATATATTTATATATATATATATATATATATATATATATATATATATATATATATATATATATATATATATGTATGTATATATATATATATATATATATATGTATGTGTGTGTGTGTATATATACATATATACGTATATATATACATAAATATATATATAATCCATATCATGCATTATATACTCATCACGAATTATATATATTATAATATATATTTAATTTGAGATAATATACTATATATATAGTGCGACATATCTTATATATATATATAGAAAGCTTGTCTGAAAGTACGCAAAGAAAAGGCAAAGACAATAATAAAAGAAGCTGGAAACGATAATAGGATTGCACTTGAAGAAACACCTCTACAAGATGTAGAATCATATATATATATATATATTGACAGCAATGTAGACAAATTTTGAATGACAGGCAAGGGCATCAAAATAAGAATACAAAATGTAGGAGGAACTTTCACTGCACTGTGAAGTATATGGATATTAAAAGAAATAAGGTCTAGCACACACACACACACACACACACACACACACACACACACACACACACACACACACACACACACACACACACACACACACACACACACACACACACACACACACACACACACACACACACACACACACACACACACACACACACACACACACACACACACACACACACACACACACACACACACACACACGCACGCACGCACGCACGCACGCACGCACGCACGCACGCACTCACGCACGCACACACACACACACACACACACACACACACACACACACACACACACACAAATAACTCAGAATCTTCACTTCAGATGTCAAGACAGTCCTACTGGATGGTTCTGAAACATGGAGAACAAGACAAACAAGAACTAAACAAAAAGGCCACAGACTTTCATAAATGGGCGCGTGCGTAGAATAGAAAGATTGAAGTAGCATGACGGAGGATACCAACGTAGAATAGAAAGATTGAAGTAGCATGACGGAGGATACCAACGTAGAATAGAAAGATTGAAGTAGCATGACGGAGGATACCAACGTAGAATAGAAAGATTGAAGTAGCATGACGGAGGATACCAACGTAGAACAAGAGCTAGGGTAGCACCAGGGCAACAACAGATGGCGATGGACTGGACTCTGTGAGGAAACCTCGTGATATCCTAGCAAGGCAGTCCTTGTTCTGGACTCCCCACGGTAATAACAGTTAGATGCAGACGGAAGAACGCATAGAGACGAGAACTGGAGATATAAATGAAAATGATGCAGAGTATATATGGAAAGACCTGCAGCTGATGCAGGAAGACATGACATCTGTTTGTTGAAGGCCTATGCTCATCGTGGATCTAAAGGGTGATAATGATGATATTTCTATTATTATTAAATAGTTCTCTTCAATCTGGTACTTGTATTTTTCTATTTCTATAATTGTTTTGTTTTTTTGTGTGCCGCCGCCCGCCTATTCGACCAGCTGCTTTATCCTTTTAATATAGACCTAATTTTTTATCGTGACCGGCGGAATTCCCCGCTAGACTTAGGTTATTTAGATTTAATGTGATGTCTTAGTTCCTCTACAGACACAAACATTGTCAATTATGGCTGAAACGGAGCAGACGTCAAGATCAAATGTCGCACGAGATTACCTCTTTTAGCTAATTATCTCCCGCCTCCCACACCCAGCCCTGGGAGACAAAATTACTGACATAAAAAAAAAATATGAAAACAACAGTGACCGCAGGCACATTCTATCTGTTCTAACCGTGATTGTATGAAAGTATGACCATTAAGATATTGTTACATAGTATGATATACTATTAAACTAGATCGATTTTTTAATATTTAAATTAGATTTTTTTCCCATGACATAGTATTAAAATAGATCTATTCCGATGATATACTATTAAACTAGATCTTTTTTCATGACTTGGTATAAAACTATGTATTGTCTTATATCTTTGTCTTCCACTACTTCATATTCCCTCTATTTTACTAGTGGTCAGGATGTCTTCTTCTCATCATGTTTTTAAAAAAAAAAAAAAAATTTGCCTCATTTTGGCGAGGCGCGTCCCGTTCAACCTAGTCGGTTATATTAGGGCGCATGTCCAAATATAAAAGACCTTTAGATCTGGAGAAGTGTTACAATTCTCATCATGTGTCTTTGAAGATTGATTGTCTTTTTCTTATATTTATAATTATATTTTTTTTGTTTCTAGCATTTGTTCAACATTATTTGTTAGTTATCTTTGCTGCCCATATAAATCATAACATTTCTTGTGATAAACCGAAATTCTCTGTTATCTTCAATGATGTTTGCATTTTTCCCCCCTCAGTGTACAGTACTCTCATTGAAACAATAATATAAGCCCGTTATATTTCAGATCTTTTATTTTATTTTATTTTTTTTCTCTAACCAGCGGCACTCGAGCTTTCCAGCTCTTTTGGCCCAATGACATGTCATTGCGAGGCTGGGGGGTCAGTGGACTTTCCTTCCAACCCGGCCAGGAGCTTCGCTCCTTCCCATCCACACGAGATTTATGTACAGGAGCCGTTCAGGTTATTCAGTCAAATTTCCGGTCGTAAACATTCCTTCAAACGCTGACGCCCGGGTTTGAACCATGAAATCCTGGTTGCCAGTACAACCCCGTAGCCATTACACCAGCGCGGCTCCCAGATCTTTTATTAACTGTGTTCAGTTACAAAAGATGTATCTTCTTATTTAGTCCTTGACCGCGACTGACAAAGCAATCAGTGACAATTACAACTGCAGGCGTCTTGTATGGCAGCAAAAAACTGTCTCCACTTTGCTCGGTCGACAGCGATCCTTCATGCGTTGCCTCCGCTCTGGTTCATGCATAGCATTTCTTCCTACACAGTTTACATCGTCCACATCTCATCCGTATGTCAACCTTTCTTTTCTTCTCCAGCTCTTTCTTTTCTATGTGAATAATTTGTTTCATATCCATGGAGTATTATTATATGATGTAATGTATGTGAGAATGTACATATATACCCCTGTACTTTTGAAATATTTAATATTTTCGTTTCTTTATGTGTGATGATGAGCAGATAAACATTTTTTTATTAACTGCTCGAAGATTTTTCCTGCTTCAGAAGTGCGTAAAATAGTAATTTTTATTTTTTTTATTAACATTTTCCCTCAAGAATGTACGGATATAAGTGAGAATGTGTTCATGTAATTTTTGTATTGGTGATTGATGACACATTCAATAGTGTAAAAATCATTATAATACTTTAAGATCTGTTATATTTGGACATGCACCCAAAAATATCCGTCTTGGTTGAACTGGGCGCGCCTTGCCAAAACAAGGCAACATTTTTTTTTTTTAAATTAAATAATGCAGATTAATTGTTGACGGTTTGACCGCATGAGTGAGTGTCGGGAGACATAATGAAAGACATAGGGATGGATGGTCAGTCGAACCTGCGTGCCCTATTCTCAACCCTTTTAAAATAAAGTTATGTATGTCTATCTATCTCTCTGTCTGATTCTGTTCTTGAGTTAAAGAGGGCAAAGATACACACAAGTCTTACCTCATTCCACAGCAGACAGTTCAAATATTTCATGAGTTCTGATTCCATGCCAGCCTCTTCTGATTATGTTCGAATTATTGATTTATTTACTGTACGAATATTTTGGTGTCACGGATTGCCTCCCCTGCTTTGCAATTGTGGTCCAACAGTGACCAAAACTCAAGAGTATCTAATACTGGCTTCCAAGGTATCTACCTGTGCGCAAGATTACTCTTGGCAGAGATGTAGATAGTCCGCAACCAGACGATACGTCAAGGCCTAAAATCCCATCCCCTGCAGACCCAAGTAGAACAGTCCCAACAAAGATGGTTTGGCCATGTCTGCAGAACGGGAGAAGATCGGCTACCACGACAAGCATGGAAAACAAAGAGCCAGGGATCCAGACCCCCAGGACGACCCAGAGTCCGCTGGGAGGACAACATTAGACAATCTTTGAAGGACCGAGGACTAGAATAGAACCAGGCTAGGAGGAAGACAGCTGATAGGATAGTCTGGCGCTCTCTCTTCCAAACCTCTACACCTCACGGTAGAAGGGGAACGACTAAGTAAGTAAGTAAGAGATGTAGAAAGAAGGTTAATGACACTTCTACCTTAAGTGGTGTTTACAAGATATTTCCAGAAGTCACGAAAAATGTTGCATTGGGATGGACAATTGTTAACGCATTATGTCTGGTCCGTCACCTTTTGTGAAGGATGTAAGCAATGGTTTAGCCCGTTCAAGCACCCAGATGGTGTAATCTAACGAAACTCCTCTTATACGTAATAGCTTTGATAAGAGGTAAATATATGTCTAGGTATAGGTATATATATATATATATATATATATATATATATATATATATATATATATATATATATATATATATATATACATATATATATATATATATATATATATATATATATATATAATATTCTGGCTCACACGTTTACTTTTATACATATAAAACTGAAGCGACTATGATTGTTTAGTTTTAAAACAACATGTAACAGTTTTAATGATGAATTATCCTTTAAAAGTTAAAATAAATATGGAAAGATTGGTGAAATTTAGATAAAAGAGTTCGTCACGGAGACGTGGGTGAAGATTTATCAAAAGTCCGTTGCTTTCGCCTATTTTTACAAGAAACTTAACTCAAATCGAGTCCTGCAGCTGCAGTTCATCAATTCTGTGATGACGAAAGCCTTCTCTACACTCTCTTCCACTGTAGGCAGTTAGGGTGGATGCTTTTCTCTCACACTAGCGGTGTTAGTACCACAAATCGTCTGATGGCTTGTAACCACGAACTTTAGAAAAATAGAAAAACAAATGCCCTCTGTTAAATACATTGTTTGGAGAACTATAACACGCTCACGTTCCCGTTCTTCGCCCACCAATGTTAAACTCTCAGAAGAATTTAATTCTCGAGCACGCACAACCGTAACTCAGAGAAGATGGTTAAAATTCACCAATATTACTCTGAGGATTAATGGGTAAAAGGTGTCTGGACAGTGAGAATATGATTTGTGCCTGACCTAACATTTGCGAGTTACATACATCTCAAAAATGATATTCTACCTTTGAGGCACACATTA
Organism: Oreohelix idahoensis; assembly: GCA_024509875.1. Lineage (NCBI taxonomy): Eukaryota > Metazoa > Mollusca > Gastropoda > Stylommatophora > Oreohelicidae > Oreohelix > Oreohelix idahoensis. Next base: position 631,859 of record JAMPIV010001466.1, read on the forward strand.
TGCAATCATCATTCATTACTGCTCCAGTCGGAGTCCTGGGGTCACCGCTGCTGTCGGTTTTCCTGCACCACTAGCAAGAAACAATCACCAGCGCTTGCTGTAGTAGTTCATGAATATACTCTTTTCATATGTTGAGGTTGCCAGCCTCATATATAACCACATAGCAAGAAACCTGTAAAATTTACATCAGTAAATAAATTGTTTACACACCCCAAAACTTTGGGAATACACAATCTCCTTGCACAGATTAAGACTGGACACAGCTCTGTATTAGATTCTTCGAATCACTTAGGTCTGGAAATTAGAGCTAATTCCTCTGACGGCGGGTGTTCTGCGAAATAACTGGCCTGGGAAAACGTTTTTTTAATTCCTCTATGACTTGTGATCAAATTACTAAGTTTCCAGTCTTGTATTAAAAATGCGGGTTTACTCGTAAATTCCTAAGTTGCCCAATACTCGATCTGTTACTTATAGTTGTGGAACTTCTAAGTCCAATGTCTCTTTTTCTTTCTGGCTTTCTGGAAGTTGCTCGTATGAAGTTGCGAATCTTTCTGGTCTATGTCTCCGAGTTCGCTAGATTATATCTCTCATTCTCAGTTCAAATCACAGATTGTGTTTCCGCCGAATTTTCCAATAGAATTCATTGTATATTCTGGCCTCTCAAATCAACCAATCCAATCGAATCTCGTTCAGCACTACGTAGGTAGGGGTGTTTCAAATTAAAAAAAATTCCCGCACGTGTTTCAAAATATTAAATTTAATATCCACGCGTGACCTCTTCAAATCGTTGCGTCAGACTTTCGCTGGCCTCTTGTGCTATCTTCACGGACAAACGTTGTGCACTGTTACTGCTCCAATGCTTTCGTCTGCAAATCTTGAGTTTCCAGACAGATATGTCTGTAATATCGATACAGAACGTACATCGGAAGCGATTACCTCATTATCTCTTGTGCAAACATAGGGATAGTCGCCAGCCACTTGTAGTCCAGTGACGGACCGTCACGTTCAAGGTATCAATAGAGATGACCGTCTCTTTCAAATGTGGCCAGACGAATGAAGCGAAAACTTATCAGTCGCTGATCGGTCAAATTACATGATGTTATTACAGTTCTGTCTGGGATCGGCTCAAAGCAAACATGTGAAAATTAAAGATAGTCCGGTGGCCGATACTTCCGTAGGGGTGTGGAGTGTTAGAGATTTTACCCTACTGAACCAACATAGAGAGCAAAATAATGAATGAAAGGGCAAAAAATCTGCCACATAATAGCGATGAGTGAGAGGAAAAGAAAAAGGAAGACAAAGTGATACTATCGGAGTGGACGTGAGATCGCACAACAAAACGATACGTCACATTTGGATTTGCTTTTTTTTTTGTCGTTGTTGTTTCTTTGTTTTGTTTTTTTTTCATTACTTTTTTTTCTGTTTAAAAACAAAAAAATTTTACTTAATTTTGATTTTGACTGGATACTGTGAATATGTACTGTTATATTACTTTTATAATGTTGCATGCCTTTAAAATAAAGCTTAATGTACCTTGTGGAAATAAGCAGATACAGCATGCAAGATGAGATAGAGTGGATAGGCAGAATGTTAGAAATGCCTGCGCGTCCGTTTCTTTACCCTTTGAAAATAAAATTTGTTCGTTCGTTCATTCGTTCTTCGCCATGTAGCTTTTGACCTGCTTCGCTTTCGCTTTCCTTCTGAAATCCATAGAATGTCAGTTCTGACGATGGTGTCTACACGCTATGATGGTGCCCATGCCTTCTTAGTGGCTCTGAGTTAGCAGATCTTGGTTAGTGATGGTGTTCAGCGAGAAAAGCTGAAGAATTTTCCTTGGGCAAATTGCATGGAAAGAGGACAGTTTGGAATTTTCTTGTCTGCTACTCCCCAGCATTCTGCACCGTACAGAAGTACATAAATTACGCAGATCTCGTAAATTTTTAGCAAGGATGGCAAAGAATTATTCCTCATTGTTTAGACATGCTCTCTTTGTTTGTCACATTTTGCTGTTAATCTCAGCTGTGTATTTTCTATCCGATATAATCGTTGTCTCCAACAATATGAAACTGCGTATTTTTTTATGTTGCTTCGTTGTTATTACTATTATTTCACACATACGTTAGAACTTTTGCTTGTAGGTAACTATTTTTGCGATGTAATTGTTTCGTCTTTTGTCGTTTTCTCATAACCTAACTGTGTTTCTCATCTGTGGGTCTTTGTCTATGAATGTAGCTGACAAACAGTGTATCCAGAAAAGTTCCGTGTTTTATAACATTCTACTGATATATGAAATACCTCTGTAGTCTTCCATTAATTTCTTTCATACAATAATATAGGTTCGATTTAACACTTCAAACTCTTATTGCATGTATTCATTAACAAAGATTTATGGCATAGGATTATTTCTCATTTTTGAAACGTGATGTTTTTGCGTAGCATAATTTGCTGTTAATCGCAGCTGCGCCTTTTCTAGCTAAGGCGCCTAACATTTGAGGAACAGAGAAAGCGCGTGTAGCTATCACCCGTTCCATTACTAAAAAAAAAAAAAAAAAAGCTCTACGGAGATACCTACAGCCTCAGACTGACCATTGCTTTCTTTGAACATATTCAAGTTGACGTCTGAAAGTGGACGAAGAAGAAGAAGAAGCAGTACCCCAGAATTTGACTCTACGCGCGTTATTTAACGTTATTCCATTATCATTATTCTGTATTTTGGTTGCATCATTTGATTCCTGAGTACCATTGTTACTTTTTTTCTGCAGTATGGTGCTTTTCCATTGCTCCATTACGAGCTAACAAGGAAATTAATGACTGAATGAATGAATGAATGAAATCTTCGATCGCATTATCGGTTCATCTTCGATTGATCTCATGGTGCTTTTCTGTATAGACAAAAAAGGTCAGGTAAAAGAAAAGATCCCTGCCCAACTCCCCGCTATATTGCTAGGAAATTTCTCAGTTTATACGAAACTCTTACATCCGATTCTCGCTTCATGGTATTTCTTAGATCGTTCCCATCCATACCTGTCTTACGTAACGTGTTTTTATAAACAGGTAACCTCTCTCTATCTAAATTATCTCCTTCATTTTTTTTTTTCAAATATTCAGCGATCGGAGTCCTGGAAGTGTTTTTATCGCAGCTAATTTTCTTCTAGGTTCCGTGTGTTTATATATATATATATAAGAATTTGAGTCTTTCAAATTTCTCTGTAAGTAGAATGTAGGGTAATTAATCCGGCATGTTTGCTTTCTTCGTAACAACAATTTAGTCTTATGTGTTCGTTTTTAAACCGTTGCAAGTCTGTTTGTGTTAAATTATTTCTTAATTATTTCCACATTAACTAACTCTGTCAGCACGCTTCTGAATTTGTGTGTTTTTTTTTTCTCTTACATTATATCTTCCTAAAACTTACATGTTTTGTTTTTGTTACCATACCGTGTTCAGTGTTATCTTGTTACATTGTTTCTTTATAAATCTGTAACTCGCTATCTTTTGGTGTACCGTATATTTTCTTACGAGAGACCATTTGATTGGCTGCGTGGTTAGAGTGCTCTCTTCTCTTCTTGTTCTTCTTCTTCTTTGATCCTTAGCGGCCGACCGTCAAAGCAGTTAGTGGCCATCACGCCTGGTGGCGTCTTGTAGGGCAACAACAAATTGATTCCACTTTGCTCGGTCGGTGGCCATCCTTCGTACAGTGCCCCAACTCTGGTTCATTCTTTGCATCTCAGCCTCCACAGTCCTCCGACAGGTTGTTTTTGGCCGGCCTCTCTTTCGTTTTCCTTCGGGGTCCATAGCATAGCTGTTCTTGTGATGGCATCGGGGTCTCTTCTGAAGACATGGCCAATCCAACTCCAGCGTCTGCCAGCTATGATGGTGTGTATGTCTTCTTGCTTGCTCCGAGTAAGCAGATCTTGGTTGGTGATGGTATTCGGCCAAAAAAATTAGGAAAATTTTTCTTAGGCAGGTTGTGTGAAAAGAGGACAATTTCAACATTTCCTTCTCTGTAACTCTCCAGCATTCCGCACCATAGAGAAGCACAGAAAGCACACAGCTCTGATATAATCTTAATTTTGTGCTTGTGCTGTACTGAGAGGACTTCCAGATGTTGTTTAGACTAAAAAAGGCTGTTTTTGCTTTGTTCATTCTGTTGTTGATGTCTTTGCTTGCTCTGCCATCTGGTGTTACTATGCATCCTAGGTATGTGAAGGCATCTGTCTGTTCCAGTTGCTGATTCCTTACTGTTATGGTTCGGGGTTGCTCACATTGAGTGTCATGACCTCTGTCTTCTTTAGATTGATGTTCAGGTCCACCTGCTTGCTATCCTTATTAAATCTATTCGTTTTTTCCTTGATGTGTTGATGTGAATGTGCTAGTACCGTATATTTTCTTACCAGAGACCATTTGATTGGCTGAGTGGTTAGAGCGCTCTCTTCTCACGGCACGGTTATCTGGTTCGGGGATCGAATCCTGGTAGTGTCACGCTCCACTCTGCCCGGCTGTAAATGGGTACCTGACTCTGTTGATGAGTTATGGATTAGTAAGGCAGTGAGGAAGTGAAATAGCCGTCCAACGTCATAAAATGCTCGACCTAGATTGGTGAAGTCTCTAACACATCAATACCTACGGCAGTGTCAACTATGGGACCATCTTCACCTGTTACTTTTGTCTTATCTTTTCATTTGAGATAAAATGTGTGTACACTGTTTCAAAAAATTCTCTACAATATATTTGTTATCCAATACAGTTATTATTCTGACTAAACATGCAGTAACAAAAATCAAACTGTAAGAAGAATAGCTTCACAATATTTTTCCTTTGTGTTCCTCACGGAGCATGTTACCAACACTGCAGCGGTTTCCCTTGCAGGAAACATACATCAAACATTGACACGCTCTTCCAGCAGTGGCCTATGTGGCAATGAGTTTTGCATGATGAGGTTGACAACCCTAAGCACAAACTCATATTAGTTCTTTGATACAATATGCGTCAATGTGATGTAGTCCTAGTCTATCTTTGTCTGTTCACAGACCCCCGGGAACTGTACGGGGATTAGAAAGGTTATGCTGTGATTGACATTTTAAAAAAACCATAAACAGCGCAAGAATTATTTAGTGTTCGGTAAAATGACACGAGAAAAACTCTAAAACCTGAAAATACTTCCGACCACGAACAAGCTATGGCAACAAATATATGCACGGATAGGCAGACTATTATCACACAACACGTAGACAACAACCTAAGAAAACACAACACCAAAGAAAAATAAAGAGAAAGACATATCCAGAAAAATAGCCACAATACTCTAACGAAAAATGTAGTACCCCACGTGACTTTATAGATTTGACCCCTCTATTTAACCAGCCCATTAATTTTTTTATTATTGTTTTATTTAAATGCTTTTGCTGCTTAAGCTGTATAGGGTCACACCGGCAGTTGACCCTTCTGCCCGAAGCTTGCTCTTCGTGTATTTTAACAGTAGTGGTTTCAGTAGCAAATTATTTTGCATGATGACGTTGCTTGACCCCCCGGTAACCGTTTATAATCGGTTTTTATGCCATCATCATCATCAGCTGCCATCTCCACAACGAAGGTTGGCTGTAATGGATCTCCAACGTTTTCTGTCTCTTGTCTTGGTGGTACACTCTAATAGACTCTTTCCTGTCCATCTCTTGATGTTATCTTCCCACTTATAGCGCTGTCTTCCCCTTGCACGTTTGCCTTCAACTCTCCCTTCTGTTATGGTCTTCTGCAAGGTGTTATGCCATTTTATGTGGCCAAAGTATTTTAGCTGCCTAAAGGACTGTGGAGGTTATATTGTTGGGTTCCATCTTCGTCAAGCGTATCAGTAATTACAAATATTGGTTTTGATACCCTCAATTCTTAAACAAAACCTGAAATTAATATTATTCACATAATTATCTTTAGTAATCTTACATACCCTCTAGAATCGATACTAGCTCAGTGTAGGACTGCTTTTGTGAAGTACGCCTGCACTGCATTCAGATAGGACATTAATAGTCTTGGCAGCTACTTTTCTTCTTCAGTCTCTCACTCTGGCGGTTTGGTGTCAGTGTGTGATTTAGAACCTAGCGCTGCTTCTTTATATAAGGGAAGCGCGGCCGTATCAGAGAACTTACTTGATTAGTTACATTTTTGTCCTCAAAAATCCATCCTTCTGAGTGAATATGTGCATGTATCCTACCAACTTTTCCTCCGCACCACTAAACACGTCTATCCATCCCTTTTTTATACACCTCCTTTTATTTTCCTAATTGGGAGCTTCTATTTCGTATGATTTTAATCGAAATCAGTTAGGGCATGTACCTCGTATTTATTATGGTTTTCTAAAGTCTATCGTCTTGATAGTACTAGATGTGATGACTAAATTAAACTTTAAATTTCAACAATACTACTTACGTCTTCACATATTCCTTCTGGATGTTCATTACTATACATAGCCTTTCAAGAATTAAATCACATTCAACAGTATTATACACTGCATGCGCTAGTAGCTTTTAATGTTCTTTCCCGTAGATACGATTTTCGATATCGGCATGTTTCTGCTCTCTCCTTACACCACTTCCCCTAACGAACCTGATAGGCTTGTGCTAATATTTGCTGCCTTGCGGTACCTTCAAAGCAAAAAAAAAAAAATTCCTCGCCGTGTCATACCCCAGTATGCGCTGCGTTCGGTCTTTCAGGAAACGAAGCGCGTGTTGACAAATTACGCCACAGACGGAGAGCAACCAAGTTTCCTACGGTGACAAGAATATGCAGAATGTCACACATAATCGAGAACAGACAGACGAAGAAAGTGTACCGAGCCGAAAGCCAGATGCACGGCCACTGGTGGCAGTTGGGAGATGCCGCTCTGACGGACTACAGAAAACGAAGCAAAAGGAGGTGGAACATGACCACAAAATTAAAATCACGCAGGGTTCTGGAGGAGAGGCTACCCCCAGTGCTCTCCCTGACGACAAAGTAGTCAATGTCCTGGAGGGTATAGTAGGCAAAAAAAAAAAAAAGAGAATAATACGTGTCAGAAAGCACCAAAAGGGAGTGATACTTGCCCTGAATACAACGGAAAAGACTAATGCGCTGATGGCTGCTCTGCTATACGGGCCTAAAGAATTTCAGCTACCACACCGGATCAAAATCCAAGCGGAAATCTACATAGACAGCAAGAAGTTAGTCCACAAAGGGATCGACACCAGCTGGGCAGACGCAGAGGTCCTCAGCCGCATTCAGGCCGAAAATCATCTAGCCAAAATCACGCACATTGAAAGGTTAAAATCCTGGAACAAAGAAAACACCAGCTTGATAATAGTGACTTCACAGGGGGCAACAGTTCCGGAACGTATCACTATTCATAATAGGCCACGAAGAACGCGTGGCTACATCCCTCCAGTAATGCAGTGTTCGAAGTACAAGGGATTTTCACACACAAAGAACACGTGTAGAAAAGAGTCAGTCTGCAGATACTATGCGGGCAGCCACGAATACAATGACTGCTCTAAGGCACAAAAGACCTCGACTACAAGGCGCCAAACAAAAGTAGAAAAGGTGCCAACTGCCTCGAAAATCGCGGAGCAGGATACCGTGTGTGTCTAACATATCAGCAACCAGAGCAAATACTTACAGAGTCCATTGCAAAAGTGTATCGTACTAAGAGGCACAGAACAGAGTGGCAGCAAGTATACTAGGTACTAAACGCGAAGACAGCCTATCTGAACAAGTCAAGCAGCTTAAGTCTGAGGTGAGAGATCTCAAACAAAAACTGCCAAAAGAAAGAGAAAACCGTCAGCCAGACAACAACAGAGCCTCAACTGTCAGATTCGATGAAACCCGGATAGTTTAGAAAGTGTGAAACAAGAGATAAACAACATGAAAATATTACAGCAAAATATATATATATATATATATATATATATATATATATATATATATATATATATATATATATATATATATATATATATATATATATATATATATATATATATATATATATATATATATATATATATATATAACACTGTGAATATTAATATGTAAAAATCGCTAGTGGATGTCTTAGTTCTTTGAGGCTAGCAATCTCAGGGTATAGAATGATGATTTCATGAACCACCACTGCCAAGGTCTGGTGATTGCTTTATTGCTAGTTTCGTAAAGAGAGCTAAAAGCATACAGTAGTCCTAGGTTCCATATGGAACAGGGAGGAAAGGATGAAGAAAAGATGTACATTCTAATTATAATACTTACAGTTTCAACTTAGTGTAAATGTCGATGTTAACATATGCATTTAAAAATTAATGGAAGTTTCCAATATTTCAAATCAGTGTAAACATAAATGAAAACATATTCTATTTATATTGTGAACACTTTTCAACCAGTGGAAATGTAAATGTAAACATATTCTATCTGAGCTATTAACCTTTTCATTTAAATGTAATGTAAAACTAAAGCTATTAAATTTAAATGTAAAAGAAAGTTTTATCCCGAGGGATTAAATTTAATTCTCATCGATGGTAAATTCTGAGATAAATGGAATGGTAGAATACAGGAAAAGGGACACATAAGTATGTGTCGGGAAACGCAATACTCAGGAGAGCGCTTCGTTTCTATTCTTTATCATAGTTACTGGTGGTACCAGCAGAAAGTACTATGTCTGGAGCAAGAAGGGAACAGTGGCCCAAGCTTTAAGACGAGAAACCAACTTTGCTGACTCTCCTAGACATTTCTGGGAAACGGGCTACACCCTACAACCTTGAACAGCTACGAGCGAGAGCAGTGTAAAAATAACCCATCAGCGGGAGCAGAAACTACTAATGGCAGCTAAGTGCACAATTTACGCTGCCAAAGTAAACTTTTTTTCATCGAGTCTACTATCAATCAATGATGAAACATTTCTTCTAAACTTTTCAAATTATTTTCAAACTGTTAACACTTAAGTGATTATTAAATTATTCTATTTGTAATTTTACAAATTTAACTTCGATTTAATCCTTTTAAATGTACTGTATGTTTGTCTCAGTCAAACACACTCTAAACAGAGCTATATCAAACTAATAAGAATTCCACTAAGTAAATCAGAGGTGGGGGCTTAAGGAGCTAAAATTAATCATTGCTTGTTTCTTCACAAAAGTGGTCGACAGATTCTAGAATTAACGTGCTCAGCCAAAGCAGCATTGTTTTCGCTTTTCTGAATATCTTGTGAAGACTCCCTTTGTGATAGAAGTGTCATTACCCTTCTATCTACATCTCTGCCAAGAGTAATCTTGTGCGAATGTAGATACCTTTGAAGGCCCACAGTAAATACTCTCGAGTTTAAGCCACTGTTGGATCACTACTGCAAAGTATGGGAGGCAATACCGTTACAAGATGTCAGATATTCTTCGCAAATTGGAGATTGTGTAAAGTTGACATGTGTAAAAAGTACAGAGACATCTACAGGCATACCTCGCTTATTGCTCTTCGCAGATATTGCGCTTTTTTCAAATTATACATTTTTATTTATTAGAACGTGCCTTCTTCTTCCCATAGATGTTGGCGGGAACATCGCATCAAGCGAGTCGATCGGCGCCATTTTGCTTACCACATTTGCAGGCTTCGTGTCTCCGTGTCACATTCTGGCAATTCTCGCAATATTTCAAACTGTTTCACTGTTATTATGTTGAAATTAGGCCTATTAATAACCGCACAATGGCCCCTAAGTGTGCAAGTGAAAGAAAGAGTCGCACGTCTCTCACTTTAAATTAAAAGCTCAAAATGATTAATCAATCAATACCCTTTAGCTCCCCAAGGAGCGTAGGCCTTCAACAAACACATGCGAAGTCTTCCTGTCCTGTGCCATTGTTACCGCTATGTGGGTAAGTGGTGGAAGAAGAGAAATGTTAATATCTTTCGCTGACGAAGGCAATCAGCTTATGGTCGGGCTTACAGGTGGCCGACAGATGTGTACATATATATACGCGAATGTGTATAGGTTCTTTAAGTGTGTCTATGGTTCAGTCACTCACACCACAGCAACGTACGGTCAAGCATAGACCAACGGGTAAGACTAGTATTCGTATCCAATTCACAGTACATAGTTTATTCACACAGTAACATCGACATCAGGAACGGTACACTGTCACAAGTTACAATAGCATACAAAAATCCATGGCACATAGGTTGCAAAGAACGTCGTAACTTTCCAGTATAATATAAATCCATAAGAAAGAACATTTATCAAAAGGACTGCCTACATTGCAGCTCACCACAGTTCTCATTTCATAGTATTACAGTGAAAATATCCGGCAACAAATGACTGCATACATCGCAGTTTTAGTAATATAACAGTAAATCCACCAAGGAACTAAATTCATCAAGAAAGTAAATATGACTCATAACACTGGCCGGTACACTCCATGGCCTCAGAACAATCAATTTAGGAAGGAAACTCTTCCCTACAACAATATATTCCATCTTCTCTTCCAAGAAATATATCCCTCGATAATAATATCTGGACACACTAACGAAATGGAACAACCATTTAGAAGCCTCGCCAGCAACACACTGTCACGAAATTACCGCTGCTCAAAACAGCTCAGTAAAAATCCCTCATGCGAACTACCGCGTGAGAACTCAGCTCAGCACCAACCGTCTCTTCCCAAAACCTCACTAAAACATTCGAAAACTTTATCTTATTTTTAAAAAGCAAACTAACAACCACTCAGTTGAGCTGTATTCAAAAATTACCGCCTACAGCTCCCAACTAAGAAATTATCTCATCACGCAGAGCGTGTTTACTAGCGTGTACAAAAACCCGACCCGTACATTCAAGTCTTTAATACTTAACTCCCCTTAATAGGAAATATGACTTAACAGCCATCCGCTCAAGTTCTTTCCATTTCTTCCTCATCATTTTCACCTCTGTTTCCAGTTCTCTTCTCCATGTATTTTTTGGTCTACCTCTGCCTTTCTTTCCCTGTGGATTCCAGAACAAGGACTGCCTTGTAATGCTATCAACAGGTTTCCTCAACGTGTGTCCTATCAATCGCCAGCGTCTTCTTCTCAACTCATATGAACATCATTCAGTGTTAAAAAGGATTAAGCTTAATGAGACAGGCATGTCGAACGCCGAAGCAGGTCGAAAGCTAGGCCTCATGCGCCAAACAGTTAGGCAAGTTGTAAACGCAAAGAAGTTCTTGAAGGAAATTAAAAAGTGCTAGAAGAGAGATAAGAAAGGGAGCCACAACATTCCTTTAAGCCAGGGCCTAATCCAGAGCAAGTCTCTAACTCTCTTCAATTCTATGAAGGCTGAGAAAGGTGAGGAAGCTGCAGAAGAGAAGTTTGAAGCTAGCAGAGGTGGGTTCATGTGGTTTAAGGAAAGAAGCCGTTTCTCCAACATAAAAGTGCAAGGTAAAGCAGCTAGTGATGATGTAGCAGCTGCAGCAAGCTATCCAGAACAGCTAGCTAAGATAATTGATGAAGGTGGCTACACTAGGCAGCAGATTTTCAATGTGAACGAAACGGGCCTATATTTGAATAAGATGACATCGAGGACTTTCATAGCTAGAGAGGAGGTCAATGCCTGGCTTCGAAACTGGAAAGGATAGGCTGACTCTCTTGTAAGGGACTAATGCAGCTGCTGACTTCAAGTTAAAGCCAATGCTCAATTACCATTCTGAAAATCCTAGGGCCCTCAAGAGTTATGATAAGTCTACTCTGCCTGTGTTCTATAAATGGAACAACAAAGCCTGGGTGACAGCACATCTGTTACAACATGGTTTACCGACTATTTTAAGCCTACTGTCGAGGTCTGCTGCTCGGAAAGAAAGATTCCTGTCAAGATAATACTGATTAATGACAACGCACCTGGTCACCCAAGAGCTCTGATGGAGATGTACAACGAGATTAATGTTGTTTTCCTGCCTGCTAACACAACAAACATTCTGTAGCCCATGGATCAAGGAGTCATTTCGAGTTTCAAGTCTTATTGTTTAAGACAGACATATCGTAAGGCTATAGCTGCGATAGATAGTGATTCTTCTGATGGATCTCGTCACAGTAAATTGAAAACCTTCTGGAAAGGATTCACTATTCTGGATGTCATTAAGAACATTCGTAATTCATGGGAGGAGGTCAAAATATCAACATTAACAGGAGTTTGGAAGTTGATTTCGACCCTTATGGTTAACTTTGAAGGGGTTCGAGTTTTTAATGGAGGAAATGACTGCAAATGTGGTGCAAATAGCAAGAGAACTGGAACTAGAAGTGGAGCCTGGAGATGTGACTGAATTGCTGGTATCTCACGATAAAACTTTAACGGATGTTGAGTTTCTTCTTATGGATGATCAAAGAAAGTAATTTCTTGAGATGGAATCTACACCTGGCGAAGATCCTGTGAACATCGTTGAAATAACAACACATGATTTAGAATATTACATACGCTTAGTTGATTTAGTAGGAGAGGATTGACCCCAATTTCAATAAACAAATATTAGACAAACATAAAGGTATGTTTTCAGGCACTCGTAAGAAATAAAGAAGTAGAACACTAGACAACAGAAAAACAACAGACGTGAGTGGCTTACCCAGGATAAGAAGTTCAACTGTGGGTAAAATTATATCAAACAGTATTGCATGCTACAGAGAAATCCTTCGCGAAAGGAAGCGTCAATCAATGTGATAAACTTCATTGTTGTCTTATTTTAGGACACTGCCACAGCCATCCCAACTTTCAGCAACCAGCACTCCGATCAGTCAACAGCCATCAACACCGAGGCAAGACTCTCCACAAGGAAATAGATTACGATTCGCTGAAGGCTCAGATGATGAAGATTAGCATTTTTTTTTTAAGCAATAAAGTTGGGAGCCGCGCTGGTGTAATGGCTTTGGCGTTGTACTGGCAACCAGGGGTTCATGGTTCAAACCCGGGCGTCAGCGTTTGAAGGAATGTTTACGACCGGAAATTTGACTAAATAACCTGAACGGCTCCTGTGATAAACCCTCTGTGGATGGGAAGGAGCGAAGCTCCTGACCGGGTTGGAAGGAAAGTCCTCAGGTTCCTGTCGTGAAACATTCTAAATCCACATATATAAATTAAAAGGTAAATGTAAAGCCTAACACATAAATTCAATAAAAGGAAAGGGAAATGGTAAAAGTACAGTGCTGTCACAATGGCGTACAAAAATCCCCCTTGTTTTCTACTTCGTCTGCAAATTGTAACGTTTCACGTTGATAGTAAAGCCTACTGCATCACTACACGCTTTCTACAATAAAACGTGTACTGCATTTCTAAGAAAACCTTGAGATACGCAAGCTGATTAATGACCTAAATTAATACTAGCGTTAATTACACTACGTTAACATAAACGGAAGGACAGATGGAATTAGGATAGAGAGAGGGAGGGCTGAAAGCAGGAACGCATGCAACCCTAACACGCGTCTCGCGATATACAATTAATGCCACCCTCCCCAAGCGAAAGGCCAGAAGCAATCCTTTTTTTCAGATGGACAGTGATTAAAAAAAACACTACCCATACGAGAGTTAGGTTTAAAAACCTGAAAAATGCTTATTGGGAAACATGACATTATACTGGTTTACGTTTGAAAGCCTGACAGTACCCAGACACCACATCGTATCGAAGTGAACAGGAGGTAGAAGAAAATGCACATTTTGAACGCAGCCACCTAGCTCCCTTAAATTTATATAATTGGGTTCCTTAGGACTTGCTGACAAAGAATATGTTAAACGTTACGCAAATAGTCTAGGAATTAACAAATTATAGCCAAAATAAAATGGTGGTGCTGTCAGACAACACCAAAATCAGAATTGCGCAGTGGCAGGTTTTGAAAACACCGTTGTACGGGAAATAGGCCAACATGTTACCTCCTATTTGATTGGCGGAAAGTATATGTAAGGCTAAACATGATTAGTCGATCTGCAAATACTATTTTTTGTTGTTAGGGGAGACGGAAGGAAGGGTACTTTTTTTCAAACGCTTGTGTAAACATGGCTCGATTGGTTAGACCCGCCAATATAGGCAATTAGGAGCGTCAGTTCAGTGCCACATGTTAAAATAAACCTACTAAGAAACAGTGCGTTGAGAGCCAGATCATATTTTTCTAAATAAAAGTCTGGGACAGAGGCAGATCGGAATTTGTGCCATTATTCATCGCCAGTCAACGTATCTGTGTATTATTTCCATGAATTGTGGTAAGCTTGATATATTCGATATCTTTTTAATGAAAATTGAATGTAAATTGATAATTTATGCCTGTATATGTGTGTGGTTCAGTAGCAAACATGAGGCAAGGCCTAAATATTGCTCCAACCTGAACAGGAGGTGTCGGAGAAAAGTAAAACTGCATGGAATTGCCAAACAGTACACTGACACCTATCTTATTGACTAGAAAGAACTAATGCTGGAATTGCAGAGGCGTAGTAACCATTAGGGAGGAGTATACTGGTGTAAATTTTTTCAGATGAAGCTGGCAGTTGGCCTACCGCTCTGAACTCAGTGTTTGTTATGTATTGTGTTCAGTCTGGAAATAGATTATAAATTAGTTCTGAAATAGGAGGTACAACCTTCTTGTTTCAGGGACTGTGGTCCTAGTTATTGAAGCAGCACCTGGTCTGAGTTTTGCTGAATCCAGAGGCTGACAGCATACTCCTTGGTCCAGATAGCGACCAGTGAGGTGTCTCCAGAACACAGTGAAGCAATCGAGCAGAGGAGTCTTTTCCTGCCGCCATCACGAAAGATAAGCTTCTGTGGCCAGAGTAGCTCAACATTATGTGCCCCCTCAAAAATTGACATTTTGTTAACCACAGAGGGACAATTAATTGGTTCAAATGACAGGAACTGTGAAAGTTTCCCAATACTATTTCCCCGATAATCAAACACTTGAAGTCATGATGAAAAACAACAACCAAGCTAGAACAAAACCAGTATTACCTCATATTACTACTGCACAAATTACACACATAGAATAATAATAATAAACTATGTCAATACAAAGTTCATATATATAAACTGTGTAAATAATACTTGTAATTACATTTGATTGTGATTCGTGGTTCACTGTGTAGTTGAATCAGGATATCCATTATTGACAAGAATTAATACATATATTTTTAAACTTAATCACTTGACTCATTTAAGATAGTCTTATAGAGTGTTATATGTGTGTGAGTGTCACAGTGTTGTAAAGTGTTGTAGAATAAATTAAATTGTTTATCTGTCTGTTGTTGTTGTGACTTACACTTCATCATTTTCATAACCCTAGACATTTAACGTAGTCATCACAATATTCCAGAATAATTCTGACTGAGGTATAAATGTGGTAGCAAGTAAGGTCATCTGTAATACACCACACTTATTAGATACAGATACCTTCACAGCTGATCTCAGTCAGTACACTAAGTCCCCTATAAATATTTATAACATTCCACTTTACCACAGTTCCCCAGCCTCGCAATGACATGTCATTGGGCCGAAGGGCTGAAAGCCCAAGTGCCGCTGGTTAAGAAAAAGAAAAAAAAAGCAATAAAGTATTTTTAATTTTACAGTGCGTTGTTGTTTTTAGATCTAGCGCTATTGCGCAGTTAATAGACATAGTGTAAACATGATTTTAGGCTTTTATATGGACTGGGAAGCCAAGAATTGGCGCGACCCGCTTTATTGCGGTATTCGCTTTATTGCGGTGGTCTCCGAGGTGTGCCTATATTTGAAGAAAACTAGCTAACAAATTGATAAACAAAAACCCCGGAGGTTAACCTGGTTCACAGTGAATATTCAGATACAGCTAGATCCAGTTAGATACAGCTAGAAACAGTTTGATGCAGCTAGATGAGGCTAGATGAATTTTTGCTAAATCATGACCAGGGAAATGGAGAGAGAGAGAGAGAGAGAGAGAGAGAGAGAGAGAGAGAGAGAGAGAGAGAGAGAGAGAGAAAGAGAGAGAGAGACCTCCTCAAAAGCAGTTTATCTGTAAATACGTTCATCTAAGGAACTTAAATAAACTTTAGAAAACACCCACTTAGAGTACGTGAACCATATGAATGTTCATTTTCGTCTGAGAGAAAAGTTAAAGGGTATTCCAAGTAAGCGTCTGTAAAGGAAATATTAGAGCTTGGCTTTACTGTAAGATCACGGGGCTACACAGGCCTTCAAAGCACAGAAATGTAGATCGGTTAAAAGAAAAAAGACACAGAACACTGCAGACACATGGGACAAAAATAGACAAACAAAAAGGATGAGCAACAAAGAAAAGTGGAAAGGAAGAAAGAACACGGGTAATACGAGAGAAAGGTTATACACTTAACTCTTTGACTCCGAAACAACTCTCAGAGCGTTGGTCAGATTTGAAACCCGTGCCAAAACAACTCTCTCAGCATTGTTTTAGTCTATCACAAATTAAAATTACGGCACGGTGGAAAATAATTGCGGAGTCAAAGAGTTAACCCTCGATTATGCGTCGTTCGGTTCTTCAGAAACCGAACGTATATTAAATTCGTGTGAATGAAGCTGATTGGTTAGGTTCCAAAGTTTACAAGTTATTGTACGAGTATAAACTTTTTTTTAAGGACAATGTGCAAAAATTGCTTTCATTTTTAAGCTGCAGCGTTCTGTAAAGACATTACAAACCAGCACACTCATTCCAATGCATTTCAGTGCAATATTTTTCTTTCATAATTGTGACAATTACAAATCCAGTTTTGCATATGATTACAGATCGCAATGCACAACATGCGTATAACTGATATGATTTAGTTGTTATTAAAAAAATAAAAAGATAAAAAAGGTAAAGAATCCTGTTACACGCCCATTGAGGCATATTGGAAGTGTGTACGTGTATGTATGGTGTGTTTCTCTGTGTGTTTGCGGATATAAATAACGTGTATATGAATTAGGCTCATATTTTCTTGACCATCAGCACACTAGGGGTGATGTGGTTAGCATCACGCCGGCGCCTTAACCTTCCCAGAGTTGCTCTGGTACCAAATTCATTAGGCTGGGTCTGCCCTGGAGCCGTTTGCGATCTAAAAACTCCCACCTCACATGGGGGACGAACCATGGACCACTGAGCGAGGAAAACAGTGCACTAACCACTGCTCTCCCGAGGCTTTGTATTAAAAAAAAACAAGGGGTGTATAGTTCGCGCATTTTTGAACTCCAGCGACTGGAGTTCTCGTACATAGCGGGTTACGTGTTCCAAATAAACAAGTAATACAACAAAACAAGAAAGAAACATCAACACAACGTTAACAACACAACGTTAACAACACAACGTTAACAACACAACGTTAACAACACAACGTTAACAACACAAATGCAAGAAATGAAACGCAACAAGAATATAAAATAATAATGCAATGAAATGACGCGATAGATAAATCAAAAGCAGAAAGTCAAGTGGAATAATGGTTTTCTGCAAAATAGGACGTAACGAAAGTCGATAGCAACACCGGGGAACAAAATATACGATTATTGAAAATCAGATACGATTTTTTTTTTAAAGTTATTTTATTTAGTCGGATGTACAACTTCACATTACCAAACTTTTACGACATGCATGAGAGGGCAACGCTTCGAGTTGTTCTTTGTCGTCTCAGAGGCCTCCGGTTGACAACGGACATATTAGCCGATTGATCAATCATTTCATTCATTCCAAATTGATTGAATCATTTCATTCATTCCCGGTTGATTTATTCATGTCATTCATTCCCGAATGATTCAATCATTTCCTTAATTCCCGGTTGATTTAATAATTTCATTCATTCCCAAATGATTCAATCATTTCATTCCTTCCCGATAGATCGAATCATTTCATTCATTCCCAATTGATCGAATCATTTCATTCATTCCCGATTGATCCAATCATTCATTCATTCCCGATTGATTCAATCATTTAATTCCTTACTCTACAGCTGCCTGCGGCGAATAAGCCTTAAACAATTAACGTCAAGCCTTCCTGTCTTGTGCCATCATTTCAAGATCTTTCAGAGTCATCTATATCCCTTTAATATTTGCCTCCAGTTCTTTTCTCCGCGTGTTTTCAGCCCTTTCTCTATCTATATTACCATGTTGATTCCATAACAAGGACAACCTTATAATGCTATCAACAAGTTTTTTTCATTGTACTGGACGATTAAGGTAGTCTCGTATAGTGCCCTCGATTCATATAGAGTGACGTCAACTATGTCAGAATCAAAAACGAGGCTGAACGACGTAGACGCCATTTTCGGTCAGACAATACAAGGGCTAGAAGGTAAATAAGCGTCGAGTAAGATTTTTTTTTTTTTAATTAATGAAGAAAAATATCCCGTTCAACCTCTGATGGGTTATAATAAGGATATATATTGTTTTCAATTCCAAATAATATGAACAACTGCCGATGAGAAAGTGGCCTCACATTTGTCAAATCATTGTAAATAGGGACAATCACAATTATGCTAATACGTTAAATAAATAAACAAAAAAAAAAAAAAAAAAAAAAAAAACAAAATCAAGGCCTGGTGGTTCCAGTTATATAACTGACTTTAACAGATATATAATTGACTTTCATCTGTTAAAAGTCATATGCATTGTAAGAACAGCATCAGACCTTCACATTCCCAGACACTAATATTAACATTTGTTCGTGATAAATATTGTTTGACTATATTATGCAGTTCCCTAGGTTTGTCTATTTTTAACACCTCTTATATATATATATATATATATATATATATATATATATATATATATATATATATATATATATATATATATATATATATATATATATATATTTTTTTTTTTTTTCCCTTAACCAGCAGCACTTGGGCTTTCAGCCCTTCGGCCCAATGACATGTCATTGCGAGGCTGGGGAACCTGAGGACTTTCCTTCCAACCCGGTCAGGAGCTTCGCTCCTTCCCATCCACAGAGGGTTTATCACAGGAGCCGTTCAGGCTATTCAGACAAATTTCCGGCCGTAAACATTTCTTCAAACGCCGACGCCCGGGTTTGAACCATGAACACCTGGTCGCCAGTACAACGCCGAAGCCATTACACCAGCGCGGCTCCCATATATATATATATATATATATATATATATATATATATATATATATATATATATATATATATATATATATATATATATATATATATATATATATATATATATATATATATATATATATATATATATATATATATATATATATATATATATATTTATTTATTTTATTTATTTATATATTTATATGTATATATTTATATATTTATATATTTATATATATATATATATATTTATATATATATGATGATGATAGGAAACTCTTTACAGAGCGATACAACAGGAAGCAATCTGATCATCAGAAGTAGTCCCCCCATCCGACAAGTGTTTCGGCCCGATTAATAGGGGCGCATTCCCATAGTCAGTTATGACTGAAGGGGCTATTATTATAATTATAATTATATATATATATATATATATATATATATATATATATATATATATATATATATATCATTATATAATACAATCTCCGGTCCAAAATATGTAATTAGATTTTGTTAAACTATCTGTACATAGTCGCATTTTTAATGAAAACATAAACTGATGTGATTATCTTGATCTAGTAAAACTGTCAGTGTCTACAACAGTCATTCACCAGTTTCCACATGTCAAACTAGGTAAATAGTTCAATTGGAAGGGAGTATCTTTTGCTAAGTGTTGCAATTCTAACGGAATATTTGTTGCTAAATAGTGGAATTCTAACGGAATTTAAAATTCAACGGAGTATGTGTTAAAAATCCACGCTACTGATTCTTTTCAATAAACCGGTAAGTAAACTAGTTTTCTTCTTTTTGTTTTGTTAGTTGAAATACAAATAATAGTACAAATATGTGCTACTGTATTTGCATCTAATTTTATTTCAAATTATTAAGTGACCTAAACGAAAATGCAAATTGTGTCTGAAACTCGCGATTGGGTCCATTTTCCTGCAATACGGGTACGGCCGAAAATGCCGGCCAAATTTTAGTTGGCGTTACTCTATATAGAAATCGAGGGCACTAGTCTCGTAGTACAGAGACGATCGGTGCAAGAGCAGATGAATGCATAATGCAGGCTTTCTGCAAGGGAACCAGCTGTAGGTGGTTGGATGCTCCGTAAGGAACGCAAAAGGAAAGTGAAGAATGATAATAACAGATATTGCCGTAGGGGACTAAAGTGTTAGAGTATTCACCAGACTAGGTCTAGCTGTATGAGGTTGGGGTGACCAGTTCTCGTCCTCACAAAGACACACACATAAATGCGAACATGTAAACCCACGTCATAAATGACGCAAAAACACATCATACATTTAATAACACCATCCTCCCCGCCATCAAGGCATCACCAAAAAAAATGATGCCCCGATGACGGGGCACTAGTGCGAACCGCAAGACACAACACAGGAAATCTACCATGGGCAGTCCAGCCTCCCAATGACGCAATCACTTCTGCCGTTCCCCTATTATACAGTACAAGTCAGTCCACACAAGACAAAGATTCGCTTGCATGGCTGGGCGGGGTTGTCGCGCGGAAGGTCCTGGGCTCCAGTCCTGGGTGGGCCACTCGCGTCTGTTGTTTTTCTGTTGTCTAGTGTGCTGCTTCTTTGTTTCTTGCGAGTGCCTGGGAACATACCTTTGTGTTTGTCTGATGTTTGTTTGCTGTTTGCCGGCCTCGGGTTTCCCTTCCTTGTGTGTTATAAATATTTATTTAATAACACATATATGCACACTTTAATACACGCTCACACATATGGCAGGTAAAGCAAACATAGATAAAACATCAGACACACAAGCAAAACCATACACAAGACACATAGACGAAAATGCACGCGCATACATATTATATATATATACGCAAACATATAAATACCAATTATTCATATCCGCAAACACACAAAGAGACACACCATTCATACATGTACACACTCAAGCATTATACACACATGCAGGCAGACACACGCATATTATTATACACGCTCATACACACATATACACGATACATATACGCGAATACACACACACATTCACATCATAAATACACGCAAACATACACATACATAATTAAGTAGGCGCAAATACACACAGTCACATCAATCATACACATTCTTGTTTTTTGATTCTTAGTCACCGACGGTCATAGCAGTCAGTGGCCATCACGCCTGGTGGCGACTTGTAAGGCAGCATCAAACTGCTTCCACTTTGCTCAGTCGGTGGCC
Organism: Oreohelix idahoensis; assembly: GCA_024509875.1. Taxonomy (NCBI): domain Eukaryota; kingdom Metazoa; phylum Mollusca; class Gastropoda; order Stylommatophora; family Oreohelicidae; genus Oreohelix; species Oreohelix idahoensis. Next base: position 653,108 of record JAMPIV010001466.1, read on the forward strand.
ATCATTCGTGCAGTGCCCCAAGCTCTGGTTCATTCTTTGTATCTCGGCTTCCGCAGTTCTCCGCCAGTTTATAATGTTGCATTTTTGGGTCGGCCTCTTGGTGATAGTGTTCGGCTGAAAGAGTCGGATAATTTTCTTTAGGCAGATTGTGTGGACAATTTCGACATCTCCGTCTCTGTTACTTTTCAGCATTCCGCATCATAGAGAAGCACAGAAAGTACACAACTCTCATTTAATATTACCTATTTTTGAAACTACATTGACTTCTGTTTGCGCAGAGGGTACTTACCAAATTGATTTTTCGCTTATCGCTAGCTCCAGACGGAGTAAGAGTCGACACTGAGCAACATTCCTATTGTTAACCCTTACTTTATGTCTGCGCACGATACATGCTACCAGAACGCCACCTGATAAGGTGCGAGTTCGCACACATGCCATTATAAAATACACGGCAGATCTCTCTTGGATGTAGTAAATGATCACCTTGCTAAAGATTAAGACACGGACATTGAAATATTACTCCTGGCAGATGAAATTGGTAGTAATAAACAACTACAAGGAAATAGCATCTGGGAGGAGATTATAATGTTAGATCTGTGAAGTAGTGAGTTTGTAAACATGACGGAAGAAGCGTGACCTAATCTCATCATGAAAGACAGGAAAATGAATTTGTAAATTATATGTTAAAAAAATCTTGCTTGTCATGCAGTCTGTTCTACAGATGAGGATAATGGGGGAAATCAGACCCGCACCGATATCAGACATTATTTCTTTGTTGGATTGGCATGAAAGTGTTAAAGTAAACCACTTCTCAATGGAGTTTTTTCCAACAAAACCACTTCGGTGGGTGAGTGAAAAGGTCGCGCATAATCTGCAACATGTATGGACTGCTTCACTGCATTTCCATCTCGTGAAGGAGAAGACATTTCAGACGCCAGGCCAACGAATAGAAACAGGAGCAGAGTCAGGTACCCTTTAACATCTGGGAAGAATGAAGCGTGACGTCTCCAAATAACTTTACCGTTAAAACCAGTCCATCGATATATTCACACTACCACACGATTCTCAACAACCAATTATGCTATTTTAAAACCAATATATTGTTATATTCACTCGTTATCTGTTCATTACAGAAACGTCGCGTAGAGTTGATCCGAAGCAAATTTAGTAGGCAATTTCTCCATACAAAATAAATTTTAGCTTGATTTTATTTATCAGACATAAACGTAGAGGTCCAGACAACCGACCAAACAGAGAACTTTAAAGAAAGTACAGCTCCAGCCTTTGAAATAGAAAAAAATTGTCCAAAATAAATAGAAGAGTCAGAACATGACAATGGCTTTTTATCTAATTGGATTGAAAGAAAATAAAGGGAGGTTGTTTGTTACGTATTTCTGTACCTAAAACGCAGTGCTTCTATTATGGTACTTTCTATTGCTGTACCTTACGAGGGGTCTGTACATTCAGTCAGTTTAAAAAACGTTTTCATAGCCAATAAAACGTTTGTTATTGTGGATTACAATAGACGTAATTGCACTCTGGGCTAATGTGACGTACGTCTAGTTTGTCAATTGAATTTTCCCTGATTTGACGGATGATTAAAGGGACTTTAGCTTTTCATAACATTAGAATCCCTGAACATCAGTATTGTTGTAACTTTTCATCAACGAAGAGTAGCGGCTAGGATCAAAGCAGTCAAGAAGATCCCCAGAACAGAGAAGCAGAAGTTTAGCATCTCCGTACGAACACTGAACCGTTCGCAAGACGGACACGAGCGGTCAGAAGAAAGCTTCTTGCAGACTTCGCACGTCTGTGGCCACCGGCAGACTTGCCCGAAAGACGGAACGCTCAGCGTAGCGGATGCGATCTGAGGAATCAGGAAACTCACCGCGAACGAGGCTAGTCTCGCCGGAATTTCACATGCTCGTGCGAGCAGCCCGAAACGAACGTAGATTGGAAGCCAGTCGGGCCACCGTAGTTAGCATGGCGGCTAAATAACTTCGACTTCCCCTGGGAACTGAAGAGGCGCGAAATTTTCACATGTACCATTTATCTTGCCTTTCTAATAGATAAATACAGAATCTGTAAAGGGCAACGTATCATTCGTTCTGACAGAATTCTAAGATTCACTAGCATATAGTTAAAAATTCCTGCTAGATTTCATCTAAATTGTTGGCTATTGGAGTGAAATTCTTTTTCTGTGCAGACGGTAATTTATACATTAGCTTCGAGTGATCAGTGGTCTAGTTATTTCATATTTAGTTCACTGGATTGTGGTGTAAATTTAACCTTATTAAATAAGCCCATCTTCAAAGTTCTAGTGCCAACTAAATGTTACATCTATAAGTTTATTTCCTAATACAATAGCCGCTTAAGGGAATTATAACTTTAATACAGTTTAGTTCTGTATAAATAGATGTGCTTTCAACTATTAACCTCACTGGGACATTTTTTTTTTCTCTCTTGCTTTATTAATTGAAGATGCGAGTGCAGAAAATAGGTAAACTGTAAATGTATCGCGCGTTAGATTTTAATATGATTTTATTGTATTTCATGTTTTTTCTATTGCATCCAGAATGATCTTTTGAACCTCGCATCCCAGCAATTAAGCAGCAATGAAACATCATTTAAGCAGCAATTAAGCAGCAATGAAACATCATTTAAGCAGCAATTAAGCAGCAATGAAACATCATTTAAGCAGCCATTTCGCAGCAATAATATATATCTAGAGTCTTGCCGACTCAGTTCGATTACCCCAGTGACTAATGAACATATTTGAAATTTAATCTTTGTGGCGATCCTGACAAGCTATCTGAAGTATACAGAAACAAAGCAAACCCAAAGACTATTTTAAAATCCCAATTCATAAAGTCGTTTTTTATGATTATCAAACTGGAAGAAGAACAGTCAACAGTAGCAATATTTTACTCACTGCTCTATTCGTGAAGAAGAACATAGATTTCCCTGACACTGTCTGTCAAGCATAATCATTGGATTTTACCAACCCCCTGAAGAACTTACCTCAGTGTTTTTTGTAGTTTGTGACATTACTGCAAAAGAAAGTTATCTCCACCAGCTGTGCCAATCTTAGACACCACACCATTCCTCACATCTAGCCAAGTGCCTGTGCCATTCTTTAGGAACTTTATCTAATAAACAAACAGTACCGTTAAACTTCAACGTCCAGCGATTTCGGGACACTTTGTTAACTTCAACAACCCGCTAATCTGGGGCTGTACACGGAAGAAAATACTTTTACCTAAGCCAAGGTTTAGTGCTGTTTTTTTTTATGTATTTCCTATGAAGTGCCAGAATTCACCATTTGGTAAGTCTGTGTGTGTGTGAGACTATGTGCTGGCCAGCCAAGCGTGTTTTTTTTTAATGAAAAAGGAGATTTAATCTTTTTACCCTTATAATTAGTCCAACCTAGTATTAAGGTGTACTGTATTAATTGTACGGGATTTCTCCTAGCGGGATTATTTAACTGTGAGCATTCCCCCCTCCCGGGAAAATTGGTTGATCAAAGGAAAACATTTGATGACCCCTAGCTTTTCCTTTACCCCTTATTACTGTAACCCCCTTGACTCAGAGTAATAAATTTACCATTGGGTTAAATTGCCTATCTCTGATCCCCCCCCCCCCCCCCCTTTCTCGTCTTTGGGACCGGGTCTTTTCTGTTAGTAAATACAAGCGGGAAAAGGTGCATTGGATACTTCTCCTCAGAAACCCTCCCCCCTGTTATTTTGTGTTTTGTAACCCATGATTTCTGACTGTACATTGATACTTACTTGTAACTTGATTTTATGATAATAAAAGTATTAAAAACTTTATTAGCATTGGTGTCGGCTGGCTCAAAACCCAAACATTTCCCATATTTTGTTATCGTAGTGTGTATTCATGTACGTTGTGCGTCAGGATCACCAAATCGGTGTGTGCACATGAGCAACTGGAACTGACAAACAGTTGTTTGTTCAGAAGAGTGGTAGGAATAGTTTTTGAGAGACAAATATTGTCGTAATAAGAGACTGTCCTTACTCTTCCCAGCCCTTGTGAATCTACTACCTCACTTTCCTAAATCCTTATTCTCACAGAGCCATCACTATCATTCTACACTCTAAGGACCAATATCCATCAGAACTCTCTCAGATAAAAATTACGACAAATAAATGGTTAGCTCGTCCCGGATTCTGAGCCTAGTTTAAATAGAGTGTGGTTGATTGTCTTTGTGAAGTAGGGTATAATAAAAAAAAAAGTAATTACTTCCCCTAGACAAAGCCTTTTAGTATTTTGGGCCGACCGCACAATAAGTATTACAGGTTTGTTCTTTCCAGAGGAGCAAGAAGTTAGTGATTAAAATATTTGTCACCTTTGTGCGCAACCAGACGATACGTCAAGGCCTAAAATGCCACCCCCTACAGACCCAAGTAGAACAGTCCCAACTAAGATGGTTTGGCCATGTCTGCAGAATGGGAGAAGATCGGCTACCACGACAAGCATGGGAAACAAAGAGCCAAGGATCCAGACCCCGAGGACGACCCAGAGTCCGCTGGGAGGACAACATTAGAAAATCTTTGAAGGACCGAGGACTAGAATGGAACCAGCCCAGGAGGAAGACAGCCGATAGAATAGTCTGGCGCTCTCTCTTCCAAACCTCTACACCTCACGGTAGAAGGCTAACGACTAAGTAAGTAAGTAAGTTATATAATTGCTGGGATGGCGTGATTGGTTTTACAGTCAATAAAGGTTTTTGAAGTTAAAAAGAGTTGAGGGAGCCGCGCTAGCATAGTGGTTACAACACCGCTCTGGCGACCGGGTGATACAGGATCAAACCCGGGCGACGGCATTTGAGGATTTTTCGTCGACCGGGATTTGGACTGGATTAACTCGAGACCTGGCGAGGACATTTGAAGAAGTGTCGTCGACCAGGGACTGGCGGCTCCTGAGCCGACCCAGCTGCAATGGGTACCTCCGAAATCGGCGAGTATTTGCCTGAATGGCGAGGGACACCTGTCTCTGTACAAGAAATAAAGGGATACTCACGTAAAATCAATGTCAGGTTAGACATAAAATAATAACCTGAGATTTCGCCTCGAGTATTAGCGGGCGAACGAAAAAAAAAAAAAAAATCGTCTCTTCTCATATAATTGACTTCAGGGGGAGTTTTTGTAGTGGAGAATTAAAATTTCAAGAAATTTTTTTTTTATTTAATTGTTTTAATAAAAAATGTTCTCTACTTTTAGTAAAAGTAAAATTTTTTCCAGTGTAACTTACCATTTTAGTGGCATTAGTCGCTTGCGTTTAGAGCCTTAATTGCCAGAAAACAGCAGCGATAAGTTAACACATTTAAGGTAGGAGGTGACACAAGTAAATTTATACTTTGTGTTTTTTTTTTCTCGTAGCGAGTTTGAGTTTTTTCCCCTTCTTGTTCTTTCTTGCTATTCTCTAATAGTAGTAGCATCCAGTTCTTTAATCATGTCAGAGAGGATTCAGATGAGATCCATCCTAAGGCTGGAGGCGAAAGAATCAGGTTTAGAAGGAGAAGCCGCTAACTTGTTTGTCAACCAGGAACTTGAAAGGTATGACGCGGAAAGGAAGGAAGCACAAGAGAGAGCAGAGAGGAAAGATGCTCAAGATAGAGCAGAAAAAAAAGAAGCGGAGGAGCGTTTATTGGAGCAGAAGAAAATTGAGGCAGAGAACAAGAAAATTGAGGCAGAAATGGAAGCCCACAGAGAGAGAGAGAGAGAAAGGGAGCGGGAAAGACAACATGAACTGGCGCTTAAGGCTTTAGAGAGTCGGGGCGCCTCTACTTCGAATAACGGAGAGCCGTCTTCGCCCCAGTCCCAGTCAATGGATCTCTTCAGCACTCAGTCTGCCCAATTAACGGCGATGTCTTTTGCTTTAGAATCATTTCCTAACCCCAATGAAAAAATTGACAGCTACCTAGAAAAATTCGAAAGGCTCGCAAATCTGTCTGGGTTAGAGAGTTCCCGCTGGGCACTTAAGCTCTCAACGTCACTAAAAGCTAATGCTTATGACGTATACACAAAGCTGGGACCGAACCAACATGACTACGACATGCTAAAGAAGGCCTTGCTAGAACGGTTTGAGATGACCGCCCGAAAATTTCTGCAAATGTTCAGAAACAGCCGGAAAGAGAGCACGGAAACATTCCCGCAGTTCTCTTCACGTCTCACGTTCTATTTGACAAAGTGCATTAAATTATCTGACCTACCTCTTACATATGAGGGACTACTTGAACTTGTTCTTGTGGAACAGATAAAGTCAACTTTGTCAAACGAAACCCGTAGATTTTTGGCTGAACAGGGCGCAGTCAGGCTTGAGGACATACTCAATAAGGCAGAACGCTATTACAATGCAATGGCCGAACTTCCCAGCACTAAACGTAAACCCACAGATGAGCCATCTCGTAAACAAAATCTAGAACAGTCATCCTATTCCTCTAATTCCTCTCAGAACTATAACCAACGAGAAAATAATACCCAGAGACCTCCCCAGGAAAAATCGAAATTCTACAAAACCCGATACCCCCCCCAACAACAATTCTGATCAACCCAACAAGCCTACGTGGCAGCGCGGCCACCAAGGTCAAGGAAAAGGGAAGACCCCTACACCAGAACGTCTGATCAGTGCAAACAAACCGGTTCAAACTGCGTCGGATGTTTGCATACAGCCTCGAAAGGTAGAGTCAATGTCAGTGATTCTAAACCTGAGGGGGACCGACCCTCAACTCCAGGAACTGTAATTTTGAATGGTACCTCAACTACTTGTCTCTTTGACACTGGACTAAGCTTTAGTTGTATTGTCGCCAGACACCTAGTCAAACCAGGTCAGGAGACAGAGGAAACCGTCAAACTTAGTGGAGTTTTCAGGAGTGATGCACCCAGGACGCTTCCTATCGCACTGGTAGAAATACACTCTGACTTTGTCAGAGGAGTTATTAAAGCGGCCATTATGGATGATCCTATCTACGCAGTTATCATGGGATGTAGATATGTGTTTATTGGGAGACCAAAGGAGCCGATTGTGGCAGCGGTAACCACAAGAGGGCAAGCCAAGAAGGAGAGGGAGCCTGCGCCAAATTTGTTGCCGACCGAACTGAAGGAGGCGCAACAAAAGGACCCTACTCTGGAGCCCTGCTTTAGAAAACTGCCCATGGCTAAGGACCCCAGACACAACGGAGACATCTTTTCTAAGGACGGCGTATTGTATCGTAGAACGGGCAACCCGGACACGGGGAATAACCAGCTCCTAGTACCGACGCAGTACAGAAGTCAGATCTTAGAAATGGGGCACTCTCTTCCCTTTAGCGGACATATGGGACAAAACGCCACTATTCAGCGAATAAAAAACCACTATTGGTGGCCAGGAATGAACTCTGACATTATCAGGTACGTGAAATCCTGCGCCCAGTGCCAACGGGTAGCACCCAAGCACTTGACACCCCCAGTACCTATGGAGCAAATGCCAATAGTGGGTACTCCATTTGAACGGGTTGCTGTTGACATCATTGGACCCCTGGAAAGGACCAAAAGAAAGCACAGGTTCATCCTGACTTTAGTCGACACTTGCACAATGTGGGCCGAAGCTATACCGCTAACATGCACAGATTCCAAGCATGTCGCAGAAGCCCTCGTGCAAATTTTTACACGGTTGGGATTCCCTCAACAAGTTTTGACGGACAATGGATCCCAATTCCGTAGCCTGTTAATGGAGGAGATCTTTAAGATCTTGAGGGCCAAACATATCCACACTAGTCCCTACCATCCGGCCGAAAATGGGCTCGTGGAACGTTTTAATGGCAGCCTCACCACCATGTTACGTAAGCTGGGTCAGGAGAAGCCGGAAGACTGGGACCTATATATATCGGCTGCCTTATTCGCCTACCGAGAGGTTCCCCAAGCGTCTACGGGATTCCCGCCTGCTACACTTTTATTTGGCAGACCTATAAAGGGGCCACTAGAAGCCTTACTTCGGTCCCTGACAGACCAAAAGGCTGACGAGACAGTCGTCTCTGCAAGCAAGTATGTATCTGAGCTCAAGGAAAGGCTAAAGCTAGGATGGGATCTAGCTACAACAAACCTTACGAAAGCCCGCGCTAAGCATGCTAAAAGATACAACAAAGCTGCAAAAGAGAGAGAGCTCCAACCAGGGGAAAAAGTTTTGTTGCTACTTCCAACCGGAAGCAATAAACTTCGCATCGGATGGCAAGGGCCGTTTACCGTCCTTAAAAAGATCTCACGTACCAATTACAAGATCTCCATCAAAGGAAAGGAGAAGGTCTTCCACATAAATCTGCTTAAGAAATATTTGGAAAGACCGGTGCCATCCTCCAAGCATCTCCTGGCTGTCGCCATATCAACGGAAGACGAGGAAGATGATGATGGTTGCATGGAGTACCCATTGCAACCCACAGAATCTTTTAAAGATGTCAAATTCGGCGACAATCTCTCACCAGAACAACAAACAGAAACCAGGGCGCTACTAAAACAGTACAGTGCAGTCTTAACGGATGTACCTGGTCGAACAAATCTCATCGAATTTGATATGAAATTAACAAACGAGACCCCTGTTCGAACCAGAGTTAACCACATCGCGTACTCTAAAGCTGATGCACTTCGCGGAGAAATAGACAAGCTGCGTCAGGCAGGAATTATCAGTGAGTCTACATCTCCTTACAGTTCGAGTGTAGTGCTGTTGCAGAAACCCAATAAGGAAGTTCGGCTGTGTATAGATTACCGGTTGCTAAACGCTGTAACGGAATTCCAGCCCGAACCTCTCCAAACTGTTTCTGAGTTGTTCACCAAGCTCATCAAAGCAAAGATTTTCTCCAAGATTGACCTCAGTAAAGGTTATTATCAAATACCAGTCAAGGAGGAAATTAAACCTTTGTTAGCTTTCAGCACTAGTGAAGGACATTACACATTTAATGTGATGCCGTTCGGATTGCATAACGCACCAGGAGTGTTCACCAGGGTGATGAGAAAGCTTCTAGAACCTTTGCAAAGTCCCCATATCCATAATTTCATGGATGACATATTAATTGCATCGGAAACCTACGACGAACATATTGCTACGGTTGCTATGCTCCTCAGGAGACTACAGGAAACTGGTCTCACAGCCAGACCTAGCAAATGTCTCATCGGGTTTGAAAAGCTAGCCTTCTTGGGGCATACTATTTCCCACGGCTGTAGTTGGCCTGTTCAGAAGAACGTGGAGAAAATAGCTGCAGCCAAAAGGCCCAGAACGAAGAAAGACGTGCGTTCCTTCCTATCACTATGTGCATATTATCAGAAATACATCGAGAACTTCAACGGACTTACGGCACCTCTGACTGACCTCACCAAGAAAGGTTGTCCTAATAGGGTCATGTGGGATCAAAAGTGCGAACATGCATACAGCACTTTGAAAGGACAGTTGTCGGCATACCCCATCCTAAGGTTACCTGACCTTAAGAAGCCTTTCGTACTGAGAGTTGACGCGTCAGGTCAGGGCATCGGGTCAACATTGTTGCAAGCCGAGGACAGTGACCCGAAAATGCTATTCCCAATAGCTTACGGCAGTCGGAAACTGAACAAGGCTGAACGCAACTACAGTGTCATTGAAAGAGAATGTCTCGCTCTCATTCATGGCATCAGACGCCATCATGAGTTTCTGTATGGTACTTCTTTCACAGTACAAACCGACCACGCTCCATTAGCTTTCCTTGATGCCAATAAGGAATTCAACGCAAGGATTATGCGCTGGGCATTATTATTGAGCGTTTATTCCTTCAAAGTGGAATATATTCCAGGAAAACAGAATGTCGGGGCTGACTTCTTGAGTAGAAACTGGTCTACAGAGGAAGTAGAGCAAACTGAAGATACCACTAATCCTAAAGTCACCAATCAGGTCACCTCCATTGTCAAGAAGGAAACATGAAAAATGATTTCATGTCTAAAAGTGGGGACGATTGTGACGTACGTCTAGTTTGTCAAGTGAATTTTCCCTGATTTGATGGATGATTAAAGGGACTTTAGCTTTTCATAACATTAGAATCCCTGAACATCAGTATTGTTGTAACTTTTCATCAACGAAGAGTAGCGGCTAGGATCAAAGCAGTCAAGAAGATCCCCAGAACAGAGAAGCAGAAGTTTAGCATCTCCGTACGAACACTGAACCGTTCGCAAGACGGACACGAGCGGTCAGAAGAAAGCTTCTTGCAGACTTCGCACGTCTGTGGCCACCGGCAGACTTGCCCGAAAGACGGAACGCTCAGCGTAGCGGATGCGATCTGAGGAATCAGGAAACTCACCGCGAACGAGGCTAGTCTCGCCGGAATTTCACATGCTCGTGCGAGCAGCCCGAAACGAACGTAGATCGGAAGCTAGTCGGGCCACCGTAGTTAGCATGGCGGCTAAATAACTTCGACTTCCCCTGGGAACCGAAGAGGCGCGAAATTTTCACATGTAAAATTTATCTTGCCTTTCTAATAGATAAATACAGAATCTGTAAAGGGCAACGTATCATTCGTTCTGACAGAATTCTAAGATTCACTAGCATATAGTTAAAAATTCCTGCTAGATTTCATCTAAATTGTTGGCTATTGGAGTGAAATTCTTTTTCTGTGCAGACGGTAATTTATACATTAGCTTCGAGTGATCAGTGGTCTAGTTATTTCATATTTAGTTCACTGGATTGTGGTGTAAATTTAACCTTATTAAATAAGCCCATCTTCAAAGTTCTAGTGCAACTGCGAGTGCAGAAAATAGGTAAACTGTAAATGTATCGCGCGTTAGATTTTAATATGATTTTATTGTATTTCATGTTTTTTCTATTGCATCCAGAATGATCTTTTGATTCTCGCATCCCAGCAATTAAGCAGCAATGAAAAATCATTTAAGCAGCAATTAAGCAGCAATGAAACATCATTTAAGCAGCCATTTCGCAGCAATAATATATATCTAGAGTCTTGCCGACTCAGTTCGATTACTCCAGTGACTAATGAACATATTTGAAATTTAATCTTTGTGGCGATCCTGGCAAGCTATCTGAAGTATACAGAAACAAAGCAAACCCAAAGACTATTTTAAAATCCCAATTCATAAAGTCGTTTTTTATAATTATCAAACTGGAAGAAGAACAGTCAACAGTAGCAATATTTTACTCACTGCTCTATTCGTGAAGAAGAACATAGATTTCCCTGACACTGTCTGTCAAGCATAATCATTGGATTTTACCAACCCTCTGAAGAACTTACCTCAGTGTTTTTTGTAGTTTGTGACATTACTGCAAAAGAAAGTTATCTCCATCAGCTGTGCCAATCTTAGACACCACACCATTCCTCACATCTAGCCAAGTGCCTGTGCCATTCTTTAGGAACTTTATCTAATAAACAAACAGTACCGTTAAACTTCAACGTCCAGCGATTTCGGGACACTTTGTTAACTTCAACAACCCGCTAATCTGGGGCTGTACACGGAAGAAAATACTTTTACCTAAGCCAAGGTTTAGTGCTGTTTTTTTATGTATTTCCTATGAAGTGCCAGAATTCACCATTTGGTAAGTCTGTATGTGTGTGACTGTGTGCTGGCCAGCCAAGCGTGTTTTTTTTAATGAAAAAGGAGATTTAATCTTTTTACCCTTATAATTAGTCCAACCTAGTATTAAGGTGTACTGTATTAATTGTACGGGATTTCTCCTAGCGGGATTATTTAACTGTGAGCTTTCCCCCCTCCCGGGAAAATTGGTTGATCAAAGGAAAACATTTGATGACCCCTAGCTTTTTCTTTACCCCTTATTACTGTAACCCCCTTGACTCAGAGTAATAAATTTACCATTGGGTTAAATTGCCTATCTCTGATCACCACCCCCCCCTCCTTTCTCGTCTTTGGGACCGGGTCTTTTCTGTTAGTAAATACAAGCGGGAAAAGGTGCATTGGATACTTCTCCTCAGAAACCCTCCCCCCTGTTATTTTGTGTTTTGTAACCCATGATTTCTGACTGTACATTGATACTTACTTGTAACTTGATTTTACGATAATAAAAGTATTAAAACCTTTATTAGCATTGGTGTCGGCTGGCCCAAAACCCAAACATTTCCCATATTTTGTTATCGTAGTGTGTATTCATGTACGTTGTGCGTCAGGATCACCAAATCGGTGTGTGCGCATGAGCAACTGGAACTGACAAACAGTTGTTTGTTCAGAAGAGTGGTATGAATAGTTTTTGAGAGACAAATATTGTCGTAATAAGAGACTGTCCTTACTCTTCCCCAGCCCTTGTGAATCTACTACCTCACTTTCCTAAATCCTTATTCTCACAGAGCCATCACTGTCATTCTACACTCTAAGGACCAATATCCATCAGAACTCTCTCAGATAAAAATTACGACAGCTAACCCATAGCGGCTCAGTCTCCCCCGGCAAATCTTCGTCTTCGTGCTGCTTTATTCTATCTCCACTTTTGACAAAAATTGTCGTGAGTTCACAAATCGACATACAATAGTTTAATCTATCACCCTACAGTGCCTATATCTTACAGTTAATAGTTTGGATCATCACACACAAATTCATTTTAATGTGAGATATCCTTCTTTTCAAGTAGTAATCCAAAATAACTTTGAACGCAGTTTTCTTAAAACAAGCAGAACTGTAGACGGAATAAAGCAGTACTACGGCTAGAAATGTTGACGGGTATGAATGCTAATTGTTCCTGTAGCATGCTGGATGCATCCTCTCATACGCCCATCTCTGTTAGTCTTACGTTTGATACCCAAATCCAGCAATCTTAGTTTTGTTGATTCATGCGCTGCAGTGTCGTTCTCTAGCAGGCGATCATCACTTATCTTTAGTATTTCTCCTGTATCCGTATCCAAAGTCCCCTCTATTGGTGCTCTTGAAGCTAGTCTGTTGCTCTCGTATTACCGCGTACCCTGGTATGACCAGGACAGTAGATCCACACAAGTTAATGAATATTAGAGGCTTCCGTGGATGTTTTCATACATGCGGGAGCCTCCGTTGTTGTGTTTGTAGACTGCCCCTTGATTAAACAACTTGCAAAAACAAAAAGGGGAGAAAAAACAAAACAGAACATACATCTCGAACTCGAACTGGAAAACTATAAGTGAACTGTATCCATTTATTCTCACGTGCATTTTACATTTAAATTTCAAGAAATGCACCATCCAGTGAAAAGTCCAGTGACAGCATACTCATATTTACAGTTATCAAATTATAACTAAGAATGAAAATAAGTGGAAAATTACAAAAACCCTTCATCAAAACTTACAAACAATAAAATATAACGATTTCTAAACAAAATCAGTTTTTGAAGGGGGCATGTAATCAGCACTAAATGAAGTATTAAAAGAGTTAGCAATTAGTAATATAATGACAGAGAGTGCTTTTAAGGTCATGTGGAATATTGTTCGAAAGATAGCAACAAAGTACGCTAAGCTAAATTACGCCTGGGCTTGGGCACTCGTTTACACAAAGGGTAAAACCCGAAACGTCCCTTGTTTCTTGTGAACCGTTGTTTGTAAAACTGATTAAATACCGTTTTATTGGTTTTAATACTTATATTCCTTACCAGTTTTACAGCAGCCCCTTAATTTATTTACTTACACTATACTACTACCATTGCTGCTACCCTGTTTTCGTTTCGTGACTGGTGTATTTTATGTTCTTCTCTTGTTTCATATTTTTACATTTGTTCATTATGCCTTATCAGAAACAGTTGATTTCTTCACTTCATTCTTTTATTACCTATTCATTTTCTCTCATGCCTTCTGACATATCTCGTACTGCTTCTGACTTAGCCTTCACTATTTACAAGAAGACACGCTGTACATGTCACATTAATTTTCTCAAGAACTGTCTCCGTGCTAGGGTTATTCCCAAAGGGTTTGTCTCTAGCTTCCATCTATCGGCTGGACTTCCTCATCCTGCCGACCAGCGCCGCTTACAACAGGTTGAGAAGAAATGTTCCTTCCAACGTATGAGGTGCGTCATTGCTATACATAAACGCCAGCTGACTGAGCTTGAACTTTCCAAATCATACCTTACTCAACAACTACGTCACCTGACTTCGTCGTGCCCGGCAGCGTTCCCTCTTATTCGCACTATCATCCATGACACGAATAGGGAGCTGTATACTCGTTTGTGCACGCATAAAAAAGAGAAATTGCGCCCCCTCCGTCCGCAACCTTCTTCAGGGTCCTCTATTCAGTCTTCTACCCACGCTAACGTTATTTGCATTCCTCCAGATTTGCATCTGTCTCCTGATGAATTGTCTGTCCTGAGTAAAGGTCTTAAGTTTGTTCCTCTTCGTTCTAATTTTGATAAATATTCTCTGCTTCAAGATGTTTACAGCTTCCATCGCCGCATGCGTCTTAAATATTACCACCGTAAGGGTAAGGATTCTACCAGGGTTTCCGATACTGATGACATCTTTCGTCGTTTTGGCAAACCTAAACTAGACTGGACTCCAGCTCCAGGAGCTTCTCGTGCTCTGGATTTATATATTGCCAATACTTTACATGACATTGACCAGCTCAATCTACGCCGTCTCCGTCGATCTAACCTCACGTCTTCTGAATGGCGGGCATTATCACGCCTTAAAAACCGTGATGATATTGTTATCAAGCCGGCAGACAAAGGTGGTGCTGTGGTTGTTTGGCGTAAGGACTTATACATTCATGAAGGAGTTACACAGCTAGGTAAAACTACCTTTTACTCACCTTATTTTGGTGACGCTACAGTCCGGAATAATCTTACTGTTTATGAGACTATCCGTGGCCTGGTCCATGATGATCTTCTTCCTTCTGGTGCTTTATCTCTCCATATTTTTGACAGTAGTCTTGGTAAGCCTTCCTTTTACATGCTTCCGAAGGTGCAAAAAATTCCTTACCCGGGTAGGCCTATTGTTTCAGCATGTTCTTGTCCCACTGAACGTATTTCTGAATTCCTTGATAGTATTTTCCAGCCTTTAGTCGCCAAACTGCCTTCTTATTTGAAAGACACTACTCATGCTATCACTACTTTTGATTCGATCAGATTCACGCCTGATCGTACTTATCGTCTTATCCTCCTAGATGTTTGTTCCCTTTATACTTCTATTCCACATGCTGATGGTCTTAAGGCACTCCTATTTTTTCTCGACCAGCGTACTGATCTTACTATAAGTACAGGTCCGCTTCTTCGCCTTGCTGAGTTGGTTCTTATTCTCAACTCTTTTGAGTTTAATGGCCAATTCTTCAACCAAATCAGTGGCGTCGCTATGGGTACTAAGATGGGCCCTAGTTACGCTTGCCTGTTTATGGGCCACTTTGAATATTTGGTCTTTCAAAGTTATGATGGACCAATACCTGAGTTTTACCGCCGCTATATTGATGATGGTATTGGTATTACAGACATGTCTGAGGTCGACCTCCGTCAACTTATTGACTATGTTGGTAATTTCAATCCTGCCATCAAATTCACTTCTGAAATCTCTACGACCTCAGTGATGATGGTATTGGCATTACAGACATGTCTGAGGTAGACCTCCGTCGATTTATTGACTATGTTGGTAATTTCAATCCTGCCATCAAATTCACTTCTGAAATCTCTACGACCTCAGTGAACTTCCTTGACATCACTGTGACTATTAGTCCTACTTGTCTTAATACGTCTGTCTATTATAAGGCTGCTGACGCTCATGGTTTCCTTCTTTATACTTCATCGCATCCTCTTAGTTGTAAAAATTCCATTCCCTTTTCTCAACTTCTTCGCTTGCGTCGGTTATGTCACGATGACGATGATTTTCATCAGCGAGATCAAGAGATGCTTGAGTTCTTTCGCCGACGTCTTTATCCAGAACATGTTTTATCTGATGCCCTTAATCAGACGTCACTCGTCAGACGGCACTCACTACTAAACCTTCTGTCCAGTCTGACAGACTCAAACTGGTTCTAACTTTCCATCCTCGCTGTCTGGCGGTAAAGAGAATTCTGTTTCGACATCTGCCTATTCTTAACTCTGATCCTGATACCAAAGAGTTGTTTCGTGATACACCTTTGGTAGCTTATCGTAGGGATAGGAATTTTAGGGATATTCTTGTACACAGTCGCTTGCGACATACTAGCCCGTCTTACTTTGGTACTAAACCGTGCCAACGCCAGATATGTAAGACCTGTCCGTTTGTACTCCAAACTCAGACAGTCACTTTTCCGAAAGGAAAATTTATCATTAGAGAGTCTTTTACGTGCAAATCCAGAAACCTGATTTATGCTATCATCTGCAAGAGATGTGGCATGACCTATATTGGTGAAACTGGCAGGCGTTTGGCAGACAGGTTTCGTGAGCACTTGAATGACATCTATCATGACAAACATTTACCGGTGGCCCTTCATTTCAATAGGCCTGACCATGCAGGTAATTCTGATATTCATGTTACTGCCCTCCTGTCATGTGCCGGTAATGACAAGACTCGCTTTTCGTTGGAGAATCGCCTTATTTTTAAAATGGGTGTTTTAGCTCCATATGGTTTGAATATCCAACATCATTTTGCATAAATTCTGGTAGCTTTTCTCTTTTTCATTCTTTATTCGTTGCCTTTTAGATCTATCTTCTTATGTTTTTGTTTTGGTTCGTTTCGTATCTTTTTATATCTTTGGTTTTGTCGCTATTGTACGTCACTTCCATGTGATTTCTGTGACGGGGTACTGCTGCTTTCTTTCACAGATTCTTTGGATTGAGCTGACATAACTTTTATTAGTTCATCAGTTTTGTTTATTCTCTTTTTTTCTCGTTTCGTTGATTATTTACTTTCTTGGTTCGGTATTTCTGTTAGATTTTACTATTTTCTGGTATTATTATTGTTCTTTTTCTCTCATCACTGTGGTTGTTTACATTTTCCATCTGCTTGTATCGCCCATTTGTTGTGTATTTCTCATCACCGTATAGTTTTTTAGTACCGGTATGTATTCTTGTCTTTGTCACCTGTTTGTGGCTGACGAAGGGTAAAACCCGAAACGTCCCTTGTTTCTTGTGAACCGTTGTTTGTAAAACTGATTAAATACCGTTTTATTGGTTTTAATACTTATATTTATTTACTTACACAAATATCGAGCCAGATGAAGGCAATATATTTAAAGAAATGCTACACAAAAACCGGCCAATACAAGAGACCAAAATAAAACCAGCAAGGAATCCCTAAGCGTAAACACGAATTCAAGCCACAAAACAGGAGAGATCATAAATGCACTTAAAACGCTATAAAAATGGAAAACGCCGAGGTAAACAAAAATACGTAATGCGTTTTATTGGGACACTGGAATAAGAGAATTGACTACGTTACGGCTGCAAACGAAAACACAATGGAAAGAAAACAAAAACTACATTCGATACATAAAAAACAAATAAAAAGGAAATGACCCGGTAAATATAAATACCTGGTGAAACTCTCCGTGTAAATCGGTTAGACAAAATGTCCATTCGAATAGATCCGATTAAGACATAACGCGTGTAAATACAACTAAAAATCTTGCAACGAAAGCGTCTATTGGGTACAGAGGCGTCTTTAAAACGTAATCTGACCTAAAGGTCGTTTTTATATTTGAACATGTGCCCTAATATAACCGACTAGGTTGAACGAGACACGACTCGCAAAAACGAGGCAAAATTTTATTTTTAAAAAAAGCGAAGTAAAAAAAAAATTGTAATGGAAATCGAGGAATAAAAAATACATAGATAATGAAATTCGCCTTAGGTAAAAAAAACTTTTGGGTGTTAAGGCTATCGGGCTTATGTCACCTCATTAGGTAGATTATACGTAACACCAGGCTTTCTTAACTTGTGTGTGTGTGTGTGTCATGGACCCCTTTGATTGTCCGATGAAGGCCTCTGATTCTTCCATGAAGGCTTATGAACCCTCTGTTCGAAAATAATGTACTAAAGAAAGCATAATAAAAAACTTTAAATTTTAAATTTTAGATTATGAATTTGGACCCCCTAACATCTATCAGTTTACTCCCAAGGGCTTTGTTGGACCACACGTTAAGAAACCCTGCATTACACCGATTAAAGTTTATTTAGCAGTCATTCGTTTAAAAATAAGATAATGCAACGGCTGCTAATCGTTTTTTTTTTTTTTGTAAAGAAGAATGATCTGTTCTTTGTTCTTTATCCCAGCAACCCACACAATGATCTGTTCTTTGTTCTTTATCCCAGCAACCCACACAATGATCTGTTCTTTGTTCTTTATCCCAGCAACCCACACAATGATCTGTTCTTTGTTCTTTATCCCAGCAACCCACACAATGATCTGTTCTTTATCCCAGCAACCCACACAATGATCTGTTCTTTATCCCAGCAACCCACACAATGATCTGTTCTTTGTTCTTTATCCCAGCAACCCACACAATGATCTGTTCTTTATCCCAGCAACCCACACAATGATCTGTTCTTTATCCCAGCAACCCACACAATGATCTGTTCTTTATCCCAGCAACCCACACAATGATCTGTTCTTTATCCCAGCAACCCACACAATGATCTGTTCTTTATCCCAGCAACCCACACAATGATCTGTTCTTTATCCCAGCAACCCACACAATGATCTGTTCTTTATCCCAGCAACCCACACAATGATCTGTTCTTTATCCCAGCAACCCACACAATGATCTGTTCTTTATCCCAGCAACCCACACAATGATCTGTTCTTTATCCCAGCAACCCACACAATGATCTGTTCTTTATCCCAGCAACCCACACAATATATATTTTAGCATTACCTTTTAAATTCATCTACCGGTAATTGAATTCCTCCTTATTTTGTCTTATTATCCATCTCTCTGTCCCCTAAAATTATCTCACTGGAAAAGTGCGATAAACACACAAATGGTTAATGCGTCTGACAAGGACAAAAGGCTAAGAAAATTGCCTACGTTACGGCCACAAGTTAGTCAGTTGGACGATCGTAAAGTGAAATACACAACAACAACAAATAGATGATTCAACTCGTAGGTTAAAATAGATGATTTCGCTGCGATGTTTGCGCACACTTTTGAAAGACTTATTAACTCATTCAGTCACCGTGATTCTACGGTCGTCTATTCGTCTTCCCTCCCCCTTCCCCTACGTCTGACACCTCCCCCATTACCAAGATTACGACAAGCCCAGACAAAAGTGTTTCCATCACAAAATCCTATACAGTACACTACACGATTACATTAGCTCAGCTTGAGCTACAAGAATGAAAGCTCTGGGAGCCGGGGAATCCCAAAACTCATCTGGAAAATCCTGAAAATAAATGATCTCTTCATTAAAATTATCGTTTACCGTCATTTCATTTCCTTTATTATCTTGTGTATTTCCTACAACATCATCTTATCGTCTCTGGAGAATTCAGTGATATATTTTGAGGCTCGTCAAATGACCCGCGGGTTTGTTAACACGATTCTATCGAATGTTTTCGTTCCTCCCACAAGTCGTTTTTTTAAATACTTCAGCATTGTTTAATGTTGTAGTTTGTGTTTCATTGAATCTTGTAGTTTATATCTTTGAATCTCGTGTTCTTGAATCGTGTAGTGCATGTGTTCCTGAATCTTGTACTTTGTGTGATCTTGAATGTTGTAGTGTATGTCCTCCTGATTCATATAGTTTGTGTGATCTTGGATCTTGTAATTTGAGTGAACTTGAATCTTGCGGTGTATGTGTTTCTGATTCTTGTAGTTTGTGTGATCTTGAATCTTGTAGTCTATGTGTTCCTGATTCTTGTAGTTTGTGTGATCTTGAATCTTGTAGTTTGTGTGATCTTGAATCTTTTAGTTTGTGTGTTCTTGAATCTTTTAGTTTGTGTGATCTTGAATCTTTTAGTTTGTGTGATCTTGAATCTTGTAGCTTGTGTGATTTTAAATCTTGCATTTTGCGTGATCTTAAATCTTTTAGTTTGTGTGATCTTGAATCTTATAGCTTGTGTGATCTTGAATCTTGTAGTTTGTGATCTTGAATCTTGTAGTTTGTGTGATCTTGAATCTTGTAGTTTGCGTGATTTTGAATCTAGTATTTTGCGTGATCTTAAATCTTTTAGTTTGTGTGATCTTGAATCTTATAGCTTGTGTGATCTTGAATCTTGTAGTTTGTGTTATTGTGAATCTTGTATTTTGCGTTTTCTTAAATCTTGTAGTTTGTGTGATCTTGAATCTTGTAGCTTGTGTGATTTTGAATCTGGTATTTTACGTGATCTTAAATATTTTAGTTTGTTTTATCTTGAATCTTGTAGCTTGTGTGATCTTGAATCTTGTAGTTTGTGTGATCTTGAATCTTGTAGTTCGTGTAATCTTGAATATTGTAGCTTGTGTGATCTTGAATCTTTTATTCTGTGCGTCATTGATTCTTGTAGTGTATGTGTTGCTGTCACGGCTTGCCTCCCCTGCTTTGCAGTAGTGGGCCAACAATGGCCAAAACTCCAGAGTAACTAAATGGGTCGTCCAAGGTGTTTACCTTCGAGCACGATTACTCTTGGCAGAGATGTAGTTAGAAGTGTAATGGCGCCTCTATCCGAAGGGAGTGTTCACAAGATAATTCAGAAGTCAAGAACCATGCGGCATAGCGCTGAGCAATGGTTAATTTACATCTGTCCGTCGCCTTTTGTGAAGGATTTGAGCAATGGTTTTTAGCCCGTTCAAGCCCGCAGCTGAGTTAATTCAGTGAATTCCTCTTATAATGGTATTGCTCTGTTTAGAGGTAAATATATGTCTAGGTATTTATATATATATATTACATATTCTGGCTCATTCGTTTGCTTTCATACATATAAAAACTGAAGCGACTATGATTGTTTAGTTTTAAAACAACATGTAACAATTGTAATAATAAATTAGTCTTTAACAATTAAAATAAATATGGAAAGATTGGTGAAATGTTGCTGTAAATACAAATTTTCGTCACTGAGACGTAGGTGAGGATTTATCAAAGTCCGTTGCTTTCGCCTATTTTACACGAAAACCTTACTCTAGGTGAGTCCTGTCGCCGTGGTTTCCGTCACTTCTTTTTGATGATGAGTGCACGTCTCCACATACTAGCGGCGTCGTAACGTAATACTTCAAACCGTCTGATGCTTGTAACCTCTTACTTTTAGAAAAAATAGAAAGACAATTGTCTCTGCTAAGTATACTGAGTTGGACGCTTAACAGGCGCATCCTCTCATTGTCCAACCACCAATGTTAATCTCTCAGAAGAATTAAATTATTGAGTACACAGCGTAGCTCAAGAAAGATGAATAGAAATCACCACTATTCCTCTGGATATTAACTGGAAAAATGTGTCTGGACAGCGCGAATAATGATTTGTGGCTGAACTAACATTAACAAGTTACATATATTTCCCAAAATGATATTCTACACTTGAGGCACATGTGATATAATCATCCCTCATCACTGCTTCAGTCGGAGACTGGGGTCACCTCTGCTGTCGGGTTTTCGGCACGACTAGCCAGAAACAATTATCAGCGCTTGCTGTAGTGGTTTATTAATATACTGTTTTCGTATGTTGAGGTTGCCACCTTCATATATAACCACTTAGCAGGAAAACACGTTAATTCACATTTGTAAAAGAAATGTTCACAACTTACCCCAAATTGGGTTATACACCATCTTCCCCCACAGATTTCTGATGGACAAGAGCTATTTAGATTTTATGCTCTCGAATCACTTGGTCTGGGGGACCTAAGACGCGTCAACAGTGAGAAATGCAGTTAGCGACCCATAGCTAGACTGCTTGTGTCAGGGTCAGCGAACCAGAGCTGACCAAGACCCTACTCCACCTCCAAGTGGTGGTCCTGGAAACAGGCTGCATCACTGCAGTCTGGCTGAGCGAGTAGGGATCGAAGAGGGAAGGCTAACCCGGTCCCAAAAATGCCGTGCTGAAGTCGGATGTGTCGGCCGAAAGGCGCAAATATCGCAGTTTCGCTGTAAACGGACACAACGCAACCAACGTCCTTTTCAGGACGAACGAAGAAGAAGAAGAGGAGGAGATTTGGTCTGGGAAAGTACAGTAATTCCTTCTTATGACGGGTGTTCTGTGATACACTTGGCATGGGAAACTAGTAATTCCTCTTCGACGGGTGTTCTGGAATACACTTGGTCTGGGAAACTGTAATAATTCCTCTTTGACGGGTGATCCAATTCCTAGGTTTATAGTCTTGATATTTAAAGTCTTGGTCCCTCAAGTTTTCAGTCTCTGTATTTATAAAGGCGGGTTTACTTTTTAAGTTTCCCAAATACTTCGATCTGTCACTTATAAGTATCGAATTCTAGGTCCGATACTTCTCTTTCTGGCTTTTTGGGAGTTGTTCGTTTGAAGTTGCGAAGCTGTCTGTTCTGTGTCTCTGAGTTCGCTCGATTGTATTTTCAGTTTCCAGTTCAAATCACAGATTGTACTTCTCGGCAAACTTGCCAAAGAGATTCATTGTATATTCCGGCTCTCACTTCAATCCAATCGTAAGCTCTTTTCGCACCTATTGGGTTGGGGTGTTTAAATTCATAATTTCCCCCGCGTGTTTAAAATATTAAATTTAATATTCCCACGCGTGACCTCTTTATAATAAGACGTAATATTTCCGGTGACATCTTGTGAACTCTCACAAACAAATATGTGAACTGATTACCTGTCTAAGTGCCTTCGGTCAAGAATGTTTACCCAGACAAATTATCTGCGATAATCACACACAGGGAGGGTCCCGTAAAACGATTATCTCATTCATCCTCGTACGAGACCATATTGTCAAACGCGGATCGTCTCCTATAAAAGGTGGTTAGACTGATTCAATGAGATAAACGTATGACCGCTGACCGGTGATAATGACCGGGTGCCACCACAAGAACACGTACAGACGTTTTGTCACAGTTCCTAATTCTTATAGTTAGTGTGATCTTGAAACTGGCAGCTTCTGTGATCTTGAATCTTTTAAGCTGTATGTTCTTGATTCTTGTAATTTGTCAGTCATTGAATCTTGTAGTTTGTATCTTTGAGTCTCATAGCCTGTGTGTTCTTGAATCTAGTAGCTTTTGTGTTCTTGAGTTTTGTAGGCTATATGTTCTTGAATCATGTGGCTTGTGTGGTCTTGAGTCTTATAGGCTGTGTGTCATTGAATCTTGTACTGTATATGTTCCTAATTCTTGTAGTGTGTGTGTTCTTGAATCTTGTAAGTTCTATGTTCGTGAATCTGTAAGGCTGTGTGGTTTTAAATCTTGTAGGTTGTGTATTATTGAATCCGATAGTTTGTGTACTCTTGAATCCGGTAACTTTTGTGTTCTTGAATCTTGTAGCCTGTATGTTCTTGAATTTTTTACGATGTGATTTCTTGAATCGTGTTGCGTGTGTGGTCTTTAATATTGTAGCTTGTGTGTTCATGAATCCTATAGTTTGTATGTTCTTGAATCTTGTAATTTGTGTGTTCTTGAGTCTTGTAGTTTCTGTGTTCTTGAGTCTAGTAGTTTCCGTCTTCTTGTTTCTTAAAATTTGTGTGTTTTTGAATCTTGTAGTTTATGTCTTGTTGAATTTTGTATTTTATGTGTTCTTGAAGCTTGTAGTTTTTGTGTTCTTGAATCTTTGTAGACTGTTTGTTTTTTAATCTTGTGCTTTGTATGTTTTTGAATCTTGTAGTTTTTGTGCTCGTGAATCTTGTAGTTTGTATGTTCTTGAATATTGTAGAATTTGTGTTCTTGAATATTTTAGTCTATGTGGTTTTAAATCTTGTAGTTTGTATGCTATTGAATCTTGTAGTTGTATGTTCTTGAATGTTGTAGAATTTGTGTTCTTGAATATTTTAGTCTATGTGGTTTTAAATCTTGTAATTTGTATGTTATTGAATCTTGTAGTTTGTATGTTGCACTGAATGTATAGTCTATAGATCTTTGAATGTCGTACTTTGTATCTTGTAGTGTGGGTGTCTTTGATTCTTATAGGTTGTGTGTCTTTAAACCGTACAGGTTGAATGTTCTTGAATCTTGCAGTTTTTGTGTTCTTAAATCTTGTATGGTTTTGAATTTTGTAGGCTATGTGCTCTTGAGGCTTGTAGTGTGAATGTTCTTAAATGTTGTAACTTGTGTGTTCTTGAGTCTTGTAGTTTGAATGTTCTTAAATGTTGTAGCTTGTGTGTTTTTGGGTCTTGCAGTTTGTGTATCCTTGAATCGTGTAGTTTGTATATCCTTGAATCCTGAAGTTTGTTTCCTTCAATGATGTTTTTTTTTCTCTGAATGCTGAAGTTTGTTCGTTCTTGAATAGTATCGTTTGTGTGATCTTGTACCTTGTAGTGTGTGTGTATTGTTTCTGAATCATGTAAGCTCTGTATCCCGGAGTCTTGAATTGTGTTTGTCTTAGGCGCTTGTAGGTCATGTGTCTTTCAATTTTGTAGTTTGTTTGTCCTAGAATCATTAATTCTGTTTATCCTTGAATCTTATAGAAGGCGTGCTCTTGAATACTTTAGTTTGTGTGTTTTTGAAACTTGTAGTCGTTTTTCCTTGAACCTTGCACACCAGTTTGAGTGTCATTGAATCTTGCACACCAGTTTGAGTGTCATTGAATCGTGCACACCAGTTTGAGTGTCATTGAATCTTGCACACCAGTTTGAGTGTCATTGAATCTTACACACCAGTTTGAGTGTCATTGAATCTTACACACCAGTTTGAGTGTCATTGAATCTTACACACCAGTTTGAGTGTCATTGAATCTTACACACCAGTTTGAGTGTCATTGAATCTTACACACCAGTTTGAGTGTCATTGAATCTTGCACACCAGTTTGAGTGTCATTGAATCTTACACACCAGTATGAGTGTCATTGAATCTTGCACACCAGTTTGAGTGTCATTGAATCTTGTAATTTGTAACCAATATTTATTCTACTTGATTCTCGTTTCCCTTGTTGCTTTATCTATAGCCTTATCTATACGATATTTATCCCACTTCACTTGCTGCTTTATCTAACACTTAAAACCGAATATCATGAGACATTACAATTTCGATGGTTTTCTTAGTGCGCGTCTGGGATTCTCTCAAGTATCATCAAAATGCGTTTAGGAAATCTTTGTTGCTACTTAAGACATAAACTTATCAGCTCATCCTTTCCCGGTTCCAGGGAGATCACAGATAATGGTGAAAATTCAGTGGCGGCTCGGTCTTAAACCTTTTTGTGCCAAGGACCCGTTTGAATACCCAGTGAAGGCTTTGGACCCCTTTGGTTGAATAATGAAGGTTATGTACCCTTTTGGTTTTCCTAAGAAGGCTATGAACTCCTTTGGTTGTCCGATGAAAGCTATGGACCCCTTTGATTGTCCAATGAAGGGTTTGGACCGTTTTGATTATCCAATGAAGGGTTTGGACCGTTTTGATTATCCAATGAAGGGTATGTACCGTTTTGATTGTCCAATGAAGGCTATGAAACCTTCTTGGAAAGAAAAACAAATTACATAAAAGCATGAAAAAAAAAACTTTACATTTTAAATTGTAAGTTAAATACACGGAACCCATAGAATCCATTTACAGACCCCAGGAGTTATGAACTACAGGTTAAAAAAACTCAGTCATGGGGGATGGTGTAACCTGACTGTTTTGTTATTGGTGTTAGTAAGACAACTTAGTATTTTAACCAGTGGCGTACTAAAGGACAGGGGTTGGGTAGCGTTGCGAGGGAACCGGTCCACCCGGCGTGACATCCAGGAGGGGGTTGCCGTCAGACACTATTACGACAGTACTGTGCTGTTTAAAATAAATCTACAGCATAATATATTTTATTCTGTGTTCATATATAAGGGGCGTGAGGTGTCTGTGGGGGGTGGAAAAGGAATGATCCGCTCCCGGGTGCCACATATTTTAAGTGTGCTCCAGATTTGAGCCATAATTTTTATAGTGAAAAAAGTAGATTTTATTTACTTGAAATAACAATGGTCAGCGCAATGATTTTGAAACAAAAATTAAACGTAACGTATTTAGGACTATGTCACCCTAATGACTTTGTTCTTGTCACCAATAAAGGCGAATATGATAAACATAAAGGCGAATATGACAAACGTAAAGACGAATATGACAAACATGAAGGTGTATTGACATTTCAGCGCAAGTGATTTCGAATAAAGTTCTTATAAATTATAACTATTTTTAATGTTACTTTGCCAACGTATAACAATGAAAATATTTTGTCGCGTTTGTGCAACTTTAAAGTTGAATAACATTAACTGATTTTTGCGGTGTGTGATATTGTCATCTTAACGGCTTGTTATATTTTATGCTCCCGCGCTTATGAACACACGTAACAAAAAAATTATAAAGTGGATATTCCCACCAGCCACAAATCAATAGAGCAACCATTGTGAATAGCCAACACCAAATCGGAAGCTAAGCATGTTAATAAATATTACTATATAAACCAATAAAACTGTATTGAATCAGTTCTACAAATAACAGTTCACATGAAACAAAGGACGTTTCGGGTTTTACCCTTCGTCAGCCACAGTTACAAACAGGTGACAAGGACAAGAATTACATATAGGTACTACAAAAACATACGATGATGAGAAACATACACCAAATGAGCGATACAAGCAGATGGAAAAAGTAAACACCCACAGTGATGAGCGAAAAAAGAACAATAATAATACAAGAAAATCGTAAAACCTGAAAGAAATACCGAAACAAGATAGTAAATAATCAATTTATTAATAATTATTTATTTATTTAATAAATATTACACACACATAAAGGTATGTTTTCAGGCACTCGTGAATAATAAAGAAGTAGAAAACTAGATAACAGAAAAACAACAGACGTGAGTGGCTTACCAGGGAATCGAACCCAGGACCTTCCGTGCGGCACCGTCCGCCTAGCTATGGAAGCGAATCACACTATCTGTCACGTAGACATTTATAATCTATAAATTTTCTACATCCTCTTCTTTCCTTCCACCAGTGTCCTCTATTTTTATTATCTCTCTTTACCTTTTTCCTATATTTTCGCATTCGTTCGTTGCGAAAAAATATATTTCTTTCCCATCATCGTTTTTCTTTCTCATACTGAAGAGTAACTTGATTACGCAGATGTCATGCGCGCAGTTTGACGAGAAGTGCGATTATGTCTCAGTCCATCTCAGACATAGGGCCGACCTATCGTATAGCATTTTCACCTGTCACAGCGTTTTTCAGGCCGGTTTCTCGGAAAGTGTGAATATCGCCCTCTGCATTCTGCACCTGACACGAGCGCTCACGGTCCGATAGCTGGACGTAGGTGTGAATCGCGCCAACAAGCATTCGCCCAGAGCAGACATATAGTCTGGGTTTTTCCATGACATTCACGCTCTCGGTCAGTTTGCTAACGAAGGTGCGAAATCGCACTGGTGGCAGTTACGACATGCTGTTATGAGAAGGGGGAGAGATCGGGGCGGGGGAAATAGTTCATCCTTTGTCTGGTTTAAAATATTAACCCAAGTTTGAAACTTGAATTTCATTCTCACTCGTAAAGCTGTGGTAGACAGATCGCTGTGCTAGATCAAATATCTGTGTTTTAGCGAAGTCTGAGTTTCTTGGCAACATTTTGCCGAGTTCTAGATTACCATTAGATTACAGTATTCTAGTTCATGGTTTAGTCTGTAGTGCTGTGGTTGAGGTAACTATATAATATCTAGTATTTATGAAGTGATTAAGTGTTAAATCGCCGATTTCATTTTACTAGTTCTTTTGTGCAGAGGAATTAAATTTATAGTTGGTTATATTCTTTAGTCGACGAGTTACAGTGGAAAGCAAGATAATTATAAAATTCTAGCTGAACCCATTCGGCTATTAATAAATTATAATTCTAGCTTAACAAACATGTAGCCATAATGAATTTAATTTAACTGCTAACTACTCAGTCCCGTATATTTTTCTAAACAAACTTATAAATGCTAGATGCATCATGAGTGGTGACGGAAATACGCAGATATTCCTAATTCATGATGAGGTATTTTTTTTTAATATAACTTATTTCACGGGAAGCTTTAAATATAAGTCAAGCTGTAGGCTTGCCGTTTAAAATGTAAGTTACAACGAGTACATATTATGTATATTATATTATATGTTGTTTTTCTTCATTCAGTGAATACTGGGGTGAACCCAACTTGCCGGCGTTTAGTAAAGAGACATATTTGTGAGAAGCATAGACATTTCCTATCTTTAACCACGTGGGTTGTTTCCAAGTAACACTGGTCTGACAGTGCCTGTGCCATCAGAGATAGACAGTAATACCAATCCCACTAACGGTTTATAAGACTAGAAATATATACTGGGCTTTTGAGCCAGTTCATATTGCTCCACAAATTTAAATGTACATGCTGCCTGGCGGCGAGAATAATTACAAGAAATAACTTAAACATTTCCGACACTATTGAAAGAGTGGATAGTGAACCAAGACTATCTGTTGAGAGCAGTTGTCCACTGGTCATCTTTTCCAAATTAAGGGAATCCTCGTGTTTTTTGACTCTGTGTGCCCGTTTAAACTTGCTTATCCAAACTGATTCAAGTGACATTAACAGTAATAAAAAATTTAACTGGTGAAGTGAACGATCCCCGAAAACAGTGGAAGAAACCTGTAATTGTAGAGCTGGGATTCGCTTCATCCAAAGAATACAGATTCACTGTAGAGAAGTGTCTTAAGGTTGCGCCATACGGCGAACAGCGGTACAGATAGGTAAGCACGTGTGCCAGGGTACCCTGATGAAAGAACCGAGTGAAAGTGGACTGAGTGAGTTTTTTCTGATAACTACTGATTCACCCGCTTTATAGTTTCCTTATGAAAGACTTGCTGCTGATTTTAATTGTTCCTTTAAAATAGATACTGCTGTCATAAGTCAGTTCTTACCTTCAAGAAAGGGGACAATATTAGACCCTAACCATATGCATCTATAACCCTTTGGGCCATCATCTGTCATCCTAACGGGGCTGTGGGCTAAACCTAGAGTTAAGATCATAACGGGGTTATCATCCTTGTAGCATTTTCTTGAATTTTATGACTATTTGTATATGTTTTCCTTGATGTATTTTTTTTTTTTGGTGATGTGAAAAGATTTTTTGATGATAATTAAAAACTCTCGAACTAAATCTGTGCGTTGGTCAGCTCGTTCTTATATATATATATATATATATATATATATATATATATATATATATATATATATATATATATATATATATATATATATATATATATTGTTATAGATTTCCCACGTCTGTGTGTTTAACTGTCGTCACGTGTATGTGCGTGCCCGTGAGTAGATAGAAATATATGTAATATATATATATATCTGTGTTTAGACTGTCTGACGCCTTAAAAGCTGTCGTAGAAGATAGGTGAAAGAGAGAAGATTTCCTCGATTTTTTTTCAGAGACAGCCTCTATATTACAGTCTATCATCTCACTTGTGGAAATTCTATTTTTTTTTTTTTACTAACTCTCACTGTGTCTATCACCTATTCAAACCTATTCAGAAGGGACCAACCCAAGTCTTAATTCTCCTATCTAAAATCTACGACACTATCCTAGCGTGTCAGTATGACTGGTCGTACAAGGAGACTAACATAAAGGTTGTGCACGGAGCTGGCGAACTTTATCATGTAAAACAATTTGCTACAGAAACGATCGCTGCACAAGCATATGAATGATGGGTGCAGGTTTCCTAGAAGGTGACAAGCTATAATGGTGGCTCCCTGCTCTGTAAGAAGCGCAAAGGAAGATGGTGATATCATCTATATTATCAGTGGCGGTTCCAGGGGGTTGTCATTGGGGGTGCTGCACTGTTCATTCATTTAAAATACTATACATAACACTCACAAATTGTGACCACCATGTGAAATATCAACCCAGACACAAATGATTAGTGTCTTATCTCATCTAAAATTGTCAAGAAGTTCTGAAAAGTTATTTTAAAAGTTTACTGCAACTAGGAGTAATCATTAACAGTCGTAGCAGCTTTCCGAGTCTCAAACCAGGTTACACAGACATGTATGCTGCTATTTCTCGTGTTTAGAATTTTCATTGTAACTTCCCTTTAATTAGAGATAATTTCCACTTGAGCTGTGTTCCGTTGCAGCTCTAGTTAAAAAATTCAAACCAACCGCAGCAGGGCTCATGCTGTGTGTATAACAAGCATTCGCTTATAAGAGGTCAAGGTCACTTGATCTGTCATCGTTTACAGCCCTTACCACAATTACGGTGTTGGATAATTTTTTTTTTGTATTTAACCCTTCCGGTGTGACCTCAATTTTTTGTATTTTTTGGTCTGTCCGGATTATGTATTATAATGTAGTAGAGGGAGCCGCGCTGGTGTAATGGCTTCGGCGTTGTACTGGCGACCAGGTGTTCATGGTTCAAACCCGGGCGTCAGCGTTTGAAGAAATGTTTACGGCCGGAAATTTGACTGAATAGCCTGAACGGCTCCTGTGATAAACCCTCTGTGGATGGGAAGGAGCGAAGCTCCTGACCGGGTTGGAAGGAAAGTCTACTGACCCCCCAGCCTCGCAATGACATGTCATTGGGCCGAAGGGCTGAAAGCCCAAGTGCCGCTGGTTAAGGAAAAAAAAAAATGTAGTAGAGACAGTATGCAGTCCTTTTCTTTACAGGGGGTGCTGCAGCTCAACAGCTCAGTAAGAAAGCCGCCACTGTATATTATGCAATCTGATCTTAAGAAATTCCCCCCCCCCCCACCCCACCCCCAACCCCCTATTCCACACCCAAATTGATATGTATTTCGGTAATTCACCAAAGAGGGGTCCAACATACTGGGTCATGGCTCTGAAGAGTCACCGGAGGATTGAACTTGTTCCCCTTTGTCGCAATTTCCAAACTGGATTTTGACTCCTTGGGTTGTCTATTTGACCAAAATAAAGGCGTTTATAAAAGTAACAGTTTTGAATCGCTCAAGCTCTCATCATTAATAATCGTCACCATCATCGTCATCATCATCTCATCATCATCATCATCATCATGGTGTCATTGTTTTGCTTTGCTGTATTGCATTTTAAAAGAAGAGAAAACTAAAGAATTACCTACTGCACCATCAGGGATGTCTCCAAGGCGACTAAGAAGAGGTTGTTCACAAGGATGGCAACATCATCATACCACACTACTGCAGTAGATGTGACTGTTTGGCGGAAGCTTCTTCCATTGGGGGCAGCTGGAGCGGTGGCTCGATGCTTTGTAGGGAGCGCAGTTTAAAGGACATTAGCTAATTATTCGTGACAGGAACGTAAACGGGTTTAATGTCTATATTTGAAACTATATAAATATAGACTTTATGTCATTTCTTACGTTCTTTTTTTTTTTAATTCATACAATGTTCAAAAAAGGACTGTTTTATTTACCATGTTTGTTTTCTCTCCCCTAGGCAAGTCTGAAGGAAAGTTACGATCCTGGGGACACCATGATCTATTTTGATTTCCTGGCCAACGGTTTAATCACCCTGTTCATCGTCTCCAGCACGTGGCTGATCGTTGTCATGGCAGCAGAGCGATACATTGCCGTCTGCCACCCACTCCAGGCAAGAAAACTTATTTCGTTAAGAAGAACACGCGCCAGCGTCATTATTGTCTTCGTTATATGTTCTCTATCCACAATTCCCATATTCCTGGAGAGAACTATAATAGAGGTCAACTGTAATGATGGAAGGGAAGTTTACAAGCTCGTGGAAAGAAGCGAGATTTTTGTGAGGCTGAGACGTATCATGTGGGCAACTTTCTACGATTTTATCCCATCCGCTGCGCTTGTGTACTTTAACCTCTGCCTCATTATTCAAATCCACAAAGCTAAACGCCTACGAGACCAAATGACCCCTAAGCAGTCAGTCATCCTCTATAGTTCGGCTGGAACAAAAACTAGCATTCATCGGATGAATCCTACACGCAATGTGATATTCAACAATAAACACGTCACACATACTCCGATACTGTGTACAAAGAAGAAACACCCCAGCATAGATTCCATTAATGCCAATTGTAGGACAAACAGAAGTTCAGAAGGTCATGACCACAAACAATGCAGCACCAACGACAGCAGCAAGTACGAGACCTCATCTAACGGAACGAAAAACAGCTCCAGAAGTTGCTTTGTTCCAGTTAGTAATAAGAAGGATGAAGAGAGAGTGGCACTTAATGAATATCGTTTTGAACACGCTGCAAACGGTTCTTCAAATCTCAGGATTATGATTTCCGGAAATAGTTCCAAAAAGCGAGCATCAGACACGGCGTTAAACAGCGTTACGGCTACCCTAGTTGCTGTAGTGCTTCTGTTTCTGCTCCTGGTTTCCCCAAGTGAGCTTATGAAGTTTTCCGTGAGCTACACGCCTGCGGACAAGGATCAAAAGTTGATTGTCACATATGTGACGAACTTCATGCAGGTGCTCAATTTTTCTCTCAACTTTGTTCTATACTGCGCTGTCAACAAGACATTCAGACAAACTCTTCATAGGCTATTTTGTTCTTGTTGGCTAACAGTTCAAGGATGAGTTTCTATACAGTAAGCTGTCAAGAGAAGTATTAATTTCTTTGTCAACAAGTCAGAGCTAAACTCAGGAATGGAAATTCACAGCAGACACAAGTCTGACACAAACTTCCTTCATACTGGTTATCACTTGAACAAACCAGGGCTGTGGGGTCGGAGTCGAAGTCGTGGAGTCGGTCATTTTTTAGTGGAGTCGGAATCGGTAAAAATGTCCTAACCGACTCCGAATGTTTATAACATATGACTAGTAAAATCTGTAGTCGGAGTCGGGACTTGGAGTCCGGAGTTGACGTCGGGAATTGGAGTCGGGAGAAGGATTCAGACTTCTAAAATTGCAGTCGGAGTCGGGAATTTTTAAAACCGATTCCACAACCCTGGAATAAACCAGATTATCCGGAAAACTTGCTTGAATTACAATTCATCTCTTGCAGGTAACAAATGGAAGTCATGAGCCAAATTAGCCCATCCCTGCCAGCGTGTTAAGGTGAATGGCTGCATTGAGATAATGTATTCACAAATAATTGTAGAATTTCAATTAAAATACCCAGGTTTAACCTACAACAAGATTTGCTGTACGTAACGAAGCTTATTATGTTACTGTGTTATCGGTTGCATGGAAACGGCAGCCACATTGGATTTTTTATCAACTATTACGCAGGGTAATTGGAAATTAGTTTCCTTTTTATAAATTATTATTTCTTCAACCTTAGTCACCTAGTTTATATGCAGCACCTGTCACAATAAAGGTAAGTTACTGTCACTTTAGTACAGGGTGATACTGTTGGTAGCATTACAAGGCAGTCCTTGTTCTGGAACCCACAGGGAAAGAGACGCAGATGTAGACCAAAAGACACATGGAGAAGAGAGCTGGATACAGAGATGAAAATGATGAGGAAAACATGGAAAGAACTTGAGCGGATGGCACTGGACAAGAAGACTTGGTATGTGTTTGTTGAAGGCCTATGCTCCTTGGGGAGCTAAAGGGTATTGATTTTGATTGATTAGTACAGGGTGGTCCAACTTACTCAACCCGAGGGCCACATAAACGAAAAATTTAAATTTCACTGGCCATTCATGATAAAAATTATTGAAAATAAAAGTGCAGTGAAAAATGAATGAAAGTCGAAGAGTGCAAAATGAAAAATTAACACACACAAAATAAATAAAAATGACACTGAGCATTGAATTTTTATGGAAACATTTTAATTTTGTTCTTACTACCTAATGGGCAGTTTAGGGTGTGGATTTTCTGTAACCAGAGTCTCGATATCAAGTCAATCGAACTGTTGACTGCAGGCAGTAAAGTTTTGAGTCTAATCTCAAAGGTATTAATTATACCATTTAATTAAAGAAATATTTATTGTATAAGCGTGGGCCACAAAACAATATTACGCGGGCCACATTTGAACCGCGGGACTGCAGTTGGACCACGCTGATTTAGTACAATTAACTTTAGAACTCAACGTGTGATTCGGTTTGGTCAACACGTGATTTCATAACGGTTAGCAAATTTATCTGTCTATATTTTAACACCAGTGGTCATTATAGGTATTGTTTGTTCTGTTTTGTTGCTGTGAACACAAAACAAGTCAAACGGTATTTGTTACTGGTCATTGTTTTCACACATATATATATACAAGTGAAGATATACAAATTAAAAAAAAATAAGACAGACTTTTCAATCACCATGCATTTCATTTCACTGAGGTCTTTTCTTCGCATTTCTTTGTTGAGCTATACACACCAAAGCCCCGTTAATTACTCGGTGGTCTCTTCTGAGAAAAACAACTACTACTATAATCAAGCATGTCGTAGAAGGCAACTAATGTAAGGTTATGCATGAGGCTGCCAACCTCATCATGTAACAGAAATTGCTACAAAAACGACTGTTGCAGGAGCCTGTCACTCCTGTCTGCAGGCTTCCTGAAAGGGGCTCAGCTATAGTAATGGCTACATACGTCATAAGGAACGAACAGGAAAACAATGACAAGAAATGATGCGCACTAATTATCAATTGAAAGTTAATCGCTGCATTTTAAAAGTGTTTATTTTTCCAGACTTGATTTTTGTTCACTTTAGAACATCCCTAGCCTGTCACTTGTTAAGTTAGTTTTCTAAAAATAGTAGCACATTCTGCGCCGTTTTAGAAAAATGTTTGCAAGAAATAAAACTTTTCAAAACAAAAATAACTTTGTAAAAGGTAAACGTAGTCCCAGATACTGCCGTAGGGAGTGAAGTGTTATAGACTTCACTATACCAGGCCCAGCAGCGAGATGTGGGGTGACCAGATCCTACCTCGCTGCCTTTTCCTTCCCTAACTCAAGTGCACTGGCGTCACATGCACCTTTTCTTGTTCCTCATATGTAAATCACTACTGCAGAACATGATGACCGCTCATTTTGTCAGTGCGACATGTACGGTCGTTGGTAGTTTACCATTCTGACCAGATGGCGTCTTCTTATGTCGATCCACAGGGATGTGAGTTTTCACTGTTTACCATTTTGTTTGGGGGGTGGGGGTTGAGTTCCAGGGCTTTTTTGCAAACCCAGAGGGATTCTCCGACTCAGCGAGCTTGACCATTGGTAAAACATACTAGACCAACTAATTGGCAGGTGATGCAATTTCACGAGTTGAATGTACCTCTACCCAAGAGAGGGTCAGATAGCATCTCAGTCTGTTGTGACCTGTACAATGTCTGAAGATTAGTAATAACAAACACATAACTAATTCTCCAGACGTTAAGTCTTTTATATTTGGACATGCGCCCTAATATAACCGGCTAGGTTGAACGGGATGCGCCTCGCCAAAACGAGGCATAATTTTATTTTTAAAAAAAAATGAAAATTAGTACTTCTTTTTTGCTGAACTGATATTAGTCGTTGCTGTACTTGTAGCCCGGATGTTAATTGTTCTTGTAGCCTGGATGTTAATTGTTCTTGTAGCCTGGATGTTAATTGTTCTTGTAGCCTGGATGTTAATTGTTCTTGTAGCCTGGATGTTAATTGTTCTTGTAGCCCGGATGTTAATTGTTCTTGTGTATTGTTCCTGGATGTTAATTGTTCTTGTAGCCCGGATGTTAATTGTTCTTGTAGCCTGGATGTTAATTGTTCTTGTAGCCTGGATGTTAATTGTTCTTGTAGCCCGGATGTTAATTGTTCTTGTAGCCCGGATGTTAATTGTTCTTGTAGCCTGGATGTTAATTGTTCTTGTAGCCTGGATGTTAATTGTTCTTGTAGCCTGGATGTTAATTGTTCTTGTAGCCTGGATGTTAATTGTTCTTGTAGTCTGGATGTTAATTGTTCTTGTAGCCCGGATGTTAATTGTTCTTGTAGCCTGGATGTTAATTGTTCTTGTAGCCCGGATGTTAATTGTTCTTGTAGCCTGGATGTTAATTGTTCTTGTAGCCTGGATGTAGTTGCTCTTGTAGCCTGGATGTTAAATTGTTCTTGTAGCCTGGATGTTAATTGTTCTTGTAGCCTGGATGTTAATTGTTCTTGTAGCCGGGATGTTAATTGTTCTTGTAGCCTGATGTTAATTGTTCTTGTAGCCTGGATGTTAATTTAATTGTTCTGGATGTTATTGTTCTTGTAGCCTGGATGTTAATTGTTCTTGTAGCCTGGATGTTAATTGTTCTTGTAGCCTGGATGTTAATTGTTCTTGTAGCCTGGATGTTAATTGTTCTTGTAGCCTGGATGTTAATTGTTCTTGTAGCCTGGATGTTAATTGTTCTTGTAGCCTGGATGTTAATTGTTCTTGTAGCCTGGATGTTAATTGTTCTTGTACCCCGGATGTTAATTGTACTTGTAGCCCTGGATGTTAATGTGTTAATTGTTCTTGTAGCCTGGATGTTAATTGTTCTTGTAGCCTGGATGTTAATTGTTCTTGTAGCCTGGATGTTAATTGTTCTTGTAGCCTGGATGTTAATTGTTCTTGTAGCCTGGATGTTAATTGTTCTTGTAGCCTGGATGTTAATTGTTCTTGTAGCCTGGATGTTAATTGTTCTTGTAGCCTGGATGTTAATTGTTCTTGTAGCCTGGATGTTAATTGTTCTTGTAGCCTGGATGTTAATTGTTCTTGTAGCCCGGATGTTAATTGTTCTTGTAGCCTGGATGTTAATTGTTCTTGTAGCCCGGATGTTAATTGTTCTTGTAGCCTGGATGTTAATTGTTCTTGTAGCCTGGATGTTAATTGTACTTGTAGCCCGGATGTTAATTGTACTTGTAGCCCGGATGTTAATTGTTCTTGTAGCCTGGATGTTAATTGTTCTTGTAGCCTGGATGTTAATTGTTCTTGTAGCCCGGATGTTAATTGTACTTGTAGCCCGGATGTTAATTGTTCTTGTAGCCCGGATGTTAATTGTTCTTGTAGCCCGGATGTTAATTGTTCTTGTAGCCTGGATGTTAATTGTTCTTGTAGCCCGGATGTTAATTGTTCTTGTAGCCTGGATGTTAATTGTTCTTGTAGCCCGGATGTTAATTGTTCTTGTAGCCTGGATGTTAATTGTTCTTGTAGCCTGGATGTTAATTGTTCTTGTAGCCCGGATGTTAATTGTTCTTGTAGCCCGGATGTTAATTGTTCTTGTAGCCCGGATGTTAATTGTTCTTGTAGCCTGGATGTTAATTGTTCTTGTAGCCTGGATGTTAATTGTTCTTGTAGTCCGGATGTTAATTGTTCTTGTAGCCTGGATGTTAATTGTTCTTGTAGCCCGGATGTTAATTGTTCTTGTAGCCTGGATGTTAATTGTTCTTGTAGCCTGGATGTTAATTGTTCTTGTAGCCTGGATGTTAATTGTTCTTGTAGCCCGGATGTTAATTGTTCTTGTAGCCCGGATGTTAATTGTTCTTGTAGCCTGGATGTTAATTGTTCTTGTAGCCCGGATGTTAATTGTTCTTGTAGCCTGGATGTTAATTGTTCTTGTAGCCCGGATGTTAATTGTTCTTGTAGTCTGGATGTTAATTGTTCTTGTAGCCTGGATGTTAATTGTTCTTGTAGCCCGGATGTTAATTGTTCTTGTAGCCCGGATGTTAATTGTTCTTGTAGCCCGGATGTTAATTGTTCTTGTAGCCTGGATGTTAATTGTTCTTGTAGCCTGGATGTTAATTGTTCTTTAGCCTGCATGTTAATTGTACTTGTAGCCCGGATGTTAATTGTACTTGTAGCCTGGATGTTAATTGTACTTGTAGCCTGGATGTTAATTGTTCTTGTAGCCTGGATGTTAATTGTTCTTGTAGCCCGGATGTTAATTGTTCTTGTAGCCCGGATGTTAATTGTTCTTGTAGCCCGGATGTTAATTGTTCTTGTAGCCTGGATGTTAATTGTTCTTGTAGCCCGGATGTTAATTGTTCTTGTAGCCCGGATGTTAATTGTTCTTGTAGCCTGGATGTTAATTGTTCTTGTAGCCCAATTGTTCTTGTAGCCTGGATGTTAATTGTTCTTGTAGCCCGGATGTTAATTGTTCTTGTAGCCTGGATGTTAATTGTTCTTGTAGCCCGGATGTTAATTGTTCTTGTAGCCCGGATGTTAATTGTTCTTGTAGCCCGGATGTTAATTGTTCTTGTAGCCCGGATGTTAATTGTTCTTGTAGCCTGGATGTTAATTGTTCTTGTAGCCTGGATGTTAATTGTTCTTGTAGCCTGGATGTTAATTGTTCTTGTAGCCTGGATGTTAATTGTTCTTGTAGCCTGGATGTTAATTGTTCTTGTAGCCCGGATGTTAATTGTTCTTGTAGCCTGGATGTTAATTGTTCTTTAGCCTGCATGTTAGCTTGTAGCCTGGATGTTAATTGTTCTTGTAGTCCGGATGTTAATTGTTCTTGTAGCCTGGATGTTAATTGTTCTTGTAGCCTGGATGTTAATTGTTCTTGTAGCCTGGATGTTAATTGTTCTTGTAGCCTGGATGTTAATTGTTCTTGTAGCCTGGATGTTAATTGTTCTTGTAGCCTGGATGTTAATTGTTCTTGTAGCCTGGATGTTAATTGTTCTTGTAGCCTGGATGTTAATTGTTCTTGTAGCCTGGATGTTAATTGTTCTTGTAGCCTGGATGTTAATTGTTCTTGTAGCCTGGATGTTAATTGTTCTTGTAGCCTGGATGTTAATTGTTCTTGTAGCCTGGATGTTAATTGTTCTTGTAGCCCGGATGTTAATTGTTCTTGTAGCCTGGATGTTAATTGTTCTTGTAGCCTGGATGTTAATTGTTCTTGTAGCCTGGATGTTAATTGTTCTTGTAGCCTGGATGTTAATTGTTCTTGTAGCCTGGATGTTAATTGTTCTTGTAGCCTGGATGTTAATTGTTCTTGTAGCCTGGATGTTAATTGTTCTTGTAGCCTGGATGTTAATTGTTCTTGTAGCCCGGATGTTAATTGTTCTTGTAGCCTGGATGTTAATTGTTCTTGTAGCCTGGATGTTAATTGTTCTTGTAGCCTGGATGTTAATTGTTCTTGTAGCCTGGATGTTAATTGTTCTTGTAGCCCGGATGTTAATTGTTCTTGTAGCCTGGATGTTAATTGTTCTTGTAGCCTGGATGTTAATTGTTCTTGTAGCCCGGATGTTAATTGTACTTGTAGCCCGGATGTTAATTGTTCTTGTAGCCTGGATGTTAATTGTTCTTGTAGCCTGGATGTTAATTGTACTTGTAGCCCGGATGTTAATTGTTCTTGTAGCCCGGATGTTAATTGTTCTTGTAGCCCGGATGTTAATTGTTCTTGTAGCCTGGATGTTAATTGTTCTTGTAGCCTGGATGTTAATTGTTCTTGTAGCCTGGATGTTAATTGTTCTTGTAGCCTGGATGTTAATTGTTCTTGTAGCCCGGATGTTAATTGTTCTTGTAGCCTGGATGTTAATTGTTCTTGTAGCCTGGATGTTAATTGTTCTTGTAGCCTGGATGTTAATTGTTCTTGTAGCCCGGATGTTAATTGTTCTTGTAGCCCGGATGTTAATTGTTCTTGTAGTCTGGATGTTAATTGTTCTTGTAGCCTGGATGTTAATTGTTCTTGTAGCCTGGATGTTAATTGTTCTTGTAGCCTGGATGTTAATTGTTCTTGTAGCCCGGATGTTAATTGTTCTTGTAGCCTGGATGTTAATTGTTCTTGTAGCCCGGATGTTAATTGTTCTTGTAGCCCGGATGTTAATTGTTCTTGTAGCCCGGATGTTAATTGTTCTTGTAGCCCGGATGTTAATTGTTCTTGTAGCCTGGATGTTAATTGTTCTTGTAGCCTGGATGTTAATTGTTCTTGTAGCCTGGATGTTAATTGTTCTTGTAGCCTGGATGTTAATTGTTCTTGTAGCCTGGATGTTAATTGTTCTTGTAGCCTGGATGTTAATTGTTCTTGTAGCCTGGATGTTAATTGTTCTTGTAGCCTGGATGTTAATTGTTCTTGTAGTCTGGATGTTAATTGTTCTTGTAGCCTAGATGTTACTTGTTCTTGTAGCCTGGATGTAATTGTTCTTGTAGCCTGGATGTTAATTGTTCTTGTAGCCTGTATGTTAATTGTTCTTGTAGCCTGGATGTTAATTGTTCTTGTAGCCCGGATGTTAATTGTTCTTGTAGCCCGGATGTTAATTGTTCTTGTAGCCTGGATGTTAATTGTACTTGTAGCCCGGATGTTAATTGTACTTGTAGCCTGGATGTTAATTGTACTTGTAGCCCGGATGTTAATTGTACTTGTAGCCTGGATGTTAATTGTTCTTGTAGCCTGGATGTTAATTGTTCTTGTAGCCTGGATGTTAATTGTTCTTGTAGCCTGGATGTTAATTGTTCTTGTAGCCTGGATGTTAATTGTTCTTGTAGCCTGGATGTTCTTGTAGCCTGGATGTTAATTGTTCTTGTAGCCTGGATGTTAATTGTTCTTGTAGCCTGGATGTTAATTGTTCTTGTAGCCTGGATGTTAATTGTACTTGTAGCCTGGATGTTAATTGTTCTTGTAGCCTGGATGTTAATTGTTCTTGTAGCCTGGATGTTAATTGTTCTTGTAGCCTGGATGTTAATTGTTCTTGTAGCCTGGATGTTAATTGTTCTTGTAGCCTGGATGTTAATTGTACTTGTAGCCTGGATGTTAATTGTTCTTGTAGCCTGGATGTTAATTGTTCTTGTAGCCTGGATGTTAATTGTTCTTGTAGCCTGGATGTTAATTGTACTTGTAGCCTGGATGTTAATTGTTCTTGTAGCCTGGATGTTAATTGTTCTTGTAGCCTGGATGTTAATTGTTCTTGTAGCCCGGATGTTAATTGTTCTTGTAGCCTGGATGTTAATTGTTCTTGTAGCCCGGATGTTAATTGTTCTTGTAGCCTGGATGTTAATTGTTCTTGTAGCCCGGATGTTAATTGTTCTTGTAGCCCGGATGTTAATTGTTCTTGTAGCCCGGATGTTAATTGTTCTTGTAGCCCGGATGTTAATTGTTCTTGTAGCCTGGATGTTAATTGTTCTTGTAGCCCGGATGTTAATTGTTCTTTAATTGTTCTTGTAGCCTGGATGTTAATTGTTCTTGTAGCCTGGATGTTAATTGTTCTTGTAGCCTGGATGTTAATTGTTCTTGTAGCCTGGATGTTAATTGTTCTTGTAGCCTGGATGTTAATTGTTCTTGTAGCCTGGATGTTAATTGTTCTTGTAGCCTGGATGTTAATTGTTCTTGTAGCCTGGATGTTAATTGTTCTTGTAGCCCGGATGTTAATTGTTCTTGTAGCCTGGATGTTAATTGTTCTTGTAGCCTGGATGTTAATTGTTCTTGTAGCCCGGATGTTAATTGTTCTTGTAGCCTGGATGTTAATTGTTCTTGTAGCCTGGATGTTAATTGTTCTTGTAGCCCGGATGTTAATTGTTCTTGTAGCCCGGATGTTAATTGTTCTTGTAGCCCGGATGTTAATTGTTCTTGTAGTCTGGATGTTAATTGTTCTTGTAGCCCGGATGTTAATTGTTCTTGTAGCCTGGATGTTAATTGTTCTTGTAGCCTGGATGTTAATTGTTCTTGTAGCCTGGATGTTAATTGTTCTTGTAGCCTGGATGTTAATTGATCTTAATTGTTCTTGTAGCCTGGATGTTAATTGTTCTTGTAGCCTGGATGTTAATTGTTCTTGTAGCCTGGATGTTAATTGTTCTTGTAGCCTGGATGTTAATTGTTCTTGTAGCCTGGATGTTAATTGTTCTTGTAGCCTGGATGTTAATTGTTCTTGTAGCCTGGATGTTAATTGTTCTTGTAGCCCGGATGTTAATTGTTCTTGTAGCCCGGATGTTAATTGTTCTTGTAGCCTGGATGTTAATTGTTCTTGTAGCCCGGATGTTAATTGTTCTTGTAGCCCGGATGTTAATTGTTCTTGTAGCCCGGATGTTAATTGTTCTTGTAGCCCGGATGTTAATTGTTCTTGTAGCCCGGATGTTAATTGTTCTTGTAGCCCGGATGTTAATTGTTCTTGTAGCCCGGATGTTAATTGTTCTTGTAGCCTGGATGTTAATTGTTCTTGTAGCCCGGATGTTAATTGTTCTTGTAGCCTGGATGTTAATTGTTCTTGTTAATTGTTCTTGTAGCCCGGATGTTAATTGTTCTTGTAGCCTGGATGTTAATTGTTCTTGTAGCCTGGATGTTAATTGTTCTTGTAGCCCGGATGTTAATTGTTCTTGTAGCCCGGATGTTAATTGTTCTTGTAGCCCGGATGTTAATTGTTCTTGTAGCCTGGAT
The DNA here is from genome assembly GCA_024509875.1 of Oreohelix idahoensis. Lineage (NCBI taxonomy): Eukaryota > Metazoa > Mollusca > Gastropoda > Stylommatophora > Oreohelicidae > Oreohelix > Oreohelix idahoensis. The sequence continues at coordinate 695,274 of JAMPIV010001466.1, forward strand.
GTTAATTGTTCTTGTAGCCTGGATGTTAATTGTTCTTGTAGCCTGGATGTTAATTGTTCTTGTAGCCTGGATGTTAATTGTTCTTGTAGCCTGGATGTTAATTGTTCTTGTAGCCTGGATGTTAATTGTTCTTGTAGCCCGGATGTTAATTGTTCTTGTAGCCTGGATGTTAATTGTTCTTGTAGCCTGGATGTTAATTGTTCTTGTAGCCTGGATGTTAGCCTGGATGTTAATTGTTCTTGTAGCCTGGATCTTGTAGCCTGGATGTTAATTGTTCTTGTAGCCTGGATGTTAATTGTTCTTGTAGCCCGGATGTTAATTGTTCTTGTAGCCTGGATGTTAATTGTTCTTGTAGCCTGGATGTTAATTGTTCTTGTAGCCTGGATGTTAATTGTTCTTGTAGCCTGGATGTTAATTGTTCTTGTAGCCTGGATGTTAATTGTTCTTGTAGCCTGGATGTTAATTGTTCTTGTAGCCCGGATGTTAATTGTTCTTGTAGCCTGGATGTTAATTGTTCTTGTAGCCTGGATGTTAATTGTTCTTGTAGCCTGGATGTTAATTGTTCTTGTAGCCCGGATGTTAATTGTTCTTGTAGCCTGGATGTTAATTGTTCTTGTAGCCTGGATGTTAATTGTTCTTGTAGCCCGGATATTAATTGTTCTTGTAGTCTGGATGTTAATTGTTCTTGTAGTCTGGATGTTAATTGTTCTTGTAGCCTGGATGTTAATTGTTCTTGTAGCCTGGATGTTAATTGTTCTTGTAGCCTGGATGTTAATTGTTCTTGTAGCCTGGATGTTAATTGTTCTTGTAGTCTGGATGTTAATTGTTCTTGTAGTCTGGATGTTAATTGTACTTGTAGCCCGGATGTTAATGGTTCTTGTAGCCTGGATGTTAATTGTTCTTGTAGCCTGGATGTTAATTGTTCTTGTAGCCCGGATGTTAATTGTTCTTGTAGCCTGGATGTTAATTGTTCTTGTAGCCTGGATGTTAATTGTTCTTGTAGCCTGGATGTTAATTGTTCTTGTAGCCTGGATGTTAATTGTTCTTGTAGCCCGGATATTAATTGTTCTTGTAGTCTGGATGTTAATTGTTCTTGTAGTCTGGATGTTAATTGTTCTTGCGTATGATTTATTGTTCTTGTAGTTGGATGTTTAATTGTTCTTGTAGTCTGGATGTTATTTGTTCTTGTAGCCTGGAGGTTATTTGTTTTTTTAGCCGGGAGGTAATTGTTCTTGTAGCCTGGATGTTAATTGTTCTTGTAGCCTGTATGTTAATTGTTCTTGTAGCCTGGATGTTAATTGTTCTACCTAATAATAAATCAATAAAAAATTACCAATAACATGCAAATTCAATTAATCAATACAAATAATATCCTAAAATAACCTAAATAACAATTTTAAATTATACAAAAAAAATAACCCACAAAAAACAAGCCTTTAAACTTCCCATTAACCATAATCCAAAAATCCAACAAACAATACATTAACACCAATCATCCACACATACAATTAACCAATAATTTTAACATTCCTTCATAAATTTTATACAACTCAAAACCATATTAACCCAAACAAAACCATAAACCATTAATAAACAATACAAAAATCTAATAAATAACCATTCAAAACTCCCAACAACTCCAAATTAATTTAAATCATTTCTCAAAAACAACAAATCCCCTAATTACCAAAAATAACCCATAACTACAAACTCCCATTACATTAAACCCCCAATACCCAAATATAACTATAAATACAAAATACTCAATCAAAACCAATAACAAAAAACATACCAATTCTATAAATACAAAAATCCTCACCATAACACCCTTATCCCAAAAAAAAACAAAAATTTTATAATTTCCAAAAATATTTTCAAATAACCAATACATATCCTTACTCAAAAAAACAATATTTAAAAAATAACATTAAAAATTACTCATCATTACTCCTAATCCATCCTACATCACAAACAAAAAAACCAAATAAATAAAATTACACACACACAAAATAAAATTTTTCAATCCATTAATAACTAATTATCCCCCCCACAATTTCAAATTACACCAAACAATCCTCCACACCACAATAAACCAAAATTACTATAAAAAAACAAAAAATACATCCTTCATCCAAACACCAGGAAAATTATTCCCTACACCATAATAATAACAATATAAAAATCCCCCATTAATCAACTACCATAAACCCAAACATCCCACAAACACATAAATTCCTAACCCAACATAACTAATAACCAATAAATACTTATCCACCATAAACCGTAAAAACAATAATTTTTATTTATTCTACACCAATAACAATCTCCCCAATCAAAATACGTAAAATACAACAATCAAATATACATAATTAAAATCATCTTTTAAACACAAATCATCTAAATGCGACTTTAAAACCCCACAACCTTTAACAATACTACCCCCCAACCTTTATGGAAAAATCAAAACAATTAAAATAAAATTAATTTATTTCAAACCATATTCACACACACTAATTCATTAAACAAAACAATATCCAAATTTACATATACCCAAATCCACCAAATTCCAAAATGGGCCCCCCCCCCCCAATCTAAAATATATTCATAACAAAATATGGGGGGGGGGGGGGCCCCAAAACATATAATAATCCCCCACCAAAAAAATACATCTAATAACAAACCATAAATTAAAAATCCAAATTATCCATAAAATCAACTTGTTAAACACTACAATTACCTACCTTACTTTCTTTTATACATCAATTAAAAAAATCTTTCTAATAACCTTAAATAAAATAACTATTCAAACATCCGTAATATAATTACACAACACAATATCTTACACTACAAAATAACAAATCCAACAAATCACTAAATTCTCCCACAAAACAAACAAATATTTACAAACACCATTCTTTTGGGAATCTCCCGACCTATAACATTTAGGACGGGATCCAATTTAAACCATATATTTTACCAAAAAAATTTATACTAACCACTTACAAAGTCAGTCTTCCCCCCCCCCACGCCAATGGTTTAAATTCTCCAATCCCTACAAATTATCCAACATCTTAAAATACAATCCCACCCCTATTTTCACATAAAACTTCCTAACTTCTTTACACTGAGCAAACCATTAAGAGAACCCTCTTAAATATTCCACTCAAACCATTTTCTAAAATCAATCACCTAAAATAATCAATTCTATCAATAAGGTAGTCTGATTTTTTTAAACCCACTAATAGGTTTATCAATTAAAAACCATAAATGTAAATTTATGTGATCAGATACCACTATCATTAGCTTCCCAAAAACCTTACCCTTTACAAAATTTTAAAAATCTACAATAAAATCTTTTGTCTAATCTTCGAATAATTACATCTAATTATCGCCCTATTAAAATGTTTCTATACCCAATCCTGGGTTTACATCATAATGTTCTGAAAACTCTTCTAAAAATTTGTGGTACAAAATACACCTTAAACATTAAAAATAAGTTTCTACCCCCTACTTCCACCCCCAATTATACAAAAAATAATAATCCCTCTTTAAAAACTACACAACTTACAAACAAATGCAGGCTACCACTAAATTAAAAAACAAAAAAATCTAACAAAAACTTCATTGTAATCATACAAACTTACAGTTATTTTTCCAACCCCTATACAGACTTCACAATTAACCTTCACCACCTCCCTAACCAAATACCCCTTCTACCTCTCACCCTTTCCGTTACACCTAATCCACAACAATCCGACAAAACTAACAAAATCCCATACCATCTCACACCCTCTTAACTACAAATAATTATCCCAACTTTATAGGCCCATTTTACTACCCCCCCAACCTACCCCTCAACCCCACCCCTGGGCAACCCATTCATAACTAAATCCGTGACCAGACGCCCTACAATTTATGTCCCAACCAAAATACACATTGACCATCCCCACCCCTCCCCCCCCAATAACTCCACCCGGGAGTCATAATAAGTAATTCCAATCTCTACAACAAGCAATACTTTCTTACCTCCCATTCCACCTCCAAATATTCCAACCCATTAATAACCCCTTCTAAGACCTATCCCCACTACAACTCACACAAAACCCTAACTCACCACACAAAACCCACCCCAAACATACATAACCGCCCCATAACCCCAGGGATGAGGGAAATACCCCACAACTCCTTTCCCCCACCCAAAAACCTCACCCCTCTCATCTACACATCCATCACAGATTATAACTCACACTCCCCAATAATATCAGCGTGACCACTCCCCCCCAACCCCCTCAAGACACTGCACAAAAACCCTCCCACCTTCTACAAAATACAAATACGTACACAAAACCCAAATTCATAACACATTATCGAAACATAACCCCCACAAAACCGAAACCTACCTAACAATTGTTAACCACACCACCCAATCAACAACATATACCTTTCCTACTTAAAAATACTTTACCTTATCAACTAACACTACCACATCCTATCAAACCCATTCATACAAGTTAACACCTAAACCCCCCCTAAACTTAAACACCAACTAGCAATATAATTTTTCCAAAAATACACAAAAAAACTCATTAATTTTACCAAACACCAACCAAGGATCCCACCCCCTCAGGGCACCATTAAACTATTTTATAAATCTCATATCCTACCATCTCAAACAGCTCCACAAACCATTTCTTTACAAACCCCCAACCATCAACCTACCCCAAATCCATCAAACAAACCACACCCAACCAGCCACTAATCAAAACTAATATCCTCCCCCCCAAAACAAAAGCACCTAATAACTTAATAACACATATACAAAGTTATTATCTATCAACTTTTCTTCCTTAATCTTCATGCAGCCCCAACCAATCGATTCCCCAACACAGCCAAGGTTTTCCCTTTCCCAATCCCAGATTCATCACCAAACACTACTAGGCATACAAGATCAATCCACACAGTAACCCATTAGAACCAAACCACTGCCATTATAGTTTTATTAACTTACCCGTTCCAAAATTTTAATTTCAACACCCTTCTTACAACTAACATCTCTACACAACACTCCCAACGAGCACCCCCATTCTTCCCCTTTCAAACCCCCCCAACTAAAGAACCAAATCCCTGAAAAAAAATATCTACCACCCACTTTTATTACTCGGAACCCACCTTCATACCTCCCAATCGAGCTTACCCACAATTAACACCAATCTTCACCCTCCCCCCCACGCCTTTCTCAAAATACCTTCCATTTCATTAGTTGTACCCCAACCCACACAATTAAACCCCTTCCATAACCATTATCCCCTCTACCCCCTTAGCCCCCCCAAAGACCACTGTGGGACCATAAGTTATTAAACCATATGTAGATATTAATACCCTTGTTTTACCCACCCCACAATCTAACATCTTACCCCCTCCCCCTACCTATTCCAAATAAATACAAAACACCCTAATCAAAGGTAAACCAATCACCCATAAAGGAACAGCTAGAACCCACCCACTATTTTCGAAAATCAACCCACTAAATCCTCAAATCTCCCCACAACCGCACCCCTTCATCATCCATCAAACATCCCATAACCACCCCCCCCCCGCCCAAACTAACACTCCCCCATTAAAAACACCATCAATCCCCACGGTCCCCCATCAATGACCACAACCAATCTCATCCCCACCCCAAAATCCTTCAAAAAAATCGAAAATGACACGTTAAAATCACCCATTCTACCAACACAATCTCAACCCACACAATAAATGGAGGCAAAACCTAAATGTGTGAACACCTAAACCCTCCAGCACTATACACATATAAATCCCTATCTAAAATTAAACCCACAAATCAAACTTAATAAACAAATTCCCCAATAACAAACAAACCTATAAAACATTTTTCATCATTACCTCCTACCACCACTAACCTAGTTAACCTCCAACCCATGGAGTTCTATAGACCAACTAACCCATTCAACCCCAGGGGGGGTGTTCTCTCCAGTCCTTTAAAAACCACAAAAACTTTTCCCTTTCCCCACCTAATCAGAACGATCGCCCCCAACCCCAAGAAGTTTCCACTCTTTCAGATTACGGTTTCCACCCCCACCTTCACGACAATTAATAACTACGTCCCATCCAAGGGTTTATTAATAAAAACCCGTTTCTTACCCACAAACCCTGTACATAAAATCAAACAACTCAACCATAAATCAATTAACACCCATAATAATACTTAACTTCCCCCCTACCCATACAACACCCTCCCCCTCATACTTATAACCCTACTTCATCCATACTTAAACAAACCCCCACCCACTCAAACAATTCGCCAAATACCCCCCTAATACCCACCTTACCTCCAATCCACCCCCCAAAAACCCTCTATCATTAATCCCCCATTATACATTGAAAAAATCCAAACAATCCAGCACCCCAAATTAGGGCCCCCCAAACAATATATACCAGCCCCAATACCACAAAACCACCCAACAAAATACTCCCTAATTGGCTTTATCCCTAAAATAAAATCCCTATCCCCCAACTCACGCAAAAAAAAAACAACACCAAACCCAATAACACCGACCTCAACCCATAAAAACTCTCCTCCACTTGAACCAAACCCCCCAACCCACTTAAATTATAACCCCCTACCAATAACTCATACAAAAATTTAACATCAAAACTAAAACACTAAAAATCTCCCCAAATCCCTTAAAGTCAATCTACAAATCAAACTTTCCGTTCAAATAAAATCCCCCTCATGTTAACCTGTTTTCACCCCTAAACTAAATCCTTTATTACAATCCCCCCACCCCCCAACCACTTTCAACTCAATAACCCACAAAACACCCCACCATCAACCAAAAATTACCCCCAAAAAATCCTTCCATAAAAACAAAAAACCCCTTTCCCAACCCACCCCTCACCACAAAACAAATACACAAATATCCAATATCCTAAATGAGTAAGCCCAATTTACCCCCAACCCCAACCCACCAATTAAAAAAACTAATAAAAAACCCCGTAATAAAACATTCCCCCCCCCCACTTAATCCCCCCAACCACCAACCCTAATATAACAAAAATTCACCCCCCCAAAAACCCCCCTTAACAAACACCCCCAAAACAAATTAATCCCACCCCTATCAAACAACAAATAAACACCAACCAAACCCCAACACCCCCCCCTTAAAACACCCCCCCCTCACACATAAACCCCCCAATTCAAAAAACCCAAATAACACCAAAACACCAAATTGAAACAACCCCCAAGCCCCAACCCTAATTACCAAAAAACAATATCCAAACACAAAAATCCAAAATAAAAAATACAATTAAACAAAAATTGATAAAAAAACCCAAAACTATCCTTTAAAAAAATCTATCCAAAAAATCTCCCATTAACCTTTTCTAATCCACCCCCCCCACCTTCTCATTTTAAAAACCAAAAATTCCATAAATCCAGAATCCCCAAAATTAACCCCCTTTAACTAACACCAAACCTGTGCTCCCCCATACGAAATCAACCCCAACTTCCCCCCTCCTAACAACCATTAAATATCGCATCCCCAAACCAAAAGGACACCCTCTTACACCCACCCTCACTAATCCCCCCCCCCAACTTACCAAAAAATCTAAATTTCAAAACAAGACAAACAACATAGATCCCATTATTGTCCCGTCGCCCATACCAAACTGGACAGTTATCACACCATCCCGCCCCCCCCCCAACACCTCTTACCTAAAAATGCCATTCATTAAATTTCTTAACATAATTACCCACCCTTTCACAACTAAAAACAAACCAAATTCCACACTCCCCCCATAAAACCTCTAAATCCTCTAACCATCCACCTCCACCCTTGTATAACCTAAATATTTGAATCCATCCTACAACCCACATCAAATCCTTATCTATGTTAAAAAAAAAATTACACCCTAACAAATCAATCACTTCCCCCCCACAACCCTGTCCCCAAACAGTTTGTATCCAGGTTACAAAATACTTCATACAACAAACCCAATACCTTAACTATCCAATACCCCTTTAGCTCCTTAATCCCGCGCTTTCGCCCTTTAAAAATAAACGTTCATTTCAACATAAAAACCCCCCCCTCATTCCCTTATACCCATCTATATTCCTACCCACCACAAACCCCCAACATCTAACATAATACTGGACACATTTTGCTTTGCTTAAACATCAAGTTCAACTCCTACTTGGTTAATCAAAAATTCCCCCTATAACACATTAAAATCAGCTAACAAGTAACCCACTCATCTTCCAGCTCCCAACTCTTCCAGTGTACCAACCTCAAACATGTAAACACACAACCTGAACAACTAACAATTTCTGGTGAGCTAACCATATTCACAAATCTATAACGTCAAATCTCTGCTGATCAAACTACGGTGGAGTAATTGTTGGACGGGGGGGAAACATGGGGGGGAAGGACCCAACTATGTTCTTGGGGGGGCAGAACCCATCTGTATAATTCTACTGTCCAACAGGACAAAATCATGAACTACCCCACCTCCAACCATACTGAATCTGTGGTTTAACAAAAAATAATTATTTCCTCGATTTCAAGAGACATAAAACCATTGGTCAGAGTTCCCCAGGGATTTTCTTATTGCAAGAAACAAGCGATGATAATACCAAGGGGGAATAAAATATGATCAACAACAGTTACTTTCAATTAGGACAGTTCTATCTCTCATAAAAACCACATGCTTGTATATATTCATACAAATATTTAAAAACCTAAGAAAAATAAAACAATTACAATACCAACCATTTAATAAGGGAACAAAACGCATTGCAACACCACAAAAAATGTAAATACAACAGAAATAAAACAAGGAGTAAACACCAAATGTACAGCCAAATTATATCACTTCGTTAATGAAAGTGTAATAACCCCATCAGTTAAAACCCAAACACCCCAATAAGTACATAAACAAATTCTGTACAGGACGGCACATTGTAATAGGAACCGATTTTAAATGCATCCTTGAACAACGTGGACATGTCGCGAGGAACCGTACAAGGAAGAAGGAAGCCTCTAAATAGTGTACACACATAAGTAGACATACCACAAATACTGAACACAAACAAGTAGACATACCACACATACTAAACACACAGAAGTAAATATTTCACCGACAGTGAAATCACACAAGTGAAAATATCACAAATAGCGAAACACATAAAGAGACATAACACAAATAGTGAACACACACAATGGTGTACCTCAGATATTGAATACACACTATTAGGCATAACACATATAGGGAACTAACACAAGTAGACAAACACCACTAAAATATATGGACACACAAAAAGTAAACATACCACATAATTCAACACAACCCCACCTAACAATACCAAACTCCCATTCCCACCCACCCCCAACCCAACACCCCCACAATTACATACCCCCACCCACACCCCCCCCCTATCCCCCCCCCCCTACTCATACTTAACCCACAAACACATATTCAAACCCCACCCATACCCAAAACCACCACCCCAATACCTTCCAACCCCAACACCCCTATAAACAACTAAAACCAACCCTGATTCCAAACCACCCACCCCACAACAACTCCACCCATTCTACCACAACCCACAACCCATAAAATTCCTAACCAGCCAACACCCACACCTCACACTATCCCCAAACCACATCTCCCGCACCTCCCAACACAAACCTATCCACCAATAACAACAATAAAACTCTACCACAATCCAAACCACTAATCCACTTCACTCCATATACAACCCCAACCACTACCACATCCCAACCACCCACCCACAAAACAACCCTACCCACCCCCACCCACCCACACCCCCCCCCAACACACCCCCACCACACCGTACACCACATCCACCCTCCCACCACAACCCCGCCACCACCCTACAACAAGACACCACCAACAACACAAACCCAGCAACACCACCCACCCCAACCCACCCCCCCCTCCCCTCTATATGCTTCTCCCCAACAACCTGCTACGACACTACCTCTTTCGTTCTAAACAGCCTCCTACCATCTAATATGTTCTAACCCAATAAATTCCTGACATCCCTTCTCTGTGATATCAGACATTGTTCATTTCCAATCTAACCACAACAATTTCCCTCTTCCCTCCATATCGCAGTCACACACTGTCTACTATCCTATTGTATTACCCTCTCTCAGCGAGTCTTAAATACCAAGATTGTGTTCATCCGCGCATCGTTCAGCCTTACTCGTTCCGCACACACCACACGTCAAACATCTTAGAAGATCATGATTCGTACTCATACTAATCCCGTAGAAGATCTCTCAAGCACTGTCACAATGTGTCTCAGTGCACCTTATACTCTCACCACACGTGTGTCCCTACTAGTGTGTCTCTCATTAAAACCCCCCAACCACACTTCCCCCATTCGCTACCAAATCCACCACCTCTTCCTCCTTACTAAATCTATTTTACCCTTATATTTTTTCCTCAAAATTTCTCCCCACAACTAACTCCACTCCTACCCCACTAGTAAATCCCACACCATCTGTTACCCACTGCTCATGTGTCAGATATGAAGATCAGTCTCCTGTGCTCTCACACTGTATTGATGTGTTGTCCCATCTCCTCAGTACATGTATATCTACACTACATATATCTACTGTCCTAGATATATAATAGTATACAGATGCATTATACGAGAAAGTGAATGATCCAGAGACACACTCAGAAGTCCAACCCTCCAAGTGTACTGTCTCTCGCGCGTGTCACTTATCAGTGATCCTCTCCACTAATGATCTCCCCCCACAAGAGTACCCCCCCCCATCTCCGTCGCACACTCCGCAACCTATAGCTCCGCTCTGTGTTGTCCCTACCTACCACACCCCAGATAGAAAAAATATTGCTACTCCAATCTCTGATATCCCTAACTAACCCATCTATAAATTACGCATTCCCCCTCCCCCCCTGTCGTGTCACGCTCGTCTATTCTCCCTCTATGTGTGTCCTATCCTTCCCCCCAGTGTCGCTCATAGTTACATCTCAATTGTTAACCAGTGTGTGTGTTCTCCATGTAACAGGAGAAAACTCCTACAATCTAAGAGAATGATAACAACTACCAATAAATAGTGTGTGTGTGTGACTCGCACCCCCTCGAGCTCTCACTGTGTGCACAACCGTCCCACGATACAATACACTAAGAGAACATAGTCATCCTATACCATAATGCAATAGATACCTCCTCAGTCACTCAAAATGTGAGTGTCTTGTCATTGCCACCTCACCCTCACAGACTCACCAACCTCTAATCCCTATCCGCTCCACCATCAGGAGTACTGAACACAGACACCTAAGAACTCACTTGTTCATCACACACAAACAAAAAAAAAAAAATACCAAATCACCAGTTTAATATCTACATTTGTGGTCATCAGTAAGATCTCTCCCATGAACACTCACCTTCACTAAGTGCCACTTGATCTAAGACTCATACTGTGTCTCTCCTCTCCTCAGACATCTTCTTCTAGATATCAGAGTGCACGTCAGTCTCACCTATCTCATCACATTCACTCATCTCTCAGTCACTAGATTCCCCACATAAGACTCCTACAACTGCTCTCTACACTCTCGTAAAATCACACATCTCTGTATGTCCATTCTCTCCTAGTCAATTCACTCCACGCTGAGTCCATCTAGAACTCTTATCTGTCACTAGAGTCAAAGACTTGAGAATAAGTATCCTAGATATATTACTCACTATGTATAATATTCACATTCTGTGTCCTACACATAAGAGTAGAAACCACTTAGATGTGTCTCTACACGCCAACCTACCATCCAATGTCACCCTCCAATCTACCTCTATATTAAGAGTCAATAAACAGACATTGTACCCACACCGTGTATCAGTGCTACTATGTACAGAGTATATGTGTGAACTCTGTGCTCATCGTGAGAGACAGAGACTCGTGACCATCACACTCATCTACTTGTCCTCGTCACACTCACTAATTCCTCTTCAGCTAAGTGTCCTGACCAAGATCCACCTAGAGTCACAACTGAGTCTACCCCTCTCAGTCACTTTCATCCTATATAGTCTACCCTCTTGTGCTCCATACTCGTCTAGTCACTCCTATACTCGTGTCTCCGTCCCAGACACACCTCATCATGTCCACTCACGACTAGAATGTCCATGGAGATCCACATCTATATAGACTCTCACCCCAAATCCCTCCCTAAACACAAACCCCTGGCTATACGTGTCTAATACCTCACTCCGCACAGAGTGAGTACTGTGTGTGTTACACACCTCGCGCCCCTCTCGTGTGTGTGTCTTCCATGTGAGTCTGACTCCCTGTGCTCCTCCACACCTCTACGTCATCCTATGTATAACACTCATGTGCCCAATCTGTGTTGTGACTTCCTGTGTACATCACTATACTCCCCACCACTGTGAGATCTAGTCCTCTACACCCTGTCACCGTGATCGATGACTGTGACTTATAGCTGCCACAACTACCACCCATCCTGAGTCTCTGACAGTGTGTTAATTCGTCACACGATGTGTGTCTGTGTGTGTAAAGACCCACACACCTCAATAATGAGCTCCCTGTGTGATAAGACATAGTTCGTCTGTCAAAGCCTGTGTACTAAGTCTCACTATCATGTTATCTCGCCCTGTCCCCCTGTCCTGTGTCTATCCATGTCTGTACTTCAAACTGTGACACTACTCTATGTCCCCTAGAGTCACACTACCTGTGTGATCCCTACATTGTCTTTACTAGAACAAACAATACCCACCCATCTATTGATCTGAGAGAACTATTACAGTGTCTTTACCCTAACCCCACACCCATCCACCTGTAATTAATACTGACATAGGACTGATGTCTGTCCATTGACCCGCGTCACACCCTGCCCTGTATCACTAATCCCTGTCTACATGCGTAATATGTGTGTTCCTGTCCACTATGGATCGCCTTCGTGTTCACCTAACCCACACTCACTGTCGCTAAGCATTTCCCCCGCTCTCCCATTTGTGAGCTCCCGCCATACTCATATATAGACACTCCAGATAAGCATAGTGATACAATCATGTGTCCCCTCTCTGCTCACAATCCTCACAACTAGTCTCACCTGCTCGCTTCAGAGTCAAAGAATCATCAAATCATCCTACACGTCCCTAGATCTGACTCAATACACATCTGATGTGTGTGTGTCTGGTCACTCTCTCGCTCTAAGAGCACCATAGCTCAAGGCCCACACACACTATGCACTAATATGAGTGGTCAAATCTGCTATAGACAACTAGACTCAACCGCCTGATCTACACTATTTAGGTGTCACATAACTGTGTCTAAGAAAACTCCCTGTATTCACATCTCTATGATATACCATAATTCATAATATCATATGACTACATCTCTGTAGGAAGACTTGATCTCTCTCGCCTCTGTAGAGACTAATGGAATAATGTACACAGATGACAACTGTGCATACTACATCTTCTCTCATTGATACTAGATCTCACAATAGAATCCAAACCTCAATCGTCCTCCTCGACTAGCTCTATACTCTTACCTTACCCTCCCCTATTACATATACCCTCTAGATATAGTACCTCCAGATCACCCCCCAACACTGCTGTACCAGTAACCAGATCACTGTGCCTTGACACATAGGCGACATAGGATAGACACTGTCAGTTACTCATGAAGAGACGAGAGTATTCATCTCTAATCGATCACAATAATCTGTCTCCATTGACATTCAGAGATCCACATATCACTACACACTGCACAGCTCTACATCCCTCTGTGTGTCCCAATCAGTGTGAATCTCTTGCTCTAAAAACCCAACTCTGCACATATAGCAACTAGATTACAATTCACGCCTGACCTAGTCATAGAGAGTTCTCACACTCTTAATCACTATCGCCGCACTGTTTATCCAACCTATGTGTGTGTCTGTTCCTGACTGTCTACCTCACTCCCTCTGTATGGATATGTGCTCAGCTTGACACTGAATCACTCAGATACCCACTCTGATTCATCCTGTTTGGTGGTTGTCACTCAGTGTCAACTAGTAACTAATAATACTTGTGTCTCTCCATACGCTACCAGTAGAACAGCCAGTGTGTCCCTCTTCCTAACTCGTCCAATCTATCAGAGAGTGTAGAGGACACTTACACTACTCACCCAATACTCTCTCACCTTACGTGTGGTTATCTGTCTCAAACAAACACCACTTCAAACAACAATACCACACAACAAATTACCCCCATCTATCTTAGCACTGTCAAACACTACCATGTACAGCCCTCCAAACGTCTGTCCACCCCCTACAGGGGCTGTGTGAGCCATTCAGCTAACATTAACCGCGTGTTTGCTCTAATTATTTCATATCACCATACCTGAAAATTGAAGTGGCATACATCTCAGATCTGAACAAGTAGTGACCGTGAACTCGTTCCACCATAAACCCTGCGAATCAGCATAATTAGATTCACTAAATTACTTATTTGTGCGCGCTAAGTTTATCCTCAATGCTACATGCCAGACTCTCCGTCTATATCCAGAACTCTAATGCGTATCACTATCTAACAATTGGAAAATGTGACTCAATAGCTCACATGGAACTAGAAACTCACACTAAGGACACTACTATGAGCAGTGACTCTAATCACCAAATCTAAATTGCTAATCTGCTACATCAATCTCTCCTTAGCTCTACTCACCAATCAGAGCAAGCAACGAGCAAGACTCTTACTTTCTATACTAACAACTTCTTCAAAATGCCCATTCTCACAGCGCATTCAGCACTCAGCCATCCTCCGGTGAGACTAGTTGCATATCGTCATTCCTCTCCACACCCTGGTGCAATGCGCTCACCTGATCGACATACTGAGTCTAGTATATCCTTTTCACTAATTTGATGCTAAATGCTCTATCGCCTTCAATGAATCAAAATAATGGCTAATCCAAAAAAATCTCTAACTCCAAAAGTATGAAAAAATCTCAGACTAGATAATTCTCTGATGTGTCCCTACATCACATCTGTGTCGTTTCATTCCGCCTATCACTCGGCCTCCACACCAATGTCTCGCATAGCCGGACGTCTAAGACCAGCCAGGAGACTGCTGATACACTATCACTTCTCTATCTCCATCACTTGCATCTCTCTGGCTCACCCTTAGGGCCTCTAAATCTGGATCTCAATAATTGCCTAATAGGCTCACCATTGCAACATAGACCTCAAATATCTGGCTATTAGTCATGCTAGATATCTTCTTCCATATCTGAGGACCGGACAGGCGCCTTCTATCAATCTCCAATTGCTACCATGTCCCATGAATCGCCGCGCATTCTAATCAACTGTGATTAAACTCTGAGAACATATCCTCTTAATACTCTGTGACTGTAAGATTTTGCGTGCATCCTAAATCTTCACAGCCGGCGACTACTCGATCTATGCATCCTAACTCCATCGCGCCTAGTCGCGCTCTGTATACTATGTCTACATACGAGTCTCCCCTGAGTGCCGCGTGCGCCATGTTGCCGCTGAAATTATCTAGATGTGCCGCAGCGCGATAGTGTGTGTACCGCATAACTTTTCTGAGAACTTCTGACATATGCCCCTTCCTTGGGCGGTAAGTCTGTTCCAGGTTTGCCGATCACGTGAATAAGCTCTCGACACATCATCTTGGAGCCTCTTTAAAAAAAAGTGATTGCTGTGCATGTAGATAGTTAAATCTAAAGCTGTGGCGAGTAGCCAACATGAAGACAAGTCAGAAAAAGCAAGTCTTACTGTAAAATGACTAAGAAATATTCTCATGTATATAATGTCGAGGGGGGGGGGGGGGGGGGGGGGTCTAGGGGGGGGGGGGGGGGGGGACCCGTCACGTGCGCACAGGGAAAATAAACTGTCCGCTCTTTGCACAAGTCTTACTTAGGCACCTGAACATATAAATAGTGTGTGAGTCTAAGACTCGAGGTGTTGTCTTGTACCCCTCTTTTTCAGGTCCCTCTCACATATGTACCCTCAACAACTGCAATCACAGAAACGTCCTACCATAACGAGATCGCTCCTCTCTGTTTCTGGGCGTGTCAGGTTGTGAAGGGTACATTGTACTTCGGAGTCTCTAGATCGCAGAGACTAGCTGGACGCAGCGATAAGCCTCGCAATTGTTCTACTATAAACTACTGTGCAAACTGCCTGACATCACATCATCTGTTCTAAGAGTCTGCTAGATCTCTCTCAGTGCCCCCTCAATGCTCAGACAAATTACTGAAGCATGTGCAGATATAATGTATGTCTACGTACATGCTTGTAAATCGATAATCGCAGTCCTCTTCAGAACAAGCTTGTGGTCGGGGACTTGACGCTCTCCGGCGTATAGTCTGATATAAAAGCAGGTATAACTACTAAGTAAAACGTGTAATGTGCGTCAGCTCACCTAGAACCATTCACACATCACTTTATTTCTACTTTGTCTGGATCATGAAGATTATATGTGATAATAAATTGTGGCTTGAACATATATCTCAGTCTCTGTTTGTAATATTGTTGCCGTAATGTCGAGTGTGAAGAGAAATGTTACGTAAGAACACAGAAGGTGGTTATGATAGTCTATGGCAATATAACATGTTACTGAATGTTTAGTGTTACTTTCTGTTTCATTTTACTCTTATGATATGTTATTGTTTTTATCTCATGTTATTGTTATTGTCTCATGTTAGTGATTTGTCTCATGTTATTGTTTTTGTATCATGTTATTATCTCATGTTATTGTTATTATCTCATGTTATTGTTATTATATCATGTTATTGTTATTATCTCATGTTATTATTATTATCTCATGTTATTGTTTTCTTTATTTTACACTTTGATCCATGTTATTGCTTGTCTCATATTATTTTTTATATTTTACTCTTTGATCCATGCTATTGCTTTCCTCATGTTATTGTTTGTCTCATGTTATTGTTTGTCTCATGTTATTGTTTGATCATGTTATTGTTGTCTCATGTTATTGTTTTTCTCATGCTATTGTTTTCTTTATTTTACACTTTGATCCATGTTACTGTTTGTCTCATATTATTGTTTCTATTTTACACTTTGATTCATGTTATTGTTTGTCTCATATTATTGTTTCTATTTTACACTTTAATCCATGTTACTTGTGGTGGATTTGATGTTATGAATTGTTGTAGGTATTATTATATTTGTATTAAATGAGATTAGCTATGAAGGTCCCTTTCATCTATCCTTGCCCCCCTCGTTCCACAATGCATTTTAGGCAAATATTTTCTTAGAACTAGGAAAAGTGGGTGTTTTTGTCAAGGACGAATTTGAAAAATTGGGTACCGTTTTGTTCGGCTATTCGTTAGCAAATAATACTCTGAAGGCGTAGGCGATACTAACCGTTCTTGCAGAAAATTCTTTTATACTTTCTTATCTTTGCCTTTATGCCCTATATTTTTATATACTAATTTAGATATTTAGAACAGACGATCATATGTCAGTTCCTACTTCTAAATACACATAGATAAATTTACTATCTATGCCTGGTGACTACTCTGATGTTCGTCGTACGGATGTCAGCTTAAAAAATCAGCTCCCACATTAGTTTTTCCGGGAATGTACTCTATGGTAAACTGGAATGGTTGTAGGAGCAAAGACCAGCGTAATAATCTAGCATTTTCATGCCTTGCTTGTGACAGACACACGAGTGGTTTATGATCTGTCTGGATCTTAAATGATTTTCCATAAAGATAAATCTGGAACTTTTTTATAGCCCATATGACTGCCAGACATTCTTTTTCACTTGTTGAATATTTTTGTTCTGCTGTGTTCAATTTACGGCTAGCATAAGCTACTGGGGTTAATTCCCCATCAAGTGAATTTGACCGTTGTAATAGAGCTGCACCCAAACCGATATTACTAGCATCCGTTCTCACTATGAATTCTCGACTTAAGTCAGGTAATTTCAAAATAGGCCAGCTTGTGAGCTTTTCTTTCAATTCTTGGTAAGCTAATTCACATTGTGCTGTCCAAATAATTCTATCAGGATTTCCTTTGCGCGTTAAATCAGTCAATGGAGCACATATGGAGTTAAAGTTTTTAATATACTTTTGGTAAAAACCACATAATGAGACAAAAGATCGCACATCTTTTTTTGTTTGTGGTCTTGGTGCCTTTTTTAACTTCTCCAGGTTCTTGGGGTCAAGGGTCATGTTTCCCGGATGTACTGTATGGCCCAAGAATTCCAGCTCTTTACATCCAACACAGCATTTCGTCGGTCTAGCTGTCAAGTTGGTCTCTCTCAGTCGATCAAACAACACATTCAGAGAGTTAATGTGTTCCTCAAATGTTTCTGTTGCTATGAGAATATCATCCATGAAGTTGGTGATGCATGGATTCTTCAGGGGATCCAGTAACTTTCTCATCATCCTCGAAAACACACTCGGTGCATTTTTCAGCCCGAATGGCAACATATTAAATTCATAATGTCCTTCCGAGGTGCTAAAGGCTAAATAAGGTTTGACTTCCGGCTTTACTGAAATCTGATAGTAGCCTTTACTCAGATCCACTTTAGAGAAATATTTAGATCTATTCAGCCTGGCAAACCGCTGATTTGTATCAGGTAATGGATCCACCTGACCTTCTGTGACAGCATTCAGTTTCCTGTAATCTATACACAGCCTGTGTTCTCCAGAGGGTTTTCTTAACAGAACCACACTGGAACTGTAGGGAGATTCACTGTGTGAGATAATCCCTTCTCTCAACAGATAATCTATCTCCTCCCTTAAAGCGTTTTCCTTAGCGAACGGAATCGAATAGGCTTTCATACAGATTGGTGTTGGGTCTATGAGTTTCATATCATACTCCAATAAATTTGTATGCCCCGGACGGTCCGTTAACACATCTGTATGATTATTCAGAACCTGTTGAACCCTCTCCCTCTGATTTTCCGTTAAGTGTGTGCTGATTTTTACCTGTGCAGTGGTTTCACAGGGATGTAAAGGATATTCATGAGAAGTGAGTTCTCCATTGCAACAGACAAGGTCAGTAGGTGTGTCTCTTCCTGGTTTTCTCTGTCCAGATATTTCTTCAGGAGATTCACATGATAGATTTTCTCTTTCCCTTTCTTATCTATCTTATAATTTGTTCTAGACACCTTCTCTAGAACTGTATATGGACCTTGCCATCCAATTTGCAATTTATTCTGGCTGCCGGGCAGTAGAAGGAGCACTTTCTCTCCCACAGCTAATTCTCGATCCTTCGCTTTCTTATTGTAATAGGCAGCATGCTTTTTCCTGGCTTGTCTCAATTTTCATTGGCAAGTTTCCAGCCAGTTTTAAGACGAGTGGTCAGCTCGTTCACATATTGATATGATGAGGTAATATTTTCTTCTGCCTTTTCATCGGTCCAGGTCCTTAACAAGGCTTCCAATGGACCTTTTATTGGTCTTCCAAATAACAATGTTGCCGGGACCATACCGGTTGAACTATGGGGTACCTCCCGATAAGCAAACAAGGCGGCGGGAAGGTACTGATACAATGTCTCTGGTTTTTCATGTGCCAACTTTCTCAGGATCGACATGAGTGTCCCGTTAAATCTTTCCACTTGGCCATTTCCTTGAGGATGATACGGGCTACAATGAAAGTGTTTGGCTTGAAAGATCCTGAATACTTCTTCTGTTAGTTTCCCCTTGAACTGAGAGCCATTATCAGTCAAGATTTGGTTGGGAAAGACTACCTGGTGAAGGTTGTGAGTAATGCTTCTGCCACATGCTTCGAATCAATTGATGACAGGGCTACCGCCTCTCCCCACATAGAACAAGTGTCCACCAGAGTCAGAATGTAACTGTTCCTCCTCTTGGTCCGAGTGAGAGGTTCCACAATGTCCACTGCAACTCTTTCAAAAGGTGTTCCCAATATGGGCATTTCCCCTAGAGTTGCTGGAGCAGTCCAATGCTTTGGAGCTACCCGTTGGCACTCTGGACAGGATTTTACATATCTCTTTATGTTTTCAGTTATTCCTGGCCAGAAATAATGACAAGCTATACGCTGTCCTGTTGCGCTGATCCCCATATGACCACTGAAGGTAATCGCATGCCCTAGTTCCAACACTTTAGTCCTATATGAATTTGGAAGGACCAGCTGTCCGTGACCATTGGATCCATTTCCAGCCTTCCTATATATCCATTTGTTCTTCATATAGAAATCTTCCTTGCCTGGAGGTGTATGACATTTGGGCAATTTTTTAAAACAAGGCTTGAGGGTCTTATCCTCCGCCTGTGCCTTTCTCATCTCATCTGAATGGGTATTTATCGGATTATCCTGCTCCTTTTTAGACTGTGATCTGGTCTGCACTGTTGCCATGGTTACAGGTCTCTTGGGATTCCCCAAGAAGACATATCTACACCCCAATATCAGAGGGTAGATTGGTTCATTTATCACTGCTGCTTTTATGATTCCTTCCACATATCGCGTTTTCACATTTATCCTGGCGAAGGGAAGTGTCATGGTCGCTACGTCCTTGGTTGCAGTTTGAATCTCCACTATTTCTGTGGTGTATTGATCTGCCTGCACCAGGTGAGAACTCACAACTGAATCATAATCTAATCCAGTATCATACAAACACCTTATGGTGACACCATTGCATGTTACATCTTCACATACTGGGGGTGGTAAGGTTCCTGTTGTTCAGTAGGGTTGACCTTTACTCCCTTTCTCCCCATTTTCATTGCAGCGAAAGTAGGAGTTTTCCTTCTACAATTTTCAGTGTTATGGTTGTCCATCCGACAATGTTTACAATACTTCTTTCCTTGGTTAAAAGGTTTTCTTTCATCATTTTTCCTTTCATTGAATTGTGAGGTTTTATGTTTATAGTCATTGCGTGGCCTATCAAAATATTGCTTACCTTTGTTCTGGTCTCTATGGTCAAACTTATTAAAGTTTTGAGGTGCCTTAAAATTGTCTACCTTTTTCTTTTTATTACCAACTACCTCTGCTTGGGCTACCTGATACCTCTCAGCGACATTTAATAACTCACCCAGCCTCTCTGCACCTTGTTCCATGAGAAACTTTCTCAGGTCTGGAGCCATGGACTCTCTTAGCTGCTCAATAAGGATCATCTCCTTAAGATCTTGGGTTTTCCCCAGAGCAGTCCATTTCTCCAAGTAGGTCTCTAACCGTGCAGAGAACTGGTGATAAGTCTCACCCGACAGTAGTTTGGCATTCCTAAATTTTTTTCTATAAAAGTTTCCGTTCTTTTCGTATCTTAATAAAAGAGCCTGCTTTAGCATGTCATAATTGTCCTGGTCATCTCTGCTCATCTTGGCAAAAACTTCATAAGCCGTTCCTCTAAGCCCTTGTGATAACTTGAGGCTCAACCTCTCTCTCTCTCTCTCTAACCCATATGTAGTAGCTAAAAGTTCAAATCTACTTAAGTACCCTTCGATGTCATCTTCTTTCTCAACAAAATGATCTACATGAAAACCCATAGCTGAGGTTGAGGCTCCCTGACTGGCAGTGGCATCTGAGGCAAAGGGACTGGCACCATTTTCAGGAGCATGGCCTTGAATCTCCAACTCCCTTAGTCGTAGCTCATGCTCCCTTTGCAATCTCTTCTCCTCCTTTTCTGCTTCCCTTTCAGCAGCCTGTCTTCTTTCCTCTGCCTCCAACTTATTCTCTTCATATTGGAGCCTTTTTATCTCTGCCTCCCGATCTGCCTCCAATGCCCTAGCCTCCTTGTCAGCCTCAATCTGCAACCTCTTAACTTCTTTGTCAGCCTCAATTTGTAACCTCTTCTCTTCAGCTACCTTCCTATCCTCCCTTTCAATATACTTGTCGCATTCTGAAGTTACATATTGGATCAAAGCTTGACCCTCCATGTTCATTTCTTTCGCAGTCTGCACAGCAGCAGATCGAAACTTTGCCAGATCAGCCATTTGTACTATGCAACCTTTAAAATTTCCAACTATACAAATCTCTAATTATGGCTAATAATTTCTAATGATAACCAAGAACAACCACAGGCACTGATAGCTTAACTACTATTCAATTTCTCCAAAAGGAATGCTTTTAGTTTTATATTCTCTGAGATTCCTAATATACTTGATAATATTTTAAGAATTTAAAATCCCAGAATCAAACTACCCAATATAGCTGGTGTTATAAGAAATTCAATCCCGAGGAGCGAGACCCCAATATATGTGATAGGTTAAAATCCCGGACAGGACCCCAATATATGTGGTGGATTTGATGTTATGAATTGTTGTAGGTATTATTATATTTGTATTAAATGAGATTAGCTATGAAGGTCCCTGAATATACCCAATAATATTGTGAACTTTTCAGGGTACCTTTCCACTACCACCTTTTTATCTCATTCAAAATGTATTTATATTAGTATATTAAATGACTTCGTGTTGTGTCTAGGGTTATGAATGTAGAGTGTAATGTACAATAATCAACAAACATACAAACAAATAGTTTATTATTCACAACAGCACACAGTACTACCACAATAACATACAAACGACACTCTAAAAGGCTATCTTAATTAAGACTGTGGTTGAATGTTGTGTAAAGATAATTTTTACAATTTTATTATCCTGATTCAAATTTGTTTGTAATCAGGACTGATAATTTAAAAGTGAAATCAAAATAATCATTTATATCAGTCAAATAGCACAATATATCCTCTGTCCATGCATACATGATTTTTCTAATATACGTCTGTAGTGTTCTCCTACTTTAAGGTAATACTGGTAGTACCTCTAGTTTGTTGTTTTGAATCATATCCTTTTTTAAAAATGTTTGTTTCTATTTTGTCACTTGTGGAACTATTACATATTTGTCTCAGTTTTATTCACTGTCATTATATAGTTCTTCTAAAGTTCTGTAGTTTGAGCTTTCAGGTGCCGAACGAGAACTTAACTTGGCAGTTGAACCTTTCCTCTGCTCGCTTGACAATCTGTTCCCTGTTTGATAGGCAATGGCCACTAGCATGGGCTCGCAGTAAACAGGAAGAGTCCTGAATCAATCAGTTTTCAAGCGTTTGGTACCACATTAACGTCAGTACCCAGGACCTCTGAAATGTGAAGGTATGCATCCTTCGTAATATCTAGCATACACTAATAGTCCACAGTTAAGGACATGTACATTACAAACAAACAAAAGGATCATATCCTTATACAAAATTATGCCACCATTTTCTTTTGATGTGACAATGTACACCAGTATTCCTTTCCCTAATAGTTACAACGCCACTGCAATTCCAGCTGTAATCTCTTCCATATAATAGGATAGATGTTATGCTCCTTTATGACAATCATACATATTCTTGTAGTTTTACACCTCTCTGACAGTCTATCACATAGTGGATCAATCTTTAGGCTTTGCCTCATGTTCGCTATAGACCCACTCATGTTCCGACATATATTATTATTTCACATTCAATTTTTATATAAAATACATGTTAATAAATGTCAATCTTACAACAATTTTCAATGAAATATACACAGAGACGATGACTGACACAGTTTCGATCTGTTTTATTGCCCAGGCTGCTTAGAACTTGTATTTTACAGCACAGCCTGTTCTCATCTATCACTGTTGAAAATTTTCTGGAAATGGCGTCCCCCTAACGCTTATTCTGACAATATCGATTCAGTTAGCCAATCGCTATTAATATCACAAGGGTAAACAGTCTTTTTCAAAAAATATCATTCAAACTTTTCCTACTGTAACTGTCTTTTTCTCTTATAGAAGTGATCACTGGCCCAAGACAGTATACATGTTGTTAGATGTGTAGTGCTGGCGTATGATGAACTGAGTGTGGGTGCGAATGAAGGCGCGAATGTGTTTAGGCTCGTATATATATGTAGACATTGCAACTCCTACACTCACATGCAGTAGTCAAGGATGCTTGAACACTGCAGGCACGTTTCAAAACATTTATTGACGATAACACACATAGTAGCATCAACAGGAACAATCATTGTAAACAAGGTCATGCTGACCGGAAATCGATAATAACAATACATCAGGCGTTCAAAATGCTGGTAAACATTCCAATATTCGTGCATGGTCAATAATAATGTTACTCAATGACAGTTCAAAAAAATGCCGCCTTATCTCTCTGACTAAACGCGTCAGATACCTTAATCACCTTGACACATAGGTACAACTTGGCATTCCCCGCCAATTGCACATTATCAGGCTGTAGTATAATAGCCGAAAACACAGGCCTCGTTCTGACGTCGGCTGTGTACTGCTGATAAGCAGGTTACCATCAACCCTGCAGTAATGCTTATGTGGACATAAATATGCCGCCAATCTGCGGCTCCCACAATATATCTTCGTCACTGGATTTCTGGATGGTATGAAGACTAATAGTCTTGGATGACTACCTTGAGCACAACATATATGTTCTGTAATGGAGAACCGGTGAGTTGCAGTTCACAGACTAGGTAATCTTCTAACATGTTCTGCCACCGAAAGCGTAATAATGGAAAAAGTCGGTATTACGTGTAACCGAGTCCACAGAACCTAACAAGGAACTCTGCTGTCATTCCAACGCACAGAGATTCACTGGGGAAAACTGCCATCGCAGTCATTTCGAAGATTTTCCCGAAAAAACACAATGGACTCTCGTCCCTACAGAAACCAGGACACCTCACGGCTTGCCGGAAGTCTAACTCTACCCCGCGCTTAGAAAACCTGCCCATGGGCACACCCGAACTGTTTTACCTTTGAACTTAACACAATGACCCAAAAGGGAGATAACCCCAAATCAACCTGACATCGCAAGCAAAGACCCAGTTATTCACCTAACTAGGATGAAAAAATATACGACCAATAGATCGATGTTTGAAACTCCATTGAAAGTGACAGCAACATATTACTACAAATATATTCATGAGCAAGATAGCACGATTATCAATTATGCGCTCATGAAAGAATGAACCTAATATCAGGTACGATAGACGCATAAATAAAGCGTCTGAAGAGGATACAAATCATCTCCCCACCTAGGAGAAAATATTTCCTTTAAGCCAAACAAACTCAGAGGGTACCATTAAAGAAACTTAAGTTGCTGGCAATATCAATCATATATCAAACATTATTAAATACTATAATTATAGCAATATACAAATATCATGAATTACAATGCTATATTAGCAACATATCACTGATGGATGGACAAAATCAAATTTGTTAAATTCTTTATACCTTATCCAAATACATTTGTATTACAATACATTAGGATATTAGGAACAGACAAAAGTCTGAAAGTGTATCAGGAGATCTAGGACACAAGATTTAAATGGAATCATGTGGGCATCTGGACAATATGTCCGCCATCACATTATCCGAACCACGGATAGCTCGCACCGTGAAATGGAAAGGCTGAAGAGCAATAGCATAACGAGTAGATCTCGAGCTCTTCAAATCCTTACTTTGCATAGCCGTAAGAGCTTTTTGGTCGGTTTCCATAAAGAAATGCGCGCCCGGAAGGAACCTTTGTAGCTTAAGAATGGACCAAACCATAGCCAACAATTCACGGTCTAAAACCGAGTAATTCCTTTCTGCCGCATTTAGCTTCCTAGAAATGTACATTACAGGATGCAGAGTTCCTGAATATTCCTGCATTAGTGCCGCTCCAATCCCAGTGGAAGAGGCATCACTACGAAGAACAAAAGTCTTATCAATCGTTGGTAGTCTTAAGATAGGATGAGATGAGAACAAATTCTTAACTTGATCCAATGAAGATTGGCATTCCTGGGACCAACGCACCATATTAGGAGAACCTTTTTTCAATAGCGATGAAAGTGGTGCCATAATGGAGGACAGATTCTCAATGAATCTTCCATAGAATTGTATCAGTCCCAAGAGACTACGCACTTGCTTTTTTGTCTTCGGAACCGAGATATTTAATATCTTCGAAATGTTTTGGTCCTCTGTCTTCAACAGACCATGACCAACTCGATGACCTAGGAAGGATATTTCACTAAACCCAACAAAAGCTTTAGAGGGTTTTGCAGTCAAACTATGCTCACGTAGAGTAGATAGCAATTCCTTTAGACCCAAATAGTGTTCTTCCCAAGTATCGCTGAAAAGACAGATGTCGTCTAAATATGCGATGACATCCGCACGAAAGTCGCTGGGGCGTTCATAAGCCCGAAAGGCATAAAATTCCATTGAAACCGACCTCTAGGTGTCGAAAAAGCAGTGAGAGGTTTGGCGTGTTCCGTCAGTGGGACTTGCCAATAACCTTTCGACAAGTCTAGTTTAGTAAAGAATTTAGCTTTAGAAAGTCTAATACGTAGATCATCTAATAACGGCATAGGTTCAGCATCGAACTTCGTAACTTGATTTAATTTGCGATAGTCAACGCAAAGACGTATGTTATTGTCTTTCTTTCGAACAATAACTATCGACGAAGAATAAGCTGAAGTGGATGGTTCAATTATTTGCAGTTGAATCATTTCATCCAATTCTTTCTCGACTTGTGCTTGAAAATGAATAGGTATTGGGTATGGTCTTACTCTGATCGGATTACGATCAGTAAGTATGATGTCTTGTTCTATGACATCTGTGTGTCCAGGAATGTCGGTAAGGACATCCTGATATGATTGTAGCGTAGAGGATACTTGACGTTGCTCCTCAAAAGACAAGTTCGAAGAGACGGTAACGTTTTTTCCATGATTCCGTAGAAGTAAGTGGAATCGCAGGAAGAGGTAAGTTAACGTCAGAAAAAATAGTTTCCTCATCCTGTATAACGGACAGGGATGAGATGTGACCATGTTGGACTGGAGAGTCGTCCGTCGCCTGGAAAATAGGCTGCAAATAGTCTGGACGTTCAATAAACTCTGTTAGCATATTTATATGGAAGGTTTTATGCCTTCCATCCACATCGACAATATAGTCGACATCTGAAATTTTGGAGACTATAGTGTATGGACCTTTCCATGAAATGAGAAGTCTATTCTCTCTTGAGGGAAGTAAGACAAACGCTTTGTCTCCAGGACAAAGTTGACGTAGGCGCCTTTTCTTGTTAGCAAATCGCCTAGCTTTTTCTTTCACAAATTCGGAAGATGAAGTTGCTAATCTGCACGATTCGATAATTTTTTTCCCTAAGAGCAATAACATATTCATATGACGATTGTGTATCACCGTCAATATTATCGGAAGTTATCAAATCGTGTAACAAGGACATCGGACCGCGCGGTTGCGCGCCAAAGACAAGTTCGAAAGGAGAAAACCCTGTATGCTCGTTGGGAACCTCTCTATAGGCAAAGAGAGCTGCAGGTAAGACCCTGTCCCAATCTTCAGGATGATCCTCCGTTATCTTGCCAAGTAAGTTCTTTAGTGTCCTGTTAAGACGTTCTACCAATCCATTGGACATTGGATGATAAATACTACTGAGAGACCTTTTAATGTCCAGCGTAGCCATTACCTGAGACATAACGTCCGAAATTAACTGAGTGCCGTGGTCCGACAGTATTTCTCCGGGGAATCCCAGACGAGAAAATATGAGCCAAAGAGCATCAGCGATATCGACAATTGATATGCTCTTCAGAGGAATAGCCTCTGGCCAACGCGTGCACATGTCCACGCAAGTGAGGATAAATTGGTGTCCTCTGGCTGACTTAATCTTGAACGGACCAATGATGTCTATAGCCATTTTCTGAAACGGCCGAATCGGAATATCTGCAGCCTGAATAGGAGCAGCATGTCTCGGACCTCTAGACTTGACCTCTTGACAAATTTTGCAAGATCGGCAATAAATTCGTATGTCTTTATTAACAAATGGCCAAAAGAAAGACGCAAGGACTCTAGTTTTAGTTCTGGAAAAACCCATATGTCCAGCACACTGAGAATCATGTGCATGCTGAAGAATTAAGGCTCTCATACACTTAGGCACAAGAATTTGCGAGTGCATAGACTTGTCCGAGTGTTGTACCATCCGTACCAATATACCATTCTTCATAGTAATATACGATTTGTGATTCGTATTTTGATTGGGATCCCCTTTCTTTGCAAGAAGGAAGAATTTCTTCAAAGACGGATCCTCTTCTTGACGTTTAACAAACGGGTCATGGGAAATCACCAAGTTCTCGTCTTGGCTATCAACTCCATTACTATCATCAGATGAAGTTGGGGGGTTAAGAGCTTGAGCTCTTGTCACCACTGCATTGACCGCTTGAATGTTTCGTTCTTCCCAACTAGAAATTTGTTGCGGGGTGCATTCCTTAACCCCATGAATACGACCGATTATAAGATCCGCAATAGGATTAGGAAGAAGACATGCATGGACATCTCCTATAAAGAAGGGAGTGTCAATCCTAATAATAGCAGTAGGATAACTTTCCATAGTACCACCAAATGTAACACATTTGATTGTTTTCCCAGTGGCACAGGAAGGATCTATCAGAGACTCCCTAACCCCGACGGTAGTACATCCCGAATCGAAAAGTACTGAGACTAGCCTACCATGTATTAGACCTTTATGTAAGATGAGAGATCCTCTCCCATCATGCGCAACTGTAGCAGGTAGAGCAGGAAGAGGGTGACCAAACTTAGAGTAGATACAGTCGATGAGTCGAACAATGTTAAGCATTGGGGGCATTCGGTTGCTCTCCCAAAATCGAAAGCACAACCAGTGATAGCCCTAGAGTTACCACTATCATTTACTGTATTACACGCTCCATCAAACTCTTGTTGTGCAGAGTTTGCCTGTTGGACAGGTCTTTTTTTTGTTAAATCTAGGTCTGCCTCGATTATCATTTCCCCTGTAATTGTTATCATATTGCCTATTGTAATCATCATTCCGGTTTGAATCCCGGTTTCTAAATTCACCATCGTCATAATCTTGACGTCGAGAATGGTTATCTCGAAAGCTCGAATGGTTATTATTGCGATAACCCTTGCGAAAGTGTCTAAGATTATTAGCATTAAAATTACGAGAACTACCATCTTGTCTCCAGTTCTTAGACGAAGAACCATCATGTGTTGGATTACTCTGCTTATGAATGTAATTCTGATTACTTCTCCTATTCCAGTTTTGTTGAGCACCCTGAAATTTTTTATTGAAATTAGGGCCATATGGTGCTGCCGAAGCAGCTGGCAACCCTTCTTTCACTTTAGAATTGCTAACTGTAGCATGGGGATGCGCGGTGGCGTACTG
The DNA here is from genome assembly GCA_024509875.1 of Oreohelix idahoensis. NCBI lineage: Eukaryota > Metazoa > Mollusca > Gastropoda > Stylommatophora > Oreohelicidae > Oreohelix > Oreohelix idahoensis. Next base: position 724,476 of record JAMPIV010001466.1, read on the forward strand.
GCAACAGTATTCCTCCATTACTTTTAAGTTTTTGGGTTTACGCTCATGAAGAAATGCAAGGAAAGAATCATTAACTGATGACAAAACTTTGTCTCTAAGTAATAAGTCCATTAGGCCTTCATATGTTTTCTCAGTGTGAGACAACTCAACCCATCGTGTGAATGTACGACGTATTTTTGTAACAAACTCAGAGAAATCTATTCCATTTTCTGGCAACATTGTCCTAAAACGAAGACGATAATCTTCCTCTTTCAGCTGGTATTTTTTTAGCAGTGCTGCTCTGACAACATCATAATTAGTCCTGTCATGTTCGTCTATTGTCATAAGAGTAGTCACTGTGTCACCTGTAAAAAATTCCATCAGTTGTTCAACATATTTTTCCTTTTTTATGTTATGCATATCGCATAAAAATTGGAATCTATCTAGATAATCTGCTACGTCATCCTTTGAAGGATTGAAATGAGGTAGTTTGATCCTACTTACAAACTCCTTTGTCGTACTCGAAGTTGTTTGATGAGCACCTGGACTCGCCAATTTCAATTTCTCTAACTCCAAAGTTGCGAGTCTTTTCTCATGTTCCATTTTTCTAATTTCAGCCTCAGCAGCAGCTTGAAGTTGGAGTTTTTTCTCCTCAGCAGCAGCTTGAAGTTTTCTCTCCTCCATTTCCATCTGGAATTTTCTCTCATCAGCTTGGGCTTTTCTCTCCTCAGCAGCAGCTTGAGCTTTTCTCTCCTCAGCAGCAGCTTCTCTTTGATACCTTTTCTCTTCAAGTTCTAATCTTCTATTCTCAGCATCTAGCTTCTTTAGTTCAGCTTCTGCTCTCCTTTGTTCAGTTTCTGCTTTCAATTTAATTTCCTCTTTTTGTTTCTTTTCTTCTGACTTTAATGAATATTCTTCCAATTCTTTACCAGACTTACCAAGGGTTAACCCTTGCTGGATGAAGAAATCCAATGTAGACATTCTATCTAATGAGATCAGAAACCTGAAAAAATTAACTAAATTACCTTTATATCCCAATCATTGTGGGCACAAGTCTTTTTTTTTTAAAAAGAACTTGCATATATATTTTACCTTGTCTCAATCTTTGTGGACAACAAGTCTTTTGGCAAAGAACTTGTATAAATATCTCATATAATAATATTTTATTAACAATCTCTATATGAAGAGTATACCTTATCAATAATAATAATACATGACCGAGTGTATGTATGTAGACTGTGTATAACAATAATGTAGTACAATCATAAATACAAAAACAAAAATACAGAACAATGACCGAAAACGTTCGCGGAAGTCAAATAAACAATACAGCAAAAAGTAAAAAAAATGTTACACAAATGTGTAATGATAACCGCGAAAAGTAAACAAGACAAATAGCAACACTGTTATAAACAAAAATTTGTAAAGAAATAAACGAAAGGAAGAAGAGACCTACAGATACAAACAAAACAAATCGAAAATCAAAGAATGAAAAAAAATAACGAAAACAACACTAACTCATGTCGTCACAGCTAACGTGAATAGCACCAATTGTCGCTCGCAAATCCCAATTAAGGAAATTTGCAGTCCCTAACGACACGCTCTCAATAGATAACCTCTATTACGTGATATTTATCTAAAGGAGTCACCTTTACCCAACCAGCCCGCTGAAAAACACTAGAAAAATACACAACAACAGTAGAAGGAACATAAATAGCAATCAATTCAATGTGTTGCAAAATAAAGCTTAGTCACACATGATATTACAGTAACTAACTTGCTCCTTGCGAACACAGAAACAAAATGTCAAGCGCGCACTGAATGTCAAATCCACTGTAGCATAAAGTGGTATTCACGAACATAAAGTTACTATGACCTTCTCGTATCTTGAGTCTTGCACATCGAATGTTTACAATTTCATGTACTGTTTACAAACAGGAACTTGACCTCGAACAATGTAACTTGAATGCTCGGGCGTAGAAAAGTCTGTTGTTGACTGAAACGTGTACCGTTTACTGTAAGGGACTTGACTTGCAGTTGTGGTTCACGTAGCAAATGCCTAGATGTTAACTTCAGTACTTGTCCTGTTGTAGTTTATGTAGCATTATAACATAAATGCTCGCACTGTTTATCTGGGTCAACGGTTGATGACCTATTTCTGTCCTGTGTAGACAAAACTTGAAAGCATAGAGTATGTGTGTTATTCTCAGTTGTCCACTTTGTTCCTCATGACATGTAGCACATGTAGAAATGTAAATTTCTGGACAACACTGGAGGCATAATAAATGTAGCATAAGTCCACGGAAATGTTAATTTCTCGCTCTGTCCAGCTTAAACCCACAAATGTAAGGTGTACTTGTCCTTCTTCACGAAAATAGCCCCATCATCCAGAAGTGTAAGTAGCCTGGTGGGGTGTCTGTTTAAGGCTGGCGTGCTGTGTACAATGATCTATATAGCCCCATCAGTGGCCTACCAGAAATGTAAATTTCTGGGCCACACTGGCGACATCATAAATGTATCAGAAGAGCCCACGTAACTGGTCCACCAGAAATGTAACTGTCTTTTTCTCTTATAGAAGTGATCACTGGCCCAAGACAGTATACATGTTGTTAGATGTGTAGTGCTGGCGTATGATGAACTGAGTGTGGGTGCGAATGAAGGCGCGAATGTGTTTAGGCTCGTATATATATGTGTAGACATTGCAACCCCTACACTCACATGCAGTAGTCAAGGATGCTTGAACACTGCAGGCACGTTTCAAAACATTTATTGACGATAACACACATAGTAGCATCAACAGGAACAGTCATTGTAAACAAGGTCATGCTGACCGGAAATCGATAATAACAGTACATCAGGCGTTCAAAAGGCTGGTAAACATTCCAATATTCGTGCATGGTCAATAATAATGTTACTCAATGACAGTTCAAAAAAATGCCGCCTTATCTCTCTGACTAAACGCGTCAGATACCTTAATCACCTTGACACATAGGTACAACTTGGCATTCCCCGCCAATTGCACATTATCAGGCTGTAGTATAATAGCCGAAAACACAGGCCTCGTTCTGACGTCGGCTGTGTACTGCTGATAAGCAGGTTACCATCAACCCTGCAGTAATGCTTATGTGGACATAAATATGCCGCCAATCTGCGGCTCCCACAATATATCTTCATCACTGGATTTCTGGATGGTATGAAGACTAATAGTCTTGGATGGCTACCTTGAGCACAACATATATGTTCTGTAATGGAGGACCGGTGAGTTGCAGTTCACAGACTAGGTAATCTTTTAACATGTTCTGCCACCGAAAGCGTAATAATGGAAAAAGTCGGTATTACCTGTAACCGAGTCCACAGAACCTAACAAGGAACTCTGCTGTCATTCCAACGCACAGTGATTCACTAGGGAAAACTGCCATCGCAGTCACTTCGAAGATTTTCCCGAAAAAACACAATGGACTCTCGTCCCTACAGAAACCAGGACACCTCACGGCTTGCCGGAAGTCTAACTCTACCCCGCGCTTAGAAAACCCTGCGCATGGGCACACCCGAACTGTTTTACCTTTGAACTTAACACAATGACCCAAAAGGGAGATAACCCCAAATCAACCTGACATCGCAAGCAAAGACCCAATTATTCACCTAACTAGGATGAAAAAATATACGACCAATAGATCGATGTTTGAAACTCCATTGAAAGTGACAGCAACACCTACGTTACTAGGTTATTTATGTTTATTTAAAGGTCAGCCAATAATATTTAGTCTCACTTCAAATGCCACCCAATCGGATTCACTGTACTATCCTAGCCTATCTGTCACCTACTTTTTTCCCAAAAAATATGCGATCCAATCTAAGCAGATATGACCTTACAGTATCTCTGATCTCTATGTATTGTTTTATCAATATTTAATTAGTTAAGGGACTATTTATATAACTAATAACATATTCTTGGTCAGCAAGTCTTCGGGTACACGAATATACAATTTTTAAGGGGCTATGTGGTTTGGTTCAAAATTCTATCTTTTTTCCTATGTTGGTTGTTTATTTTTAAACTACCTCCTGTTCACTTCTTTTCTCATGTACTTACGAGATAATTACGAGAGCTTAGTGATAATTACCGACTTTTTTTTAACTTTTGGTTGAAGAAGGTGAAGCGTGTTTTGAGACAGTCACTCACAGTAGCGCACACACCAAGTCATGGAATGGTGTAACGTCTGATGATATTTTAACCATGGTTTACCACAATTATAACATCACGTAGATCTAGACGAATACAGTTACATCGAAACATGAATCTTCATAATGTAGTTAACACACCATACGGCCCTTACACATCCTGGCCTACAAAATCTCTACTCCACATCAGTGCACAAAGACTGCATCTACGGCAGTTATATAATAATCATGGCCTACAAAATCTCTACTCCACATCAGTGCACAAATACTGCATCTACGGCAGTTATATAATAATCATGGCCTACAAAATCTCTATACTTCACATCAGTGCACAAATACTGCATCTACGGCAGATATATAATAATCAAGGCCTACAAAATCTCTACATTTCACATCAGTGCACAAATACTGCATCTACGGCAGTTATATAATCATCAAGGCCTACAAAATCTCTATACTTCACATCAGTGCACAAATACTGCATCTACGGCAGTTATATAATCATCAAGGCCTACAAAATCTCTATACTTCACATCAGTGCACATATACTGCATCTACGGCAGATATATAATAATCAAGGCCTACAAAATCTCTACATTTCACATCAGTGCACAAATACTGCATCTACGGCAGTTATATAATCATCAAGGCCTACAAAATCTCTATACTTCACATCAGTGCACAAATACTGCATCTACGGCAGATATATAATAATCAAGGCCTACAAAATCTCTATACTTCACATCAGTGCACAAATACTGCATCTACGGCAGATATATAATAATCAAGGCCTACAAAAACTCTATACTTCACATCAGTGCACAAATACTGCATCTACGGCAGATATATAATAATCAAGGCCTACAAAATCTCTATACTTCACATCAGTGCACAAATACTGCATCTACGGCAGATATATAATAATCAAGGCCTCCAAAATCTCTATAGCCCTGCGCAGGCATACATTATCCAAAAACCACCTTAGGGCTGACCACCTCAGTCAAAAACCCTGCATAGACTGAACCCACGGGAACACACCCCGTTCACATAGTCACGAGAATCTACTGTTCTCTTAACACTGCTCTCAAAAATCCCTGCGGACACTAGCCGCGAGAGCTATTCACACATCACTCAAAAACAGTTCAGAAACAGTACATTATGACCAGAGTTCACCTGCTATCTGACATACTGTCTTCCACGAAACTAAGAGGAGATATCTTTAAACAAATCCATACCAATCTGTAAGCAAGTACTCTAACCCAAAATTAACTCTACTCAACACGTATTTCCCAAGATCATTTCCCTTTCATCACATCTGCACTTATCAGTTTGCCACACTCCCAGGGAAAAAAAATGATTATATCATTTTTTTTTTTGTTGAAAATTAACTCCCAAAAATTTAACGGTCAATGAAGTTATATCAGATACCTCTTAAATTAATTCCCAAAATTTTTTTTAAAAATTAATGAAGTTCTATCAATTACCTACAAAAATATACCTATGACAAGAGAACATAGCACATCTACAAAAATATCATCAATAAATGTATGATAACGACTAAATCATCCAACATAATCATACAAGCATACCAAAATAAAAATTAATCTAATACAAAACCCAAATTAAGTATACATAGTACAAACTAAACAGAAAATAAATTATCATACGAGAAAAGACAAAATATGAAATGGGAATATGGTAAGAATCAAATAGAATCATAAGATGACAATGAAGACAACAATTCCATACATGTAAAACAAATAGAACTATAAGAACCAATTACATTATCTAAAGTCATATAATTAACTTAACACTACAAAGAATGAAAGTATAAATAGCGTAACACGAAAAAAGTATACTAGAAGTATGAATGACATCAAAGATGAAACACGGAAGCATAAACAAAATATCAGACAATACTGAAAAGACAACAGAAAAGATGTAAAGAAATGACGAATAGTCAACAAAGAGAGATGACAGTAAAGATGCAAATGTAAAGAAAGTTGGTAACAACACCTAACAATAACTATCCAAATATAACAACGTATTGTAAAATACAAAAATGCTAAAGTATATTTATATACTAACACAAAAAAGAAAGCTTATGACAAGCACAGCATAATAAGTAATTTAACTAAATTATAAACTTATACATAACTAAAAATAAATTACATCAAATATCACCCAAACAAAAAATTATTAACGAAAATACAAGTTCCGCATTGACGCATAGTCAAGCGCTAACAACCAAAAAATACATCCAAACATCACAACATTTTCAAAGAATTAATGTCACTACATAATAGTAACCCTAACATACAATCTAGCGCTGGCGCAGAAAAAAATAAATATCACAATGTTCAAAACACATTTTCCAAAAATTTACAATACAAAAAATGTTTCTTCTCTTTAGGTTAAATAAAAATAGTATTTTTATTTCTAAGTAATATGTAGCTATAATTAATAACTAACAATTAAATTAGCTGAGTAACATAAAAATAATCTTATCTTTAAATAGACACACATCAAAACGTGTAAGTTTTTTTTTCTCTTCTTTTTTTTAAAAAAAAAATACATCAAAGAAACGTCACATTGGGTAATAAAATGTTAACTACAAACGAAGTTATAAATATATATAAGTGTAATATTATTTATCTTAACTATGTATTATAATCAGATATTTAAATTCTTTAAATGAACAAGAGTATCAGCCGTCGCTGTTAATTCTACCCACTTAATTTAATAGGAAATTTAAGTTAATTCTAGCTGACAAAAAAATCGAATCGTTTAAATTATCAAATGTCATAATTGAGAAAAAAATGGAAACCAAGTTTCAGAATACGTCCTTAACTTCAACGAAAAATCATTAATAATACATACAAGTTATGTTTAAAATTACCTTTCACTAAACAATTAATTCAAATAATCTGTATATAAATATGTTAATTAAACATGGTATCAAATCCATGATGAAAAAACAAAACAAAATTTTAAGTAGTGAATAAACACTCAGGACTATCTATGAAAATGACTATTACATTGTCTCAGTAAATAAGTTTGTGCATAGAAATTATTTAATGCATAATTAAAATACAGTCATATAAGTAACAACCAACAAATAATTATGGCAATCAAATGTTACAAAGATTACATAATATTTCATTAACAACATATAAAGTTCTATACTAAAGAATACAATAACATTCAGTGTTTGTAAACAGAACAAAAAATAAACAGGACCTTTAAAAAAAAAAAAAAAAATTCCTTCGAGGTCTTGCGAACATCTCATCAACACGCAAGGTGACATCATGACACGGTGGGTTAACGTACTGTCTAGGCTCGCTTGAATGGATAAATGGTACACAGTGATCTACATCTCTCCCAGGTAATGTAAAATTAGAATGGTGATTCCCCTCGCAAAGTCGCTCGCTGTGAGACAATACAAATGAAAATATCTATTTTAATCCATGGTAAGATTATGAGGAAACACGGAAAAGTTCACTACACAATTACCCGAACTCCGTGGTGTAAGGTTGTGGCCCTCCTGCGATGTCAACAACTCTCGTCACATAGCAGACAACATAGACGTCCCAGGGACAACCTGACCTATAATTCACAGTTGTCAGTGCGGTAGGCTGAAAAAAATTTACTACCTTCACAAGACCGAGATGATCTCTCAAACCTATCAGCATGACAAGCAAAAGCATTTAAGAACCTATTACCGTTCCTATTACTCTGATTAATAATAATCTTGCTCTTATGTGGAGCACAGCTAACCTGGTTGCGATCTGTATAATTTCTTTTGAGAGCATTGTTATTTGCTCTATTAACACCGTTGTACTGATTTAAATCCCAGTTACAATAGTTATTCTTAATACTTCTTCCCAGATAACAATGTCCATCAGATAGAATTGACTTTTTAGCAGAAAAATTATTACTAGACTGATGAACTTTCATATAATTACTTCTGCTATAGTTTTCTAAACTTTTAGAATCACAATGTTGAGATCTGTCACATTTTTTCTTGTTTTTGGGAGAAGAAACGTTACCGTAGGATGAACTCCCTTGGTACTTTATAACCTTAGGGTTATGTCTCCTATCAAAATTATTTTTTTCTTTGCTTGTGGCAATGTGTTTAAAAAATGAGTCACACTGCCTTGACTGGGTATGACTAGAAGGTTTGACAATCTCTTTATTTTTTTTTCACAACATTTGTTTCCTTCATGGAACAAGCAGTAGTATGTTTGTTACTTGTAACCAATTTATCAGATCTGTCAATAAATACGCTGTTGGTTTTTAACACACTGACTTGAGATTTAGCACTGTTTCTTTCCTTATCTACAGGACTGGATATTACTGTAGATTTTCCTTTGTTATTCTGCCGCCAGCAATCATTATCATTGGAATCATCTGTATTGCGTGAGAAGTTATATCTCCCACGGAAAGATCTATGTCCACCATTCTTGACCGTAGAATCCGCAAAAAGTGTATAAGGCTGGCTTTTTGCTTTAGTGTTCTGATGATAAGAAACTTTCTGTCTATCATCGTCAACACTGACGGAAGACCACATATTGCTATTCAAGACTACGTCAAGCAGACCATTTATTCTTCTTCTTGCTTCTACAATCTCAAAGTCCTTAAGTGCAATCTGTTCACTTAATTTCTTGTTTAAACTCTCCGCTTTTAAGACCTTGCAGCTTTCCTCTGCTAGCAAATTTTCAATCTTAATCAATTTGTCTTTCTCCACCATTAATTCTTTCACTCTCTCTTTATCAATCCTCTCAATCTCAATATCATGACTATTCGTAAGCCTATCAACCTTCTCTTTCTCAACCATCAACTCTACTAATGTCTCTTTCTTTTGTTGAGTCTCCTGTGTAAGTTTTTCAACCTCAATTTGCTTCTCTTTCATCTGAACTTCCAATTGCTCTATGTTCAACAATGCTGAATCCAAACTTGCTTGAACACTAGCAAGTTCTGAGTTTGATTTGCCTAAATCATCTGTAAGTTTAGAGACTTTTTCATGTAACTCACTTACTTCAGCAGTACATTCTATAAAACTTTCCCTTTGCTCTAGGGTACTCTGTTTTATGTCTCCTATTTGCTTCTTCTCTTTTAACTCTTCTTCCTGGTCACTATATATGCCGTCGAGCAATAACGTACGTATACTCTTCAATATGTTATCACGTTTAATACTAATATAATTGTCCAAGAACAGACGAAGGTCCAAAACCAATAACCTTGCCAGATCCTCAGCCATACTCACATGAGGAATTGACTGAAATCTCTCATTAGCAAACTCTCTTAGAGATCTCGATGCAGAGACCAAAAACTTGTCCATAACATGTGACTCAAGCTCTGGGCTTTTTAATCTCTGACAATCTGTCCCTTCCTGAAACAGATACTCTAATACAGGTCTCATATCCTCCGGATCTGTATCAGAATCCATTGTGACTTGTTTACTTAGTCAACCATATATGTCTTAATTAAACTTTCATTATACCAAATCAAGTTTAGATCTCAAATATTGTATCATCAATCCCTGTACATCATCACATTCTATAATTAATCGATATAATTATCGACAACAACAACAATAGTTATCAATAGAATAGGATAGTGCAGATTGAGGCTTGTTGACATGGACAGAAGTGGCAACATTTACACACAACAAAAGCACTTAACTGAAGGTAATCCTGACCCTTCCGCCAACACACTGGATATCACAAAGTTCTGACGTTAAAACACTCCACTGCAGAAAAGGTACAAGGACTAGGCACTCTTGTCTTCAAATCCCTGCCACTGTACAGTATGTCCTCAACAATGCATCAGACGACAGGAACCGATCACAGCAACCCCGCAATCACTTGAGGTATACGTGCAGACGAACTCTCCAAAATACTGCACCTATAGTTGAATCTGCATATGGAAAGACTGGAACAAGCACTGTAACAATTATGGCATCAATGTCGCTATCAGATAACAGCTATTTGATATCGAAACCAACTGATAACGTTAGTTTAGTTGCTACACACGCCAAGATATGAGGATGGATATGCGCAGTCAGCTGATACCTGTGTACAGTTAAATTAAGCCACGCCCACACAGAGCCAAACATAACACAGTTCAGTGTTCCCACTTGTAATGACTGGTCCAGAATCTGACCTAATTTACTCTCTTATCACGCGAATGTAATGTGGGTGTTACGACCCGTTGATTTGGTCCACCACTGATAAAAGTTATATTTTTATCTTTTTGGTTGAAGAAGGTGAAGCGTGTTTTGAGACAGTCACTCACAGTAGCGCACACACCAAGTCATGGAATGGTGTAACGTCTGATGATATTTTAACCATGGTTTACCACAATTATAACATCACATAGATCTAGACGAATACAGTTACATCGAAACATGAATCTTCATAATGTAGTTAACACACCATACGGCCCTTACACATCCTGGCCTACAAAATCTCTACTCCACATCAGTGCACAAAGACTGCATCTACGGCAGTTATATAATAATCATGGCCTACAAAATCTCTACTCCACATCAGTGCACAAATACTGCATCTACGGCAGTTATATAATCATCAAGGCCTACAAAATCTCTATACTTCACATCAGTGCACAAATACTGCATCTACGGCAGATATATAATAATCAAGGCCTACAAAATCTCTACACTTCACATCAGTGCACAAATACTGCATCTACGGCAGTTATATAATCATCAAGGCCTACAAAATCTCTATACTTCACATCAGTGCACAAATACTGCATCTACGGCAGATATATAATAATCAAGGCCTACAAAATCTCTATACTTCACATCAGTGCACAAATACTGCATCTACGGCAGATATATAATAATCAAGGCCTACAAAAACTCTATACTTCACATCAGTGCACAAATACTGCATCTACGGCAGATATATAATAATCAAGGCCTACAAAATCTCTATACTTCACATCAGTGCACAAATACTGCATCTACGGCAGATATATAATAATCAAGGCCTCCAAAATCTCTATAGCCCTGCGCAGGCATACATTATCCAAAAACCACCTTAGGGCTGACCACCTCAGTCAAAAACCCCGCATAGACTGAACCCACGGGAACACACCCCGTTCACACAGTCACGAGAATCTACTGTTATCTTAACACTGCTCTCAAAAATCCCTGCGGACACTAGCCGCGAGAGCTATTCACACATCACTCAAAAACAGTTCAGAAACAGTACATTATGACCAGAGTTCACCTGCTATCTGACATACTGTCTTCCACGAAACTAAGAGGAGATATCTTTAAACAAATCCATACCAATCTGTAAGCAAGTACTCTAACCCAAAATTAACTCTACTCAACACGTATTTCCCAAGATCATTTCCCTTTCATCACATCTGCACTTATCACTTAGGTCATTCATAATAAGAGCTTAACATGTTTCCATGACCGAGGTGTCCACAATTCTGACTTTTTCATTGTATTTGGGGAAACCCCTAAGGCAAAGCGTGCAAGTTGGTTGTAGAGTTAGAACCAATGCGAAACGAATTAGCCTTTCATCTATCCTTGCCCCTCCTCGTTCCACAATGTATTTTAGGCAAATATTTTCTTAGAACTAGGAAAAGTGGGTGTTTTTGTCAAGGACGAATTTGAAAAATTGGGTACCGTTTTGTTCGGCTATTCGTTAGCAAATAATACTCTGAAGGCGTAGGCGACACCAACCGTTCTTGCAGAAAATTATTTTATACTTTCTTATCTTTGCCTTTATGCCCTATATTGTTATATACTAATTTAGATATTGTATTTAGAAGTCACTACATTACTGTTTGTTTCATATTATTGTTTCTATTTTACTCTTTGATTCATGTTATTGTTTGTCTCATGTTATTGTTTTTCTCATGTTATTGTTTGTCTCATGTAATTGTTTTTCTCATGTTATTGTTTGTCTCATGTTATTGTTTGATCATGTTATTGTTTGTCTCATGTTATCGTTTTTCTCGTGTTATTGTTTTTCTCATGTTATTGTTTTTCTCATCTTATTGTTTGTCTCATGTTATTGTTTGATCATGTTATAGTTTGTCTCATGTTATTATTTGTCTCATGTTATTGTTGTTCTCATGCTATTGTTTTCTTTATTTTACACTTTGATCCTTGTTTCTGTTTGTCTCATATTATTGTTTCTATTTTACACTTTGATACATGTTACCGTTTGTCTCATATTATTGTTTCTATTTTACACTTTGATTCATGTTATTGTTTGTCTCATATTATTGTTTGTTTTATTTTACTCTTTGATCTATGTTATTGTTTGTTTTATTTTACACTTTGATCTATGTTGTTGAAGGAAAGATGGAAAGAATATTTCTCAAAACTCCTTGATGGTGAGCAAGGTAAAGCATCAGAAATGATAACCACTAGCACAGAAGAGGAAACAAATGGTGATGAAGATGACATAAAGATGGAAGAACTGAAGGCAGCACTGGAGAAAATCAAGATGGGCAAAGCAGCAGGGCATGATGGTATAACACCAGAAATGGTTAAGTACATGAGAGCATCAGGCGATCTATTACTCTTAAGGGTCCTACAGGCAGCGTGGTGCAACAAAACCATACCAAAGGATTGGGAGATTGCCCTCATAACACCAATTTTCAAAAAGGGTGACAATCGACAATGTGGAAACCAGAGGCATATCCCTTCTCAGTGTCATTGGTAAAATCTACTCTAGAATCGTAGAGCAGTGACTCCGACGCCAAGCTGAGCCACAATTGGGTGAGGTCCAGTGCGGATTCCGAGCAAACCGAAGTACTCAAGACCTAATCTTCACACCCAGACAGCTGAGTGAAAAGGCCCTTGAGTATAAGAGTGAGATCCATCTTTTTTTCATAGATCTGGAAAAGGCGTTTGACAGGGTCCCATGGAGCTACCATTGAGACTGTTTGGCAAGGAAGAACATTCCAGCACCTCTGACTCATGCTATACAGAGGTTCTACAAGTCTTGCAGAAATTATGTGAGGACAGCAAACCATAAGTCAGAAGAGTTATTATTTGTTTTATTTTAATCTTTGATCCAGGTTCTTGGTTGTCTCATATTATTGTTTGTTTTATTTTACTTTTTGATCCATGTTATTGTTTGTCTCATATTATTGTTTGACTCATGTTATTGTTTGTCTCATGTTATTGTTTGTCTCATGTTATTGTTTGTTTTATTTTACTTTTTGATCCATGTTATTGTTTGTCTCATGTTATTGTTTGTCTCATGTTATAGTTTGTCTCATGTTATTGTTTGTCTCATGTTATTGTTTGTTTTCTTTTACTTTTCGATCCACGTTATTGTTTGTCTCATGGTATTGTTTGTCTCATGTTATTGTTTGTCTCATGTTATTGTTTGTTTTATTTAACTTGTTGATCCATGTTATTGTTTGTCTCATATTATTGTTTGTTTTATTTTACTTTTTGATCCATGTTATTGTTTGTCTCATGTTATTGTTTGATTTATTTTACTTGTTGATCCATGTTATTGTTTGTCTCATATTATTGTTTGTTTTATTTTACTTTTTGATCCATGTTATTGTTTGTTTTATTTTACTTGTTGATCCATGTTATTGTTTGTCTCATGTTATTGTTTGTTTTATTTTACTTGTTGATCAATGTTATTGTTTGTCTCATATTATTGTTTGTTTTATTTTACTTGTTGATCCATGTTATTGTTTGTCTCATATTATTGTTTGTTTTATATTACTTGTTGATCCATGTTATTGTTTGTCTCATATTATTGTTTGTTTTATTTTACTTGTTGATCCACGTCATTGTTTGTCTCATGTTATTGTTTGTTTTATTTTACTTGTTGATCCATGTTATTGTTTGTCTCATATTATTGTTTGTTTTATTTTACTTTTTGATCCATGTTATTCTTTGTCTCATGTTATTGTTTCTTTTATTTTACTTGTTGATCCATGTTATTGTTTGTCTCATATTATTGTTTGTTTTATTTTACTTGGTGATCCATGTTATTGTTTGTCTCATGTTATTGTTTGTTTTATTTTACTTGTTGATCCATGTTATTGTTTGTCTCATGTTATTGTTTGTTTTATTTTACTTGTTGATCCATGTTATTGTTTGTCTCATATTATTGTTTGTTTTATTTTACTTGTTGATCCATGTTATTGTTTGTCTCATATTATTGTTTGTTTTATTTTACTTGTTGATCCATGTTATTGTTTGTCTCATGTTATTGTTTGTTTTATTTTACTTGTTGATCCATGTTATTGTTTGTCTCATATTATTGTTTGTTTTATTTTACTTTTTGATCCATGTTATTGTTTGTCTCATGTTATTGTTTGTTTTATTTTACTTGTTGATCCATGTTATTGTTTGTCTCATGTTATTGTTTGTTTTGTTTTACTTGTTGATCCATGTTATTGTTTGTCTCATGTTATTGTTTGTTTTATTTTACTTGTTGATCCATGTTATTGTTTGTCTCATATTATTGTTTGTTTTATTTTACTTGTTGATCCATGATATTGTTTGTCTCATGTTATTGTTTGTTTTATTTTACTTGTTGATCCATGTTATTGTTTGTCTCATGTTATTGTTTGTTTTATTTTACTTGTTGATCCATGTTATTGTTTGTCTCATGTTATTGTTTGTTTTATTTTACTTGTTGATCCATGTTATTGTGTTTCTCATGTTATTGTTTGTTTTATTTTACTTGTTGATCCATGTTATTGTTTGTCTCATGTTATTGTTTGTTTTATTTTACTTGTTGATCCATGTTATTGTTTGTCTCATGTTATTGTTTGTTTTATTTTACTTTTTGATCCATGTTATTGTTTGTCTCATGATATTGTTTGTGTTATTTTACTTGTTGATCCATGTTATTGGTTGTCTCATGTTATTGTTTGTTTTATTTTGCTTGTTGATCCATTTTATTGTTTGTCTCATGTTATTGTTTGTTTTATTTTACTTGTTGATCCATATTATTGTTTGTCTCATATTATTGTTTGTTTTATTTTACTCGTTGATCCATGTTATTGTTTGTCTCATGTTATTGTTTGTTTTATTTTACTTGTTGATCCATTTTATTGTTTGTCTCATATTATTGTTTGTTTTATTTTACTTGTTGATCCATTTTATTGTTTGTCTCATATTATTGTTTGTTTTATTTTACTTGTTGATCCATTTTATTGTTTGTCTCATATTATTGTTTGTTTTATTTTACTTGTTGATCCATGTTATTGTTTGTCTCATGTTTTTGTTTGTTTTATTTTACTTGTTGATCCATTTTATTGTTTGTCTCATATTATAGTTTTTTATTTTATTTTACTTTTTGATCAATGTTATTGTTTGTCTCATATTATTGTTGGTTTTATTTTACTTTTCGATCCATGTTATTGTTTATCTCATGTTATTGTTTGTCTCATGTTATTGTTTGTTTTATTTTACTTGTTGATCCATGTTATTGTTTGTCTCATGTTATTGTTTGTTTTATTTTACTTGTTGATCCATGTTATTGTTTGTTTTATTTTACTTGTTGATCCATGTTATTGTTTGTCTCATATTATTGTTTGTTTTATTTTACTTGTTGATCCATGTTATTGTTTGTCTCATATTATTGTTTGTTTTATTTTACTTGTTGATCCATGTTATTGTTTGTCTCATGTTATTGTTTTTTTTTTTACTTGTTGATCCATGTTATTGTTTGTCTCATATTATTGTTTGTTTTATTTTACTTGTTGATCCATGTTATTGTTTGTCTCATGTTATTGTTTGTTTTATTTTACTTGTTGATCCATTTTATTGTTTGTCTCATATTATTGTTTGTTTTATTTTACTCGTTGATCCATGTTATTGTTTGTCTCATGTTATTGTTTGTTTTATTTTACTTGTTGATCCATGTTATTGTTTGTCTCATGTTATTGTTTGTTTTATTTTACTTGTTGATCCATGTTATTGTTTGTCTCATGTTATTGTTTGTTTTATTTTACTTGTTGATCCATGTTATTGTTTGTCTCATGTTATTGTTTGTTTTATTTTACTTGTTGATCCATGTTATTGTTTGTCTCATGTTATTGTTTGTTTTATTTTACTTGTTGATCCATGTTATTGTTTGTCTCATGTTATTGTTTGTTTTATTTTACTTGTTGATCCATGTTATTGTTTGTCTCATGTTATTGTTTGTTTTATTTTACTTGTTGATCCATTTTATTGTTTGTCTCATATTATTGTTTGTTTTATTTTACTTGTTGATCCATTTTATTGTTTGTCTCATATTATTGTTTGTTTTATTTTACTTGTTGATCCATTTTATTGTTTGTCTCATATTATTGTTTGTTTTATTTTACTTGTTGATCCATGTTATTGTTTGTCTCATGTTTTTGTTTGTTTTATTTTACTTGTTGATCCATTTTATTGTTTGTCTCATATTATAGTTTTTTATTTTATTTTACTTTTTGATCAATAATATTGTTTGTCTCATATTATTGTTGGTTTTATTTTACTTTTCGATCCATGTTATTGTTTGTCTCATGTTTTTGTTTGTTTTATTTTATTTTTGTTGATCCATGTTATTGTTTGTCTCATTTTATTGTTTATTGTTTGTCTCATGTTATTGTTTGTTTTATTTTACTTGTTGATCCATGTTATTGTTTGTCTCATATTATTGTTTGTTTTATTTTACTTGTTGATCCATGTTATTGTTTGTCTCATATTATTGTTTGTTTTATTTTACTTGTTGATCCATGTTATTGTTTGTCTCATGTTATTGTTTGTTTTATTTTACTTGTTGATCCATGTTATTGTTTGTCTCATATTATTGTTTGTTTTATTTTACTTGTTGATCCATGTTATTGTTTGTCTCATGTTATTGTTTGTTTTATTTTACTTGTTGATCCATGTTATTGTTTGTTTTATTTTACTTGTTGATCCATGTTATTGTTTGTCTCATGTTATTGTTTGTTTTATTTTACTTGTTGATCCATGTTATTGTTTGTCTCATGTTATTGTTTGTTTTATTTTACTTGTTGATCCATGTTATTGTTTGTGTCATGTTATTGTTTGTTTTATTTTACTTGTTGATCCATTTTATTGTTTGTCTCATATTATTGTTTTTTTTTTATTTTACTTTTTGATCCATGTTATTGTTTGTCTCATATTATTGTTTGTTTTATTTTACTTTTCGGTCCATGTTATTGTTTATCTCATGTTATTGTTTGTCTCATGTTATTATTTGTTTTATTTTACTCTTTGATCCATGTTATTGTTTGTCTCATGTTATTGTTTGTTTTATTTTACTTGTTGATCCATGTTATTGTTTTTCTCATGTTATTGTTTGTTTTATTTTACTTGTTGATCCATGTTATTGTTTGTCTCATATTATTGTTTTTTTTTTTTTTACTTTTTGATCCATGTTATTGTTTGTCTCATATTATTGTTTGTTTTATTTTACTTTTTGATCCATGTTATTGTTTGTCTCATATTATTGTTTGTTTTATTTTACTTGTTGATCCATGTTATTGTTTGTCTCATGTTATTGTTTGTTTTATTTTACTTGTTGATCCATGTTATTGTTTGTCTCATGTTATTGTTTGTTTTATTTTACTTGTTGATCCATGTTATTGTGTTTCTCATGTTATTGTTTGTTTTATTTTACTTGTTGATCCATGTTATTGTTTGTCTCATGTTATTGTTTGTTTTATTTTACTTGTTGATCCATGTTATTGTTTGTCTCATGTTATTGTTTGTTTTATTTTACTTGTTGATCCATGATTGTTTTTATTGTTCTTCATATTATTGTTTGTTTTATTTTACTTTTTGATCCATGTTATTGTTTGTCTCATATTATTGTTTGTTTTATTTTACTTGTTGATCCATGTTATTGTTTGTCTCATGTTATTGTTTGTTTTATTTTACTTGTTGATCCATGTTATTGTTTGTCTCATGTTATTGTTTGTCTCATGTTATTGTTTGTTTTATTTTACTTGTTGATCCATGTTATTGTTTGTCTCATGTTATTGTTTGTTTTATTTTACTTGTTGATCCATGTTATTGTTTGTCTCATATTATTGTTTGTTTTATTTTACTTTTTGATCCATGTTATTGTTTGTCTCATGTTATTGTTTGTTTTACTTTACTTTTTGATCCATGTTATTGTTTGTCTCATGTTATTGTTTTTTTTTATTTTACTTGTTGATCCATGTTATTGTTTGTCTCATATTATTGTTTGTTTTATTTTACTTGTTGATCCATTTTATTGTTTGTCTCATATTATTGTTTGTTTTATTTTACTTGTTGATCCATTTTATTGTTTGTCTCATATTATTTTTTTTTAATTTTACTTGTTGATCCATGTTATTGTTTGTCTCATGTTATTGTTTGTTTTATTTTACTTGTTGATCCATGTTATTGTCTGTCTCATATTATTGTTTGTTTTATTTTACTTGTTGATCCATGTTATTGTTTGTCTCATGTTATTGTTTGTTTTATTTTACTTGTTGATCCATTTTATTGTTTGTCTCATATTATTGTTTGTTCCATTTTATTGTTTGTCCATTTATTGGGGGGTCAATATTTTTCTTGTCATATTATTGTTTGTTTTATTTTACTTGTTGATCCATTTTATTGTTTGTCTCATATTATTGTTTGTTTTGTTTTACTTGTTGATCCATTTTATTGTTTGTCTCATATTATTGTTTGTTTTATTTTACTTGTTGATCCATTTTATTGTTTGTCACATATTATTGTTTGTTTTATTTTACTTGTTGATCCATTTTATTGTTTGTCTCATATTATTGTTTGTTTTATTTTACTTGTTGATCCATTTTATTGTTTGTCACATATTATTGTTTTTTTTATTTTACTTGTTGATCCATTTTATTGTTTGTCACATATTATTGTTTGTTTTATTTTACTTGTTGATCCATTTTATTGTTTGTCTCATGTTATTGTTTGTTTTATTTTACTTGTTGATCCATTTTATTGTTTGTCTCATATTATTGTTTTTTTTTTTTTTACTTTTTGATCCATGTTATTGTTTGTCTCATATTATTGTTTGTTTTATTTTACTTTTCGATCCATGTTATTGTTTGTCTCATGTTATTGTTTGTCTCATGTTATTGTTTGTTTTATTTTACTTGTTGATCCATGTTATTGTTTGTCTCATGTTATTGTTTGTCTCATGTTA
Source organism: Oreohelix idahoensis (assembly GCA_024509875.1). Lineage (NCBI taxonomy): Eukaryota > Metazoa > Mollusca > Gastropoda > Stylommatophora > Oreohelicidae > Oreohelix > Oreohelix idahoensis. Next base: position 743,816 of record JAMPIV010001466.1, read on the forward strand.
TTGTTTGTTTTATTTTACTTTTCGATCCATGTTATTGTTTATCTCATGTTATTGTTTGTCTCATGTTATTGTTTGTTTTATTTTACTTGTTTATCTCATGTTATTGTTTGTCTCATGTTATTGTTTGTTTTATTTTACTTGTTGATCCATGCTATTGTTTGTCTCATATTATTGTTTGTTTTATTTTACTTGTTGATCCATGTTATTGTTTGTCTCATGTTATTGTTTTTTTTTTTAACTTGTTGATCCATTTTATTGTTTGTCTCATGTTATTGTTTGTTTTATTTTACTTGTTGATCCATGTTATTGTTTGTCTCATATTATTGTTTGTTTTATTTTACTTGTTGATCCATGTTATTGTTTGTCTCATGTTATTGTTCTTTTTTTTACTTGTTGATCCATTTTATTGTTTGTCTCATGTTATTGTTTGTTTTATTTTACTTGTTGATCCATGTTATTGTTTGTCTCATGTTATTGTTTGTTTTTTATTTTACTCTTTGTTCCATGTTATTGTTTGTCTTCTTCTTCTTCTGCGTTCGTCCTGAAAAGGACGTTTGTTACATTGTGTCGCCGTTTACAGCAAAGCTGCGATATCTGCGCCTTTCGGCCCGACACATCCGTTTTCGGCATATCATTTTTGGGACCGGGTTAGCCTTCCCTCTTCGATCCCTACTCCTCAGCCAGACTGCAGTGATGCAGCCTGTTTCCAGGACCACCACTTGGAGGTGGAGTAGGGTCTTGGTCAGCTTTGGTTCGCTGACCCTGACGCAAGTAGTCAGGCTATGGGTCGCTTAATGCATTCCTCACTTTTGATGCGTCTTCGGTCCTTTATTGTTTGTCTCATGTTATTGTTTGTTTTTTTTATTTTACTCTTTGATCTATGTTATTGTTTGTCTCATGTTTTTGTTTTATTTTACTCTTTGATCCATGTTATTGTTTGTCTCATATTATTGTTTTTATTTTATTTTACTCTTTGATCCATGCTATAGTTTCTCTCATATTATTGCTCGGCTCATGTTATTGTTAGTTTTATTCTAATCTTTGATCCATGTTATTGTTTGACCATGTTATAGTTTGTCTCATGTTATAGTTTGTTCTATTTTACTCTTTGATTCATGTTACTGTTTGTCCCATGTTATTTTTCCTCTCATGTAGTTGTACGTCTTACGTTATTATTTGTTTTGTTTTACTCTTTGATCCATGTTATTGGTTGTCTCATGTTATTGTTTTTCTCATGTCATTGTTTGTCACATGGTATTGTTTGATCATGTTATAGTTTGTCTCATGTTATTTTTTGTCTTATGTTGTTGGTTGTCTCTTGTTATTGTTTGTCTACTGTTATAGTATGTATTATATCATTGTTTGTCTTATGTTTTTATTTACCTCATGTTATTGTTTTCTCATGTTATAGTATGTCTTATATTATTGTTTATCTTATGTTATAGTGTGTCTTATATTATTGTCTGTCTAATGTTATAGTATGCCTTATATTATTATCTGTCTTATGATATAGTATGTCTTATATTATTGTCTGTCTTATGTTGTAGTATGCCTTATATTATTATCTGTCTTAGTATGTCTATTATTATTGTCTGTATTATGTTATGCCCAATGGGCTGATCACCCGTTGGCTTGTCACACCGATTACGGAAACAACGGCAGATGGATCTATTTGTTGTTGCCCTAAAGACGCCGCTAGGCGTGATGGGAAACTACAACAGAGAAAATCAATCTGCTGTTGCCCTTAAGATGCCACAAGGCGTGATGGCCTCTGACTGCTTGGTCGGTCTTTGGCTAAGGACGGAAGAAGAAGAAGAAGAAGTATTATGTTATAGTATATTTTTTATTATTGTTTGTCTTATGTTATAGGATGTATAATATTATTGTTTGTCTTATGTTATAGTATGTCTTATATTATTGTCTGTCTTATATTATAGTATGTCTTATATTATTGTCTGTCTTATGTTATAGTATTTCTTATATTATTGTCTGTCTTATGTTATAGTATGTTTTTTATTATTGTTTGTCTTATGTTATAGTATGTCTAATATTATTGTTTGTCCTATGTTATAGTATGTTTTTTATTTGTTTTGTCTTATGTTATAGTATGTCTAATATTATTCTTTGTCTTGTGTTATAGTCTGCCTTATATTAGGGTTTGTCTTATGTTATAGTATGTCTAATATTATTGTTTGTCTTATGTTATAGTATGTCTAATGTTATTGTTTGTCTTATGTTATTGTTTGTCTTGTGTTTTTATTTGCCTCATGTTATTGTTTTCTCATGATATAGGATGTCTTATATTATTGTCTGTCTTTCTGTCTTATGGTATAGTAAGTTTTAAATTATTGTCTGTCTTATGTTATAGTATGTCTTATATTGTTGTCTGTCTTATGTTATAGTAAGTCTTATATTATTGTCTGTCTTGTGTTATAGTATGTCTTATATTATTGTCTGTCTTATGTTATAGTATGTCTTACATTATTGTTTTTTTTGTACGTTATTGTTTGTCTTATATTATTTGTTTGTCTCATGTTATTGTTTGTCTAATGTTATTCTTTGTCTTATGTTATTGTTTATGTCAAGTTTTTATCTGCCTCAAGTTTTTATTTGTTTCACGTTTTGTTTCTTATGACCCGACTTTTCACTTTTTTGCTCCACAGTTTAAACCAATAATCTATTAAAATTTACGAGTTTTTGTTCCTTGTTGTATGGTTAACGCTAAATCATAAGACAGATCAAAGTTATTTATAGATTCCGTTTGTGAAGAATTGTACAAAATTTAAATCTTTCTGCACTTCGACGTGAGGTCATGTGGTAACGAATGCCATGTTAAATTATGTGGGGTGTCTTAAATGTTGTGTTCAGTAGTTCAAGAACTGAAGAACTCCTCAATCACGTGCTTGATAATTGTTTTTTTTTTTTTTTTTAATGCTGCCTCGGTTTGGCTAGGCTCATCCCGTTCGTCCTAGACACAGACATTTGTAGTGCTCAGCTGGTGCCGTTCGGAAGATCATGGTTCGATTCCCGGTAAGCCTATCACAGGACCTCCTGTTATTTTTCTGTTGTCTAGTCTTCTACTTCTTTATTTCTCACCGAGTGCCTGCTAACATACCTTTGTGTGTTGTTTGTTTATGTATATCTTAGACACAGGGTCCGTCGGTTATATTAGGGCGCATGTCCAAATATAAAAGACCATTAGGTCTTGTTTTATAATGTGTGAAAGATAAGGTTTGGTTTTTTTTTAAAGACTATCTTCATTGTACACGGACAACTCCATCAGTGCTCCGATCTCCTCCCTTAGATCACATAAGGAGAATCTCAGCACAGTGCACGAGCTCCGTAGCACCGGTGAGTATCCCAATGTGTATAAATGAATAACACATTGTATTAATATTTTTGTGGTGGGAATGTTTGCTAATTTTTTTATGTTGCCAGGGCAGCGGCCTAATAGGCCTATTCTTTACGATTTCCAACTGCCGACGAACTTTTAACGTGCGCAACTTGTACACAAGGCCTCCTATTTTTTCGCCCTATATTTCGACATACCTCTGAGCCACTCCGACCCCCTGATAGATAAGGAAATCTACTTAAGTAACTAAAAATTATTACTGTCAATTTGGTGTTTTGATTTGATCGGTAACCTCAGTATGCCAAACAAATTGATACAGAAATCACTGCTGCCAAAGTTCATAAATCCTTTGGATGCAATCTTCTTACAAGTAGTCTAACTGCAGTGGTGACGTCATACTTCATAAGCAGCAAAAATTAAATGATTATAACGATATTTGACTCGTAGCCACTTTTTAAATATCTCCAGCATAGATTCATCAGTGTGGGTTTACTAGGATACACAATGATGTCACATCAATGTAAATATTCAGTCATTCATTACATAGATTCATCAGTGTGGTTTACTAGGATACACAATGATGTCACATCAATGTAAATATTCAGTCATTCTTTACATAGATTCATCAGTGGGTTTACTAGGATACACAATGATGTCACATCAATGTAAATATTCAGTCATTCATTACATAGATTCATCAGTGTGGGTTTACTAGGATACACAATGATGTCACATCAATGTAAATATTCAGTCATTCTTTACATAGATTCATCAGTGGGTTTACTAGGATACACAATGATGTCACATCAATGTAAATATTCAGTCATTCATTACATAGATTCATCAGTGTGGGTTTACTAGAATACACAATGATGTCACATCAATGTAACTATTCAGTCATTCATTACATATATTCATTAATGTGGTTTACTAGGATACACAAAGATGTCACATCAATGTAAATATTCAGTCCTTCATTACACTTCAGCTCCGTGAGAAACCCAGAATATCAACAAAGTCATGGCAAGCCTTCTTCTCCTGCGCCATCTTGTCTAAGTCTTCCACGTATTCTTTATTCTTTTTAGGTCTGTCTTCAGTTGTCTTCTCTGTGAGTTTATCGGCCTACCGCTATCTGTTTTACCAAGAGGATTCAGAATACGGATTGCTTTGTAATGTTATCAACTAGTTTTTATTAATGTTAATGTAAATATACGTACATCTAACTCGTCGGTATGATACGCGCGATCAATCAGCCAATCAAAAACTGTCCATCAAAGCCGCACGTGCTTCAGCTATAATTAGGCTTGTGATTGTCTTGAACTGTAACACTCATATCATGACAATTTTCATTTATTAAATTTGTTTTTACTTGGTTTAAGAAACTACACATGTCATAATAAGCGACTACGGTATTGTTGTGCATACAAATAACAATACCGTACCATCATGCAAAAACACACAAAAAAAACGCAACAGAAATCTTCCCTCCGAGAATACATGAAGAACTTTGACTGAGGCTTTCTACGTTAAGCCAACTGTAGTTCTTCATTCTTCATTCATCACCATCGTCAACGCCCACAGCTCCCACAGGAGCATAGGCCCTCTGTCGCGGGTTATTGTTGTCGATTAACTAGAGCTGCTGAGCTTCGGCTCTTTTGTAGCCAATACCTAGCTGAAGACTCATTGGTATTATCTACACTATAGATCTAGGTTTTCCCTGTGGCTTCTCTGTCATTCCAAAACGTCCTGAGCTTATGAGCTCCAGTTTCCCAAGCTTGGCTTGCATTTAAAGGATCGTCACATCTGGTCCCAAGGTAGGTTTAAGACGCGCGTGGCATTCTGTGCATTCCCCGCCATCCAAGGTGGCTCTCAAAAAATTCAGAGCTATAATACTGTGCTCTGGTTTTTGGATCTCCCAAGGAATTGTCACGTCCTACACAGAGCTACTATTCAGCTACCCATGCCTATCACTGGGTCCATAGTGAGATCCTCTTGCATGTAGTCAACCAGGTCAAGGCCAAAGAATCACGTGTTGGGCTTCTCCAAGCTTAGTGTGCAATGCTGGGTTCTCAACAAGTTTCACCACAGGGGGAATCCCCTGGAAATGCGTGGATGATTTCAAAAGTCAATGAGGGTGTAATTAAACTCACATACAGAGGTTCACTTCCACATGCGTATATTAAAGCACTGTGTATAGCTGGTGGTTACATAAAGATGACTCCATATTTGACTTCATTCATCTGTCGCTGGTAGTCTCCCCTGTTCTGCAGTAGTGTTCCGACAATGGCCAAACTCCGAGTAAAAGATTAGGGTTTTCAAAGGTAACTTCATACATAAAATTCACTCAGTAGTGATTAATTCAATTCTAGATTTATATTTACACATAAACAGATTTAATAATCAAGGTAAAATAACAAAAAAGAAATAAAGTTATTTTATCAAAACAAAACAATTAAATTTGTCTTCATTGGAAGATCTTAATTGTAGGTGGATGAGAGAACAAGATTATCAACTAGTTGTGCTCGTGTTCTACTTAGCTGACGGAGTGGGTCAGTTGGAGTCTGGTTCCGTTACTGCTGGTTCACCAGAGGTGTTTTGACTGTTCCTTCTCTTCAGGAGTCAAATAGTTTTCGGAATCACAACAACTACCACAAACTAAGAGGAAACAAATACCTCTTTTAAGTTTTGTGTCTCCTGATGTAAACATTAGGCAACCTCCGCTTCCCTCCACCACGTCATTTTCCTCAGAATTGTGCCCGTTATCACTGAGCATTACATCTGAACCCATTGAGTTAGATGGAAGTGTTTTATGACAGCAGAAGGCTGCAAATGTATCATTATATACATACATAAATATACGTATAAAACTTACTTGACATAGGCATAATAAATATATACTCCATGATGTTATCATCGTCCACTACCTCCCCCATATGGAGCCTGGGGCCACCTCTATTATTGGTTCCTTGTGCGGAAACCCGCACTAAGCAGTCACTAGCTCTTGCAGTATTAGTTTATGTGGCAAGTTATTTTTGTATGATAAGGCTGCCAGCTTAATATGACACTGTATTCCACAAGCAATGTTCACATGTCAAATGCAAATACAAAATGATAAAATATACATATTACATCTTACCTCCGTATTGGCTGAATTAATACACAGCTTTGATTACACAGCACAGGCTGTAATTTACTGCAACTAGTCTAAGATGTAGTTATCCCTCAGATAGATAAAGCTACTGAATCCTTCTAACAATTTTCACATGAGGAGGATCCTAAAGTTTGAGCTTCCAGTATTATTATGGGAGTGTTAAACTCTCTAATCTTAGCAGCTTGTTTTGATCCTGTGCCCGGTCCTATAGGGAAGTAATGTGTCATGTTTCCTTTAAGCTTCTCGGCTCTGCTAAGATTAGGCACAGGTAAAACCCCAGATGGGCCCGGTCAGTCCGCATAGCAACTGAGCATTGTGTTTACCTAAGGCGGGCCTGGAGATAAACTACCCGTCTGTGGGCAGATTAAAGACACGCAATTGACAGTCGGAATGAGGTAATAGCATCCGGCGGAATTATTACGAACATATTACTTGAGATAAAAGTAAGAATTTGTTTGTAATTACAGACGAGAATAGAACGGAAATCTCACTTCCATATTTAGAAGACATGACCTTTGCATTAATGCACAGAAATTTCCTAGTGGAAATATTTTGAATTACCCCATCCTAAACACGCATGTTTGAAATTATTGGCCGGCACTCGAGATGTAATCATAACTACATTTCTGATTGGGGCCTGGCCTAATAAAAAAACAACACATGCCAGGAACGAAAGGGGCAATATAACCTGACACTTTAATCGGTTGAAAACACTGTGAAAATTCACCTCGCGCCAAGAAGACAACCAAGCCTTGCCAGAGTTAAGAACAGTAACGGACCTTGTTTGAGCATATTGAGGACTTAAAGCCCAGGAAAACCCTACCATTTTAACACGGAAAATCGGAATCTGAGGAAACTGTTACACAAAGTCAAAAGTGGGAACTTATTGCTAAAATAACAACACCACAGACCCCGTGTAAGAAGCATCGTCAAGCTGCCTTAAACTATTTCTCTGAGCCAGCAGTCTGTGAGCCTAAAGATTGGCTTGGTAGTACCAGCTGAGGGTACTATCACTGGAACAAGTGAGTGTGTAAGTGGCCTGAAGTCGACGCTAGACACCATCATCAAACGGGTCTTAGAGACAAGGGACCAACTTCGTAGACACTCCCTGACGCTTCTGGGAACGTGCTGCGCCCTACAACATTGACCATGGACGTGAGTGATCCAGTCCTCCATCTACAAAGAACCAAACATCAGAGGGAACAGAAACCTCATCGGCAGTTAAGTAGGCAAATAAAAGCTGCCAAGTGACCTGTTATATAAACTTCCATAACACCATTGACGATGAGCATTTTTTGTTAAATAATTATTCATTTTTTTAAAACTATTAAAACATAATTGATTATTAAATTTGCTACTTGTATAATGACAAATCTAAAGTGGATTTAATCATTTTGAATGTACTACATCCGTATGTCTCAGACAATTTCTTACATACATGTAAGCCGAGCTATATAATAAAAAGAGGAAATTCAGGGAATTAACTCAGCTGGGTGCTTGTACGAGTTAAAATTATATTACATAATCCTTCACAAAAGTTGACGGCAGATACTAGAGTTAACGTGCTCAGCCAATACAGTATTGTCCTCGCTTTTCTGAATATCTTGTGAACACTCCTTGGAGGCAGAAGCATCATTATCCTTCTATCTACAACTCTGCCAAGAATAATATTGTGCAAAGGTAGACACCTTTGAAGACCTACATCAGTTACTTTTGAGTTTTAGCCCCTGTAGGACCACTACTGCAGAGCTAATGGGATGCAACCCGTGACATTGAGATCCAATTAAGATTAGTTTCATTTCTAATCATAACCCCATCCTAACGGTAAGGAGTAGTATTTTGAGTAGGGGTTACCCCCATTCTCATCTGAACATACTTTATGACCATATAAGGTCTTGCCACTTCCATGTTACTTGTCATGCTTAGCAAAATCACTACATCACCGATCTATCCTAATTATTACGTCGGTTAAATCTCTACCACTGTGTTACTGTCTTCTCATCTGGCTTAATACAACACATTCATCAGAAATGTTATATAAATTAATCGCGTTCCAATCTTTTCTGACTGGTCATGTCTATGCTTACAAAATTAACACATTATCTTTAAATGCCATCTATTGTCCACATTTGACAAATCGGGACAACATTGTCCTGTTGTAATTTTCTGCACGTCATGGCCACGAATAAAATATTCGTTATCTTCATTATCAGAGACAAAACTGGATTTGTCGCTATTTGGCAGCCGGTGAAAAGAAGATAACTGTTTATCTATCACGCGTTCGTCTGGCTTAAACAATACAGATATCGCTAAATGTATACTTAATATGTTATTCCATCTGGTTTGTGATGCCTGCCCCGCGAACAAAGGATGACATGTCATGCGGTCAGGTCAACCGGGTTGGGTGACAAGGTGCGATAAGGTAACCTCGGTCGACGAAGGCGAAAAAGTACGATATTGGTCAAGTGAGAAGGAAAAATGGGCATGGTAGATTAACAATAACGGAGAGAGCAGGGAAAGGAAACGTAAACGGACAAAAGATGACGCATGTCATCACACCTTTAATAAACGTATGCCAAGTCTTCCTGTCCATTGTCATCAGTTCCACGCCTGTCCATTGTCATCAGTTCCACGCCTGTCCATTGTCATCAATTCCACGTTTGTCCATTGTCATCAGTTCCACGCCTGTCCATTGTCATCAGTTCCACGCCTGTCCATTGTCATCAGTTCCACGCCTGTCCATTGTCATCAGTTCCACGCCTGTCCATTGTCATCAGTTCCACGGTTGTCCATTGTCATCAGTTCCACGCCTGTCCATTGTCATCAGTTCCACGCCTGTCCATTGTCATCAGTTCCACTCCTGTCCATTGTCATCAGTTCTACGCCTGTCCATTGTCATCAGTTCCACGCCTGTCCATTGTCATCAGTTCCACGCCTGTCCATTGTCATCAGTTCCACGCCTGTCCATGTCTTATACATCGTTTTCAGTTTTGTCTATTTCTTATTATTTCCATTCATCTGGTGCCGTTTCACTTATTCCTTCCTTCTTCGTCTGCTTGGATTTTTTATACGCTGAATGACAAAGCAGTTAGTGACCATCAAGCCTGGTGGCGTTATGTGGGGCAGCAACAAACTACCTCCACTTTGCTCGATTGGCGGACATTCTTCATGCTGTACCCCAACTCTGGTTTATGTTTTCCATCACGTTCTCCACAGTTCTCTGCCAAGTTGTTTTAGGTCGGCCTTTCTTTCGCCTTCCTTCTGTGCCTATAGCATAGCAGTTTTTGTGATGGCGTCGGAGTCTCTTCTGAGGACGTGGCCAACCCAACTCCAGCTACTGCCAGCTTTGATGGTGCACATATTTTCTAGCAGTTATTGGTTGGTAATGGTATTTGACCTAAAAATTAGAAGAATTTTCTTCCGGCAGGTTGTGTGGAAAGAGAGCTATTTAGAAATGTCTTTGCTGTTACTTTCCAACATTCCGCACTGTACAGAAATACAGAAAGTGCGCAAGTCTCATATAATCTTATTTTAGTGATTGTGCTGTACTGAGAAGATGTTTAGATGTTATTTAGATTGGCAAAGGCTGTTCTTGCTTTAGTCATTGTGTTATTGATTCATTTGCTTGTTCCGCGTCTGGTGTTACTATACATCATAAATACTTAAATGTATTTGTGAATTCCAGTTTTCACCTCGAAAACGTCAGGTTGCTCTGCCCAACACTAAATATAAAATTAGCATAGAGGCTTTTGATGATGGAAACAATAGAACTAGGGATTCCATAACCCCTCAGTATTTTCCATTGGCTGTCATTATGTATGATTTGAAAAGCCTTTTCGAAATCGACAAAGATTATATACAGTTGTGCACATGGATGTATTTGCTTATGAATAAGCATGTTGGTTAAAATGTGCACTGGTGAATCAATACAGCTGTGACTGAGAGGCTGGTAATGTACGTGTGTTGTGAATTTGTGCGTATTGCTGTTGTTGTTGCTAATTTGTTTACTCCGGAATATGTGCTCGCGCATGGCTGCGTGCTTGAGGCATGACAATAAAAAAGGTTAAAGGGTAAGTTGATACATAGTAAACTTTGATGTTTGGTTTGGCTTTGGTTTTCGTTTTAAGGACTATCTTCATTACACACGGACAACTCCATCAGTGTTTCGATCTCCTCCTTTAGATCACACAAGAAGGATCTCAGCACAGTGCACGAAATCCGTAGCACCGGCGAAAATCTTAACGTGTGTATAAATGAATCACACATTCTATTAATATTTTTGTGGTGGGAAGGTTTGCTAATTTTTGTTGTTGTTGCCAGGGCAGCTGCGTAATAGGCCTATTCTTTAGGATTTCCAACTGCCGAGGAATTTTTAACGTGCGCAACTTGTACACAAGGCCTCCTATTTTTTCGCCCTTATCCGAGAAGACTATGCATCCAATCTCACTACCTAGAAGACCAGGTGGGAGCATGACATCTTAGGACTACTGGTTCTGAACAAAAAACCAGAAATTGTATTTTCTCTACTGGGAATAGAACCCGGTACCTGTAATAAAGTTTAATAGTTTGGTTTGGTTTCAAGGACTATCTTCACTGCATACGGACTACTCCATCAGTGCTCTGATCGCATCCCTTAGATCACATAAAGAGGATCTCAGCACAGTGCACGAACTCTGTAGCACCGGCGAGAATCAAAATGTGTGTATATAGGAATCACACCTTCTATAAATATTTTTGTTTTGGGTAGATTTCTAATTTGGTAAATTTTGCCAAGGCAGCGGCCTGATAGGCCTACTCTTTACGATTTCCAACTGCCGTGGGATTTTTAACGTGCGCAACTTGCACGCCGGACCTCCTAAATTTTCGCCCTTATCCGAGAAGGCTAGGCATCCGATCTCACTACCAACGAGACCAGGGGGGAATATGCTGTCGTGAAACATTCTAAATACACATATATAAATTAAAAGGTAAATGTAAAGCCTAACACATAAATTCGATAAAAGGAAAGAGAAATGGTAAAAGCACAGTGCTGTCACAATGGCGTACAAAAATCCTCCTTTTTTCTACTTCGTCTGCAAATTGTAACGTTTCCACGTTGATAGTAAAGCCTACAGCAGCATACACGCGTTTCTACAAAACAATAAAACGTGTACTGCATTTCTAAGAAAACCTTGAGATACGCAAGCTGATTAATGACCTAAATTAATACTAGCATTAATTTCATTTTATACACTGCGTGATGAAAAGACAGATGGACTTCGGATAGAAAGAGGGAGGGCTGAAAGCAGGAACGCCGGCAACACTAACACGCGTCTCGCGATATACAATTAATGCCACCCCCAACGCGAAAGGCATGAAGCACTAGCTTTTTTTTTTCAAATAGACAGTGATAAAAAACACTACCCATACGAGAGTTAGGTTTAAAAACCTGTAAAATGCTTATTAGGAAACATGACATTATACTGGTTTACGTTTGAAAGCCTGACAGTACAGCAGACACCATAAAGTTTGGAAGTGAGGAGGTGGTAACAGCACGACTATCATAGAAGAAAATACATATTTTGAACGCCGCCACTTAGCTCCCTTAAAACTTATATATTTGGGTTCCTTAGGACTTGCTGACAAAGAATATGTTAAGTGTTACGCAAATAGTCTAGGAATTAACAAATTATAGCCAAAAGAAAATAGTGAGGGTGTCAGACAACACCAAATAATAATCGCACAGTGGCATGTTTTGAAACCACCATTTTACGGGAAATAGGTCACCATGTTAAATCCTATTTGATTGGCGGGAATGATATGTAAGGCTAAACACGATTAGTCGGACTACAAATACTAATTTTGGTTGTTAGGGGAAACGGGAGTAGGGGTACTTTTTTTGAAAAGCTGTGTAAACATGGCCGGATTGGTTAGACCCGCCAATATAGTCAATTAGGAGCGTCAGTTCAGTGCCACATTTTAAAATAAACTTACTCAGAAACAGTGCGTTGAGATCCAGCTTATATTTTTTCTAAATAAAAGCCTGGGACGGCGGCAGATCGGATTTTGTGCCATATTCATCGCCAGTCAACGTATTTGTGTATTATTTCCATGAATTGTGGTAAGCTTGACATATTTGATATCTTTTAATGAAAATTGAATGTAAATTGATAATTTATGTCTGTATATGTGTGTGGTTCAGTAGCAAACATGAGGCAAAGCCTAGATACTGCTCCAACCTGAACAGAACGTGTCGGAGAAAAGAAAATTGCATGGAATTGCCAAACAGTACACTGACACCTATCTTATTGACTAGAAAGAACTAATGCTGGAATTGCAGAGGCGTAGTAACCATTAGGGAGGAGTATACTGGTGTAAATTGTTTCAGATGAAGCTAGCAGTTGGCCTACCGCTCTGAACTCAGTGTTTGTTATGTATTGTGTTCAGTGTGGAAATAGATTATAAATTAGTTCTGAAATAGGAGGTACACCCTTCTTGTTTCAGGGACTGTGGTCCTAAGTTATTGAAGCAGCACCTGGTCTGAGTTTTGCTGAATCCAGAGGCTGACAGCATACTCCTTGGTCCAGATAGCGACCAGTGAGGTGTCTCCAGAACACAGTGAAGCAATCGAGCAGAGGAGTCTTTTCCTGCCGCCATCACGAAAGATAAGCTTCTGTGGCCAGAGCAGCTCAACATTATGTGCCCCCCTCTAAAATTGACATTATATTAAACACAGAGGGACAATAAATTGTTTCAAATGACAGGAACTGTGAACTTTTCCCAATACTATTTCCACGATAATCAAACACTTGAAGTCATGATGACAAACAACAATCTAGCTTGAAAAACAAAACCAGTATTACCTCATAGTACTACTTCACAACTTACACACATAGGATAATACTAATAAATTATGTCAATACAAAGATCATATTTATAAATTGTGATTACATTTGATTGTGATTCCTGGTTCACTGTGTAGTTGAATCAGGATATCTATTATTGAAAGGAGTTATTACACATATATTTGAAACTTTACACTTGACTCATTTAAGATAGTCTTATAGAGTGTTATATGTGTGTGAGTGTCACAGTATTGTAAAGTGTTGTGGAATAAATTAAATTGTTTATCTGTCTGTTGTTGTTGTGACTTACACTTCATCATTTTCATAACCCTAGACATTCAACGTAGTCATCACAATATTCCAGAATAATTCTGACTGAGGTATAAATGTGGTAGCAAGTAAGGTCATCTGTAATACACCACACTTATTAGATACAGATACCTTCACAGCTGATCTCAGTCAGTACACTAAGTCCCCTATAAATATTAATATCATCCCACTTTACCACATATGCCATCATTAGGACCATTAGATTCTGAAAATTTTTTTCCATAAATTATATTCTCTCAACCGGGAATTGAACCTTGCACCTCTAGAACTCGAGGCGGACGTCGTACCTCTTAGCCACTCCGACCCCCATATAGTTTAATAAAAGTTGTATAATAAATTGTCTTTTAACTGGTTAGACATTGAAACCTGGAAAGAAATGTATTACATTAATATTGCTGGAGAAGATGAAAAGGGCACGACAACCAAAGCTAGCGGAGTTCATGAGTCGGTTCCGCAGAGTTTCTTATTCTTTATAACCTTATTTTTCAGCTTTTATGATAGACGATCCAGAAAATCAGCCAAAACCTTCACAAAAACAGCACACCCTTCTGCATATATAACTGGTGCCAAATCTGAGTGATTAGGTCTGTGTAATTGTTCTATAATATTCATATAACATTTTTATTTTTTCAATGTATCAAGTGCAGTATTAACTAACATAAACTTATTTATTTTAGAAGTTGTGTTAGTCCATCTTGGTTTGAATTAACGTGCTTATCCAAAACCATAATTCCCGCCGTAAGTACGTCGCTAGGTCGGTCAGTCACATTTTGCACACCGTCATTTGCGCACTTTTTCTATTTTCGAGAGAGTACATTAACTTTCACCCACTGGTAAGGGGGTGCAACTGTGGTTGAAAGTTAGACAATAATTGTATTGTTTCCTCTTATATGTGCTCTCCCGAAAATAGAAAAGTGCGCAAATGACGGTGTGCATTAAATCAACAGACAATCAAGATACTCTTCTGTCCAGTTTCATTCGGGAAACGGATTTAACTCATCATTTTTCTTAAAAATAACCTTAAAATTTAAGTTTATGAAGGTTTCTTCGGGACAAAATTTTAATTTAAAGAATTGCAGACTTATTATTGTGGATCAAAATGATAAGATGGCTGAAAGGAAGAGACGATCGCGTCATTCACAGCGAGCAAACAGTTTTGATTATGGAAAGACGCCAACATCTTGAAGACAGGAAGGTGCGGAGATGCAGATTTAATCAACAGACAATCAAGATACTATTCTGTCCAGTTTCATTCGGGAAACGGATTTAGCTCATCATTTTTCTTAATTAAAAATGTAAGTTTGTGGATTATTTCTTCAAGACAAAATTTTAATTTAAAGTATTGCAGACTTTTTATTATAGATCAAAATGATAAGATGACAAAAAGGATGAGACGATCGCGTCATTCACAACGAGCAAGCGAGACTATAGAAGAAGCAGCAATGTAATACGTGTAACAGAAACAACACACTATAATTAAAAACCTGCCAATTTTGGAGGGTTGTTGCTAGTATATATTAATATTAGAACATAAAAAAGTACATAAATGACAATCTACATGAGTTTGGAACTGCTGCACCTCTTTTTGCACCCCACGTAGCGTCCATTATCTTGGAGCTTTGTGGTGTGCAAAAAGAGGTGCAACATTAGTGTGCAAATAAAGGGTCATCAAGAACCTAACACATTTCCTAAATTTTCCTATAGCTAGCTTCTTATATTAATTCACTGATATTTTGTGTATATGAGGTTTCTGAAGAACAAAGCCGTCGCAAATAACGGGGGTTAAGTGTATCTTCTACAATTTTCCTTATATCAAACAACAGAATGACCCAAGAACGACTCGTTACAGTCTGTGACGACAAAAATGGTATCCAGAGAGTTCGGCCAATCCACTGACAGAGACACTGACAGAGAGGTTGGTAAGAAAACGAAGATGGCTGTATACCGTTCCACCTGTGTCCCAGTCTTGACATATGGTTGCGAGTAATGGGCAATGACTACAACCCATAAAAGCCAGATCCAAACCTCAGAAAGAGGAAGGTGGTTGAAGTAACAAGAAGAGACATGGTCCGCAACCAGACGATACGTCACGGCCTAAAATCCCACCCCCTGCAGACCCAAGTAGAACAGTCCCAAATAAGATGGTTTGGCCATGTCTGCAGAATGGGAGAAGATCGGCTACCACGACAAGCATGGGAAACAAAGAGCCAGGGATCCAGACCCCCAGGACGACCCAGAGTCCGCTGGGAGGACAACATTAGACAATCTTTGAAGGACCGAGGACTAGAATGGAACCAGGCCAGAAGCAAGACAGCCGATAGGATAGTCTGGCGCTCTCTCTTCCAAACCTCTACACCTCACGGTAGAAGGGGAACGACTAAGTAAGTAAGTATTAGAAATTAGGTACATCGATAGATAGATAGATAGATAGATAGATAGATAGATAGATAGATAGATAGATAGATAGATAGATAGATAGATAGATAGATAGATAGATAGATAGATAGATAGATAGATAGATAGATAGATAGATAGATAGATAGATAGATAGATAGATAGATAGATAGTGTAAGAAGGAAAATACAAAATATCTGCTAAAGTGGACAGAGAAAGGAAAAACTCGCAATAAAATCAGTACAAAAATGTAACTGGTTACTGCCGTAGTGAAAGAGAGATCGGATTGAGGTCGCCCTAAAATCTATCTTGTGACTTTTGGTCGAAGGGCTTTAAAAGCGCATCTGGCTTTATTTATCCATGAGCAGTCGTCACCAGCTGTTCCCCCTCCTTTGTCAATGTTAGTCCCCAGATACGTAAAGTTTTCTACTTCTTCAATGACTTGACCATTGATCTTCATCGAGTCAATCTGCCTATTATTTATTCTCATTTCCTTTGTTTTATTTACATTTATGTGTAGTCCCGTCTTTGCTGCTTCTGTTACTAATTTTTTTGTTTTCTCCTGCATATCTTGCTGTCTATGTGATCATCATCTCATCTCAACCCGTAACCCGTCATGGGTCGTAGGGGTGCCATGGTGGAAACATCAGCAGACAGGGTCCTCCACTGCTCTCTATCCTCAGCAATGCGTACAAGTGTGGAAAAACCATGTCATGCCCATTCTTTGATGTTATCAGCCCAGGATTTTCTTTGCCTTCCTCTTCTCCGTTTACCTTCGACTGTTCCCTGGAGGATCATTTTCGAAAGGGAGTCATGACGAGTTACATGCCCAAACCAGGCAAGCTTTCGACGTTTCACTACTGACAAAAGTGGTTCTTGGTGGCCTGCATAGGTGTTTATCTTCTCTCTAACATAGACATTTGTTTTGTGCTCTTTATAGCAAATGAGCAAAATTCTTCTATAACATTTATGCTCGAAAGCCTGAATCCTTCGCTCCGTATTTGCAGTGAGTGTCCAGCTCTCACATCCATATAAGAGAATAGACAATACAAGTGACTTGTATAATTTGATCTTCACAGGAAAACTGATGTTACTTTTCCAGATCTCATTCAGTCTTGTCATGGCAGCTGAGGCCATCTCAAGTCTTGTCTTGATTTCTTTACTTGATCTCCCATCACTACATATAGTTTCTATGTGATAGAAGGCACAAATCATCTGCAAAGTCTAGATTCTCCAGTTGTTTGTTAAATGTCCACTGTATTCCTGTATTCTCTTTCTCTCTCTCTCTCTCTCTCTCTCTCTCTCTCTCTCTCTCTCTCTCTCTCTCTCTCTCTCTCTCTCTCTCTCTCTCTCTCTCTCTCTGTTGTCTGTCTCATAACCCAGTCTATTTGGGGTCTGCCACTCATTTGATTGTTCTATGATGGTTCTAAGTGTTGCTATCTGGTCTGTGCATGATCTTCCTGCACGAAATCCTGCCTATTCGTCTCTAAGTTTGTCATCTACCGCTTTTTAATACGGTCAAACAAAACTCTGGTCAAAATTTTTCCAGCCACTGCTACTAGTGTAATACCCCTCCAGTTGCTACATACAGTCAGGTTTCCTTTCTTTGGCAGCTTGATAATGTGGCATTCCTTACAGCTCTTTGGGGTGGCCTCTATTTCCCAGATTTTCTTGAAGAGCTGGTGTAGCAACTCTGTGGTGTATGGTATATCTGCCTTCATGGCTTCTGGTGGTATTTCATCTGGTCCTGCGGCCTTCCTATTTTTCAGCTGTTTTATTGCCCGAGAGATCTCTTGTTTAGTGGGTGGATTCATGTTGCACTGTAGTGGCTCTTCTGCTGGTTCTATGATGGGTTGCTGTATTGGTTGATTTCGGTTTAGGATTTCCTTAATAAATTTAGCCAATCTGGCCCTTTGTTTCTCTTCATTACTAATGCTTCGTCCTTCTCTGCTCTTCACTGTTGTATTGTTGTTCCTGTATCTAGTTCTGATAAAACTCCTGGCATATTTATAATTTAAGCATGTGTCACGGTAGCCTTTCACCTGCATTTGCCAATTTGCCAGCGTCTTCATTACCAGCGTATTGCACTGAGATAGGATACACTGTATTACGACTCTTGTGATGACAAAGTAGTTATGACAATGAGAATAGATTTTATATTAATTACTTACTTACTTAGTCGTTCCCCTTCTACCGTGAGGTGTAGAGGTTTGGAAGAGAGAGCGCCAGACCATTCTATCAGCTGATTTTATATTAATATTAGAATTAACTTTCAAGCGGAACACGATGCTTGAAGATCACGCAACAGGATGAACTGGTTTTCATTTTGATGGTATTTTGTATCACGGATGTAAACTACATCTGTGTCTCTGAGTCCTTTATCTTCCCTGGGTGTGGAAAAAAAAATAGCTGACATAACAGTTTTAAAATCAGAGACAACTCAGTCAAAACAGAATACAAATGTAATTCACGCTCTCATAACCCATCGTCACCTAGTGCTATAGCGAAGCATGTGAGCCCACAACTTCTCCAGAATGTTAGCCCTCTCCAAAGTACCCGCGGAAACTGCTTCAACAGAACTCTTGACTGCTATTAAATGGAGGTGTGGCTTATGCATTGACCACCACGAGAATAAAGTAACTGGACTAACGGAAGGAAGTCACCGTTTCATTATATGACGCAGATCCTTGGCAAGAAATGTCACGGCTTGATCAGATTCTTCCTATTTCTAGGAATCATCATCAACAAATAAATAATTGTATAGTGAAACACCATCAAAATACGACAGAAATACAGACATAAAAGGTTGCGAAAAGAGAAAGAAAAGTTAAAACAATAGATACTGTGACAGTTTCTGATGGCCACGTCATCATGTTTCTATACTCGCTTTCGCAAGAGATGTAATTTCCTAGATGTTCTATTTTCAACCCAGGTTTTCTTGGAACTCATGTATGATGAAGACTTTCAACATTGGTGACACCATTTACTTTCATTATTTAATACTGGCACCACTGTTTTTCTGATATAATGCTTGCAGCACAGTTTATTTGAATTATGCTAGCAATACTGTTTTTCATATCTTATGCTGGCAGGACTGTCTTTCATATGCAAGGCAGGCCATATTGTTTTCCTATATTGTGCTGTCAGCTGTCTATACCCACACCAGATTTGATGACGACATTCCATCCAGTCTAGTGTTAATTTAACTAGCTAGTCTCTAATACAATATTCTACTTAATAGTAGCGCTATTCGCGCTTAAGTAGTAGGAGTAGACCTACCTGTCACAATACAGTGTTAACCTATGTTGCTGACCATAAATACACATACCAGAGAAATTGTTTATCTGCACGGATGACTGATCAAGGTAACTAAAAAAACAACTGCGGTCAAGGTCAGTAACGTTTCAAATGTTTTTTGATCAATGAGCAAAAACAATTTTTTGCCAGATCGATGTAAAACAAAAAAATTAATGTTTCTCATGCACACCAGGGCTCGACAACAACTGATACTGATAGTCTTGGTGCTGCAACATCAAACCCTTTGTGATTGCAGGCAGACAGCTGTCTAAAACTTCTTCTTTTTTCAAGTACCATGCCTTGTGGAGTAGGCGATTATGTCTCTCCACAAATCACTGTATCCAGTACCGTTTACCAGTTGTGTTCGTAACTTCTTTCAATGCCACGATGTCACAGTCTATTCTTGACATCCTCTATATCTTTTTTCATTGAATCGTTCATTGTCAGGACATATCATCGCTTTGTTACTGTTTTATTTCATCTCTCCTTCAGCTTGTTTTAAGAAAAACTAGTTCAAAGTGTTTGGGTTAGTAAATGAAATGGAGGATCTATCCCATGGAACTTTGCATGACGATTCAAACTGTGACCTGAAAGATAGTGTGTAGGTTGATACATTTACCGGTGTGATGCTGACCACATCACCCCTAGTGTGCCGACGGTCAAGAATATATGGGCCTAACACCATATTCCCAGTATGCCTCAACGGGTCATGTAACGGGATCCTTTTGATGCATTTAACTTTACATAATAATAGCCCCTTCAGTCATAACTGACTATGGGAATGCGCCAGTGAGGTGACAGCCCTCAACTGCTTATTTTCCTGTGTTCCTTTCAACGTTTTTTCCTCTCATCTGCTTGTTGTGTGAGCTTCTTTTCGCCCAATCTGAGGTGGCTCCGTTGATAGCATTGCTACTTGGTGCGATCGGCAGCTTCATCCTACCATGTTGCTGGATTTATGTCCAATGCCCTCATGTCTCTCTTGCACACATCTTTGAACCCCAGCTGCAGTCGCCCAGCTGTTCTTTTGCCATCTGCCAGTTGTCTGTAGAAATCTTTCGGGATGCGACCATCTTTCATGCGTCGGACATGGCCAAGCCAGCGTAATCTGCGCTGCCTAAGCAGTGTAAACATGCTTTCAAGATTTAACTATAAGATGTCGACTTATAACCTAAGGTCAATTTGTGCCGAAAGTTGAGATGGAACCATGAAGTACTAAAGTGACGATATGCTTGCTGTTGTCTTCTCATAACATGCCCGAAAACAGCGGATTGCACCTTCTATTGTGAGTAATAAATATGGTTTGAGTCCATCTCAAAGATAGAGAAGAAATTATACATTCTTTTTTTTCTATGTCTTTTCCTCTCTTCATGGAGCTTGGTGCCCCACTGCGGCAGGGCCCCTTACAGGAAGTCTGCATCAAAAGGGGATGGGGGGCCTTTGATCTTGTAACCGTAGTTTCTGCAGCAGTATGTTTAACATGATGAAATTGCCCGCCCCGTGAACAACCTTATATCAACCGTCTTGTACGAATTGCCTGACAGCTCAGTAATCCTTGTCTTTCTTTGTTTCATCAAAGACCATCGGGAACCTACCTGTTGCAGACAGCACCATACCTTTATCAAAGTACATAATCCCGGCTTTTGTATACTTTTCCAAATGTCAACGAGTGTATGAACAATATATTTACACTCAAACCAATCGTCGGATGACGTCACAGTATATTTTGTGGAAAGTGCAATCTCTGTTTTAATTAATGTGTTTTGAGTTAAGTACAGGGGAAACTACTCATGGCCGAAGGTCACCAGCTGACTTTTTACACAGATCAAAGAAATAAATTATCGCCCTTTATTTTCTGTCAACACAGCTCGATAAAAGCCAATTTCCCTCACAGTTAGAGCTATTTATTCCCGTACACGATGTTTCCTTAACTGCTTTAGGGGTCTTTTGTTTTGTTTTTATATTGTTATGAAATATCCATTTAGCCGTTTGTTATCCACTGGAATGTGGAGTCTGATGAGTGCAGTCAACTGAGGATTCAGTTTGTAACGGTTGACTGCCTGTCTATTTGGTTTCTGACTTGTAGGTCGTAATGACAATTGAAAGAATAATTGAGAGAGAGAGAGAGAGAGAGAGAGAGAGATTAGACACTATTAGAGGAGATAGAGACACTATTAGGGGAGAGCATAAGACGCAATTAGGGGATATAATCTTAAACTATTACAGCAGAGAATGAGGCTTATTTTAGGGAGGATAATCAGACACTCTTAAGGGAGAGAATCAAACATCATTAGGGGGGAGCATCATAAAGTATTAGTGGCTAGAATCAGATACTATTAGGATATAACGCATTATAAATGACAAAGTACAATTATATGTAAATGGAATTGTTTTAAACAGAAAGTAAAATAAACATTAACAGTTTTAAATAAACTGATAAAGAAAATAATTTAATCTGATTAACAGTTATGTCATATAGTCTACGAGTGATATAATATCTTATTGTGCTTTATCGTTTATGTACCAAAAAGCAATCAAGAAAGAGAAAGAAGCAAAGACACCAAAGACAAAAAAATTACCGAAACCCTAGAGGAACTCCTAACAAATATAATACAGACAGTCATAATCAACATACAGCCGAAAAAGATAACAACGAGACGGGACCAAACAGGCAGGTAGCGGTCCTTTTCAGGACTAGGAACGTGCTACATCGAAGAAGTTAACACCCTATATATCCCAAATATAACCGTTTGGATTGAACAGGGTATAACGTCAAATTAACAGACGGAAAGTAAAAAAAAAAAAAACGTTTCTGCTCAACCAGACAACAAGAAAGAACGAACGAACGAACGAAATCTTTATTTCATCAGGGTAAAGAAATAGGCATAATTGCCTTTTTACATTTCTGCCCTGCAATACAATTTTCAGTGTGTTAAAAATTAAAATATTAACAACTTCAGACAGGATCAATTAATAATATCATACAATCAGAAACTTAGCTCAGACAAGTACATTTACTCATAGTCATTCACGCACATAGAGAGAGAGAGAGAGAGAGAGAGAGAGAGAGAGAGAGAGAGAGAGAGAGAGAGAGGGAGAGGGAGAGAGAGAGAGGAGGGAGAGAGAGAGAGAGAGGTCAAGCAATAGAGCTACTTAATATAAAAAATTCAATTTAAAATGAAAATATTACAATGATAGTTAAATGCTCGTGGAAACGTTGAAATAACTAAAACAGAATTGTCGTTAAATGTGTGTACAAGAGTTCATGACATGTGAATGCAGATGTCTTTTGAATGTGGTGTAATTATCAGTTTTGACAGACTTGGGTAGAGAATTCCATGCTAAAGCACCTGCATAACTAAAACAACTTCGGAAGAGGTCAGTTCGAGGTTTTGCAAGGTCCAAAAGTAGGTCGCCACGTATAAAATATGAGCAGTATTTATAGCGAAAGAACATTTGCAAGTATGAAGGCGTTCTGCCGTGTAAAATTTGATGCACAAATAGGAGATCTTGGAAAAAGAAGAATTTTTTAAGAGGAAGAATATTCAGCTGTGAAAATAGCTGAGCACTGGGAATGTTATCATTCAGGCAAACAAGTCGTAGCGCCCTTTTATGTAGGGATTCTAGGCGTTTCAAAAATGACAAGCCACAGCGACTCCAGATATTTGAGCAATAAGAAAGGTGACTTTGAATATGTGCATAATAGAATATAAGTCTAGAGTGCGGACATAAAAAATGTTTGATTTTTGAGAGTTGAAACAATTTTTGTGAGATCTTGTTTGCGATGAAATAGACATGTGACTTCCAGCTTAGAGACTGGTCGATGACCACACCCAACAGGCTGTGGTCCGTAACTTGCTTAATACGTTCTCCATCTAGAGATAAAGTTAACTTATTTGGTTGACAGTGCAGAATCTTTTGGCGGGTTGAGATAATCAAAGATTGAGTTTTGTTTTTATTAATGTACATACTATTAGTAGTGCACCAATCTTGTACAATGTCCAGGTGATGCTGTAAAAGAGACTGAACAGTGTTAATGTCTGTGCCAGCTACTGTTACTGTGGTATCATCAGCAAACATAAGACAATCGTCATGTGGCAATGACAAGGGCAGGTCATTGATGAAGATGCTGAAGAGTAAGGGTCCTAGTATCGAGCCCTGCGGGACACCCATTGTAGTGGTGTATGATTTAGAGAGCACATTATTGTATAAGACTCGTTGTGTTCTGTTTTCAAGGAATGATTTTATTAATGTGATCACTTGTGGATGAAATTTGTACACCGTAAGCTTTTGTATTAGCAACGAGTGGTCAATTGTGTCAAATGCTTTGTAAAGGTCGATTAATAACACTCCATTTATTTTTTCGCAGTTGATATTAGAATGCCAGATTTCGGTAATCTTAGTCAACAAGGATTGACAAGAGTGTTTGGGTCGAAATCCAGATTGGTTTTCATGTATAAGATTGTAGCTGTTCAGTGAGGAAAGAATATGTTTATAAATGTGTCGTTCAAGAGGTTTAGTTATGACTGATAGTAGGGAAATCGGCCGGTAGTTTGTGGCGACATTACTATCACCTTTTTTAGGTACTGGTACCACTAAGCCTGTTTTCAGTCGTTGAGGAAACACTTTCTTTGTGAGGCACAGATTGTAAATGTAAGTGAGTGAGTCGCATACAACAGGCTCTGCAATCTGAAGTATCCTCGAAGATATTCCATCTTCACCGCACGATTTCTTCTGAGGTAATGATTTAATTAAAATAGAGACCTCCGAGATTGACAGTAAAGGTAATTCAGGAAGGTGGGCTTCGTTTAACCTCGATTGAAGGAAATCAGAAAGAGCAGTACAATTCAGTTGCTGATGATTTATCCCGGATGTTCGTGCGATGGACGAGAAGAACTGGCAAAATTCATCAGCATTAATGTTTGTAGCTTGCTGTCGGAGGTTATGCCGGCGTACATTTGTGAGAAGGTTAATAGCGCTCCAGATTTTAGATGAGCTCCGGCCGTCGTCAATAATGGATCTGAGGTGCTGTCTTTTAGATTTCCTTAAAATGTACTGCGCTAAGTTTCTATATTTTCTATAGCTTGCATGGTCTCCAATCTTCTTGAAATAGTCTCACTGTTGCCTAGTTTTCAGGTATTCCAATGTTATCCATGGAGGCATAATTCTTGACTTGACACGTTTCATACGCACAGGAGCATGTTTGTTAAGAACTGAAGTGAATGCTGTCATCCATATTTCTAGGGCTTCAGTCGGGTCAGATACTCCATAGACATTATCAAAAGGTGTCGCTAAGAGATCAGACAAGAACTTTGAGCTATCAAAATTCTTGAATATTCGTGCTTGTACAACCTGGTGACAGAGTTTAGGAATTCGAACTCCCTTTTTGGTCCAGGTGCAACATATGGGATAGTGATCGCTTAGACCACATACGGGAACGCAGACTTCAATGACGTGAGCAGTGTTAGTAACATACAGATGATCTATGCAGGTTGATGACTTGTCTGTGACACGGGTTGGTAGCGATATCAACTGGTTCAGGTTGTACAGGGTATACAAATTATCCCAATTAACGTTTCGCTTCAAGGCATCAATATTGAAGTCTCCCATTATTAATAGTTCCAAAGAAGTTATCCAGACTTTGTCCATCATGTCCGAGAACTGATCTAGCCATTCCATTTTGGCATCCGGATTGCGGTATATAAAGCCAATTAATATAGAGGTAGTGTGTGGGAGTCGGACTTCCAGCCACATGCATTCAACTTCAGGACATTCAAGATCAACGCGTCTTATAGCATTGATGCTTGTGTGCACATAGGCAGCCACACCAGTTTCAAACCTAATTGATGGATCCCGACGGAAAATTTCATAATTTGCAATTTGCAGTTCTTGGTTAGAAATGTGTTCATTAAGTCTAGTTTCTGTTACACCAAAAATATGAAAGTATGCATTGTTATTATAGAGTATGGAAGTAATTTCAGCCAATTTACTCACATTGTAGAGATGACAAACATTCAGATGTCCCAACCTGAGTCCCTGGCGATTGGGGTATTCCGTTGTGATTGTGGGAGCCATATTTTGTGAAATTGATGATCACTAAAATGTCATTGATAACATGGCTGTTGAAAGTAACAATTTGGTAGATTAGGACGTGAAGGATGATGCATGGGGTAGAATGAGGTTGTGGGATATTCCTGTGTTCTTGTTGTGGGATCGGAGTCTGCTGACCAGTATGATCTCCAGGCAGAAGGTAAATAGTCCAAGTGTCTTTGTTGTAGCGGGAAATTGGGAAAGGTTGGGTATAGATGTTGATATGTAGGAAGATGGTACAAATGCGGTGACGGGGGGTAGGCTTCTTGTGTCTGTGACATTGATGGTTGGAGTGTGTCAGGACATGAAGATTGAGTTTGTTGAGTTGCTTCGTTTGTACACTTTTGAGGATAGAGTCTATCACATCGTTCCTGTTGAGTAAGTGCAGAAAACATAGGTGGTTGTTGCTGTAGGGAGACATCACAAGCTGTTCCCTGTACTTCGCGATTTATAAGAACAGGTGTGATTTGATGTTCCTGCTTATGAGATGATGTTAAGTGGGTGTTGTTAGAAGTAGTAAGTAATGGTGGAAAGTCAAGGTCATAATTACTATCCGAGAAGCAGGTATTCACTGTTGATAGATGACTGGTTGGATTTTGAGATCCTGGTGTGTGGCCGACTCCTTTGAAGGTGCGTTCTGGGTACCTGATGTTTGTTGCCAGCTTGCTGATTCCTTCAGTAGATAAGGCAATATCACCGCTGTAAAGAAGTTTTTTAGGGGCTCCTGATTTCGCAAGGAAGTACGAGGAGTGATCAATGAATTTATAGTTGTGTTTGACACAGTGTCTCTTAAGTTTAGAATTGTTGACATCAATGGATTTGCGGTAATGGGCTCTGACTGGAGGAATAATGGACGAGAAGTAGATTTTCGCATTAGGGAATAACGAATGGAAATTTGATGTGATTTGGTTTAGATCAGCTTGGGACATTTCAATACCTTTGAGCGAGTCTGATAGACCTATATGAGTAGTTACTCTGGTGACAGTGGGATCAGACAGAAAACGTTTAAGGAGTGACACCAAGTCCTGAGTGGATGCCCAGTTCTTGAAGCGAACAGTGACCAAATCCATATCGTTTGTTAACAATTTAGATTTTTGTAATTCCTTCACATTCTGGTCTCCGAAAATAAGATATCTTTATGTGGTTATCTGTTGGGTTCCAGCAGCTTACGATCGCCCTTTGCTTCCAAATCAACAAGTCATAGTTTTATCGCCCTTTAAAGCGAACTCCAAGCCCGCTAAATCAGCTTATGCAAATTTATGAAGGCGGAATTTCTAACACAAGACTTAATATAAATTAAAAACACTACTTTTTCTCAAGGTCCGCGATTAAGGAGTTATCACCCTTTACTTACAATTCAACAAGTCATAGTCTTATCTCCCCTTCAGTTAAACCCAATTGTCTGTCAGTTTCAATATGCACATTTCCTATACCAGATTTTCGGAACTCGACCATTCCTATGACACCTCACGAGACGCCTTTTTTGCGGAAGCAGACATTTTACTTAACACATTCGAAGCTTCTCGCACTGCATTTCCTTACCTCCATCATGAGAAATCATAGAAAGCCAGAATAAGAAGTAATCCCAAGGATTACATTAAAGGACCGGCCAAAATGACTCGGAGTAACTCTTAAAATTGAAAAAGTTAAATACTCCCAAAATAATACTTAGTGCCACAAGTCCCAGGAACCTTCCTTACGAGTACCCAGACGGGTCTTGCGAACACTTGCCGAGGCAGACTGAGCAGTTACCCCGGTCATGCTGTAACCGGACGTGCTGCTGTCAAAATATTCGACTTCTGCAGAGAAGGAACAGTCAAAACCTCACAGGGAACCAGCAGAGATTGAATCAGGATTCAACTGACGTCACATCGCCAGTAAAGCAAAATACTGGCCGAGCATATGAACACTTTTTTTCCATAACCACCTTCAATTAAGATCTTCTTATGAAGATAAAATCGACTGTCTAGTTTTGACTAAATCAAATTTCATTCATTTAAAGCCATGTTGATAAAATAATTCAACAATAAATTATTTTTGCCTTATATGTAAATATAAATCATTAGTGTCAACTAGCAATTAATGCTGTGGATTTAATAATGATACTAATTTAATACTTGGCTCGCTCCGCTAGGAGATGACCACAACATGATATGGTTGACACAGAAAGATAACACTTTCTACAGGAATTCCCTTTTAATAGAACACTGCACACAGTATAGCCACACACGGCTGAAAAACAGTATGGAATACATATAACACTGCCCGAGAAACTACTCGAATTAATATATCAAATTAATTTCACACATGACAGTATAACAGTACTATACAAACTCAGTACTGAAAATCGCTCACTGTGGCGAACCAGAACTACAACAATGGAAAACTCAATCCACTGGCAAATTATACCCGATGGCCTGACAATAATATCACTGGACACTAAACCACTCCAGAATTATAATTATGTCTAACAGAATACACCACTATAGCAAACCCTAGGCCATAATCCATACTCAATGAGAAGGGAATCAAAACACGTCCGTATCGGACAAGCCAAAAAACTCTGTGTTTCTTTCCCGCTTAATCTATCTTCGACTTCCGCCCTCTTCACGTGACTCAGTCGTTTTTTCAAGTTATCGGGGTTGCCAAAACTCGCGGATAACGATGTCACCAACCTAGTTTTTCTGCCACCAGAAAATACGCCGTGACAATTAGTTAAAAAGGACATAAGTTAAAGGATCCAAGACGGTGTTAAAATCATTAGTTAAGTTAATCAATTTGTTGAGTGAATTTGATGTCTGGGCCCATAAGACTAATTTAAAAAAAATACATATAGATACATAGTTATACAAATTAGTATTTTCCTGAATCACTTTCAGCTGGGGGACTCATTAAATACGAGTGAAAACTTACATTTTCTCACAGAAGGCGGAGAATACTAAATTTATGACAACTTAGATGACTCAGTTATTATACTTGCCATTCTATAAGTCCCTGTGAGATTCCATGAAATAGAAGCATCATTCTTCTATTAATATCTCTGCCAAGAGTAATCGTTGCGAAGGTTGATACCATTAAAAATCATCATACCATTAGTGGACCACTACTGCAGAGCAGGTTAGACAACCAGCCACAATTATGTCTCTCAAAAACTTCCTATCTTCAGCATTATTTATCAGTTCTTTTATTGACTTATTTCCGCGTCGTGATTTCAAACTGTCAAATATCTGCTTTCTTTGTCTTCCTGTGTCGCTTTTTCCTTCAATCTTTCCCGTTGTCATGATATATTCCAGCATTCTTCTTCTCACAACATGCCCAAAGAAAGTAGATTACTTCTTCCTAACATAAATAATTTGCCTCTTTCTTGACATCCTTAATACACCTTTAGCTGCCCCTGGTATTTTCAACGTTCTTCTGTAAATTTACATCCCTGGGGACTATACTGCTTGTCCTCCTTGTTTACTAGTGCATTGACCTAAGGGAGAAGATCGGATCTGCCCGTGTGCACTGATATTTGGGTGCATGTCCAAACATAAATAACCTTTAGGTCTGATCACATAACTGATTTAATTTGTGGTTATAACAGATAATTCATTTTTTTAAAATAATCTCTCAACCAGACGGTATTGGTCCTTTACTCAGTGATACGAACCCAGTATTCACACGATCACCACACGCCATCAGCAGTCACCGCACAGAGGTTCTGTTGGAAGAGACCAAATCATAATTACGTTCAGTTTAATGTTCTAATATCAAACCAACCCCAAAGGCAAGGAGTCTGATTCTTAGTAGGGGTTACCCCTCTTACCCTACTCATTCCGAATATTACTACAGGATCATATAAAGTGTTGCCTCTATTCTTGTCATTTACCAAAATTATTATATCACTGATTCTTACATCTGACAAATCTCTTCCAAGGTTGTTATAATCCCCTAGTTATTTATTACCACAAGCCATCTGCTGGAAATCGATTATATTATTTCATCGTGACCCAATACTCAAGTCTGTGATTCACAACAACTTAAGGATGATCCCTGTTTTTGCACGTCGTACTCTACTCATTTACCGTCTGACCGGAACTAGTTATTTCATCTGAATGCGGTATATGTAGCGTCTAGACTGATAAAACCAAGAGAACATTGAAAGTTACATCGTTATGCAAGCCATGTCTATGAATTACACATTCATTATCTTAAATCACCGACACTAATTCGTGTTTATTGCCTTTTTCCGGCTGGTGAGAAGGTGATTGCTTGCTTATCTATCAGTGGTTCTGACGGCTAGCATCAACTAAATGTTAACTTAATCTGTATTGTTCCATCTGGGTAACGATGTTTGCCCCGTGAACAAAGGGGTACCGTGTCAGGCGGTCAGGTCATCCGTGATGGGTGACGAAGTGTGACCAGATAACCTCGGTCGATGAAGGCGTAAATAAGAGATAATATAAGGATGTCAATGTGGACGGGATGGTTGAGTGAATGCTGACCGAGAGGAGTGAAGGAGGAAAAAGTGAACAAAAGAATTAGACGAGTATATCGCCACAATTATCACCAACGGCACAGGGCATACCCTGTTGCCTTGAACACGAATCTTTATTTGGAGAACTACGGCAGTATCACTGGTCTTTCGTGCAATGCAAAGGGTGATTGAAAAGTTACTTCCTATTTTCACATTGTTCTTTCATCACTCCTATCCAAATAATTTATATGAAACACACATCAAAACATAGACAATTAACGGTCATTGTGTTAAATAAAATGTTAAGCTATATTAACATTACATTTTAATAATTAAAACTGAACGTCACATCCTGTTTGTTCAACATATGATCTGTTAAGGGTAACGTCAGTTTATTTGCCATTAAATTATTTTTTTCAATTATTTTGTTTCTATGAGAGAAAAAAGAAACACAAAAAAAAAACATATTTGTCATATATCATTTATCGCCCCTTGTTTTGACATTTATTTTATTTATATCGAATTATATTTATATTTATTATAGACAGAAGTGAGGATACACAAATCATCATCATCATATATGTAAAAATGCCAGCTTTTTCTTTCAGAAGCCCTCGTAACGTTAAGGAATGCAACAAGTTATTTTGGTTGAAAGTTAGACATTAATTATATTGTTTCCCTTATGTTTTGGTTTTTTATTACTCTCCCGAAAATAGCAACACTTACCAAAGAAGAATGCGCAAAGGACGGTGTGCATGCGCCAGTAACATCTCTCTGTGAACGGCATGCATGTTCATATTTTGTAAAAAAAATATTTGTTTCCCTTATATCGGTGTATTTTTTTCATTTAAAAAAGTACTTAAAAATATATTAATATTAAAGAGTGTAAAACTACATTATTAGTAAAATATTATTATTATTCAAGAATTTTACAAAAATATTAATAGAATGTTTGATCCCGTTTACACACATTGGGATCCTCGCTGGTGCTACGGAGTTCGTGTACTGTGGTGATGCACAGGTAGCTGACTAACTAACATGATGAAGTAATTCACTTTCTTCTGGCGTGTTACGAGAAGAAGAATGCTGTTATATATTGTGAGCGCAGGAACAGGGGAAGAAAATGAGACGAGGCACGAAAGATAGAAGGGACTGAACAGTTTGATTATACTGTATGGAAAGAAGTCAACAACTTACTTACTTACTTAGTTGTTCCCCTTCTACCGTGAGGTGTAGAAGTTTGGAAGAGAGAGCGCCAGACTATCCTATCGGCTGTCTTCCTCCTGGCCTGGTTCCATTCTAGTCCTCGATTCTTCAAAGATTGTCTAATGTTGTCCTCCCAGCGGACTCTGGGTCGTCCTCGGGGTCTGGATCCTTGGCTCTTTGTTTCCCATGCTTGTCGTGGTATCCGATCTTCCCCCATTCTGCAGACATGGCCAAACCATCTTAATTGGGTCTGTTCTACTTGGGTCTGCAGGGGGTAGGATTTAAGGCCTTGACGTATCGTCTGGTTGCGTACCATGTCTCTTCTTGTTACTTCAACCACCTTCCTCAGATACCTCATTTCTGAGGTTTGGATCTGGCTTTTATGGGTTGTAGTCATTGCCCATGACTCGCATCCGTATGTCAAGACTGGGACATAGGTGGAGCGGTATACAGCCATCTTCGTTTTCTTACCAACCTCTCTCTTGCTGAGGAATCCTCGATTTATGGCCTGAAAAAAGTCTCCCAGCTGCTGCTTTTCGAGTGGCCAACTCTTCTTTGATGCCTCCCTTTCGGTCTATAATAGCTCCGAGGTATTTAAAGTGGTCGACCTGCTCCAGGACCTGTTCTCCCAGCTTAATCTGATGTTTTCTTTCTTCTCGTGATATCACCATGGATTTTGTTTTAGAGCTGCTTATGACCATCCCTCTCTTCTCCAGCTCTTCCTTCCAGACTTGCAGGTTGGATTGGAGATGTGCCTCTGATTTAGCAATCAGGGCAACATCATCAACAAATGCCAGCTCCGAAATATAGACCTGTCTCATCTTCCAGTACCCCACTGAATACTTTCTTGTTCTCTCCTTACATGCCTTGATGACATCGTCCATAAGGAGTATGAAGAGGTAAGGTGATAGGATATCACCTTGTCTTACACCAGTGGTGGTCCTGAACTCTTCCAAGAAGTCAACAACACAACTGATAAACAGTACATGAACTGGAGACAGGAAGATGGGGAGATCCAAGTCAACAACACAACTGATAAACAGTACATGAACTGGAGATAGGAAGATGCGGAGATCCAAGTCAACAACACAACTGATAAACAGTACATGAACTGGAGACAGGAAGATGCGGAGATCCATGATTTAAGTTGTACATCGGATATAAAACAAATATTTTGGTTTTTTAATACTCTCCCGAAAATAGTAACACTCACCAAAGCAACATGCTCAAAGGTTGCTGTGCATGCGACAATAACATCTCTGTGTGAGCGGCGTGGATGTTAAGACGGTTTAACATCGGATGTAAAACAAATTCTTTTTTTTTTTTTTAAATGCGGGAATAACAAAAAAATGGAACAAAATGTTGATAACTACACTCACTGTCACCGCCTAAGTGAATTGTATGTGACAAAGAGACAATTACAGCAAAATTGTTTAAACATGTTTCTTCGTATACAAGCCACACTTAATTTCCACTGACGTTTATTTCCTTCAACCAGTAATTTTGTGCAGCATGAATAATAATAATAATAATAATAAATTCTTTAAGCGCCAAACACGGCGCATAAGGCAGAAACCAGTGCTCTCCAGGTTGTTCGTTGTGACGCCACTCCTCTTAGCTCTTGCACATTATTTAGGCCCAACGTTCTTCCTTCTCTTATTATTGTTCTTCTGAGTGTTTCTTTTGGTCTTCCTTTTTTCCTCTTACCCTCAGGAACCCAAGTGAGCGCCTGTAGTGGTATTCTGTTGTTTTGCATTCGTAGGACATGACCGATATATGACCATCGTCTTTTCCTTATATAGTTGGAGACATATTTCTGCCTAGAGTCTTCTCTTATTTGTCGATTAGTCTTGAATTCTTTCCAACTGATGTTCATGAGTTTTCTAAGACATTTGTTCTCGAATGTATTCAGCTTGTTCTCCAATGATTTTGTTATTTTCCAACTCTCACAGCCGTATGTTAACACTGAGATAACATTTGAATTAAACAGACGAAGCTTGGTATGTATATTCAATGATCGTAATTTCCAAATGTTAGATAATCTATTGAAGGCGCTAGCTGCCAAAGCAATTCTAGTATGGATTTCTCTTGTTGTGTCACCATCCTGAGTCATTTTACTGCCTAAATAATTGAAACTTTCAACTTTCTGTAGTTTTTCCCCGTTCAAGATGATATCAAAGGTCTCGTTAGAAAAGTTCATAGCTTTAGTTTTAGAGGCATTTATTTGGAGACCTATTTTAACCGAGAGATGGCACAAATTATTTATTGCTTCTTGGGATTGTCTTGGTGTTGAACTTAAGAATGCTACATCATCTGCGAAATCCAGGTCCCCCAGGAATTTTCCATGAATAGGGAGGCTTTAGATCTGAATAGAGAAATTATAACAAAACTTCCTGGTGAGCTAAAGCTCTATTATAGTTCCGATCAAATAGCATCTAAAGTTCCCAGTGATGTTAGGAACTATTCGGCCGATTAAAACAATATAAAATCAAGGTGCTCTTCTGATAGACAATCGAATGTTCACACCTAACATTATTTTTCCACAAGTGTTTCAATAAATAGAATTGCCGTTAAGTATTGCGGCTTTTAAATTTAACTCCCGTCAAATGACTGGCTTTTAGTCTAGTTCAAAAAGTGTGAGCAACTTTCAAATAACGCTGTATAATAATACAGGAATAAAGAACTTCAGTTATATTGATCTTTATGCGGGCGTCGTGTGGGCGGAAGTCACTTCCTTTTCAGCCACGCTGTCCATCAGCGGACAGCAAATAGTGATAGGATTTAGATGCCTTGCCTTCAGGGAAGTACCTAGGTTTTATTTTTATATTTATTTAAGTTCTTATGTGTCCTATCTAGCCTTCACTTTCTTTCCTTTCCCGACGAAGGCCTTGTGGCCGTAACGTAGACTATTTTCCTTGTCTTTTGTCCTCGTAAGACGAATTACCTTTTTTCGATTTTTTTTCAAACCCATCCATTATAGGAAACTAAGAGCTAGGGATCTAGACCTCCGCTGGGAGGACAACATTAGACAATCTCTGAAGGACCGAGGACTAGAAAGGAACCAAGCCAGGAGGAAGATAGCCGATAGGATAGTATGGCGCTCTCTCTTCCAAATCTCTACACTTCATGGTAGAAGAGGAACGACTACGTTAGTGAGCTTTAATCGTGGAAGGTGATATACAATGTGTATTTCCAGATTCTGATATTGCTTTATGTATTTTTTATTTAATCAGTAATAATTTACTGCTGTGCAGAACCGTTCTTTTTTCAGTTAAAAATGTTTCAGCTAGAACTGTTTCAGCTAAAAATGTTTCAGCTAAAACTGTTTCAGCTTAAATTGTTTCAGCTAAAACGGTTTCAGCTAAAAATATGTCAGCTAAAAATTTTTTCAGCTTAAAACGTTTCAGCTAAAAATGTGTCAGATAAAAAAGTTTCACCAAAAAATGTTTGAGTTAAAACTGTTTCATGTAAAAATGTTTCAGCTAAAACCTTCAGCTAAAATGGTTTCAGCCAAAACTGTTTCAGCTAAAAATGTTTCAAATAAAACTGTTTCAGCTAGAACATTTAGCTAAAACTGTGTCAGCTAAAACTGTGTCAGCTAAAAATATTTCAGCTAAAACTGTTTCAGCTAATGTTTCAGCTAAACATGTGTCAGGTAAAAATGTTTCAGCTAAAAATATTTCAGCTAAAAATGTTTCTGCTAAAAATGTGTCAGCTAAAAATATTTCAGCCAAAAAAGTGTCAGCTAAAAATATTTCAGCTAAACATGTTTCAGCTAAAAATTGTTCAGCTAAAAAAGTGTCAGCTAAAACTGTGGGAGCTAAATATGTGTCAGCTAAAAATGTTTCAGCTAAAAATGTTTCAGCTAAAACTGATTAGCTAAAAATGTTTGAGCTAAAAATGTTTCAGCTAAAACTGTGTCAGCTATAAATATTTCAGCTAAAAATGTTTCAGTTAAAAATGTTTCAGCTAAAAATGCTTCACCTAAAAATGTGTCAGTTAAAAATATTTCACCAAAAAATGTTTCAGCTAAAGATCTTTCAGCTAAAAATGTTTGAGCTAAAAATGGTTCAGCTAAAAATGTTTCAGCTAAAGATGTGTCAACTAAAAATGTTTCAGCTAGAGATGTTTCAGCTAAAAGTGTTTCAGCTAGAGATGTTTCAGCTTAAAATGTGTCAGCTAAAGATGTTTCAGCTAAAAATGTTTCCGCTAAAGATGTTTCAGCTAAAAGTGTTTCAGCTAAAGATGTTTCAGCTAAAAATGTTTCAGCAAAAAATGTTTCAGCTAAACAAATAAAGAGTGAGTCAAAACACCTCAGAAAGAAATAACGAAAGATAAATGTAAAGTTAGACCTATAGGTGATACTGTCATAAAGGTGTGATGTGTTCACCAGACTAGACCCAGCTTTACGAGGTAGGCTGGCCAGTTCCCTTTCTCGCTGTCTGCCTTTCCTAACTCAAGAACAGAGACAGCTACAAACTTACAGCTGAATAGGTTGTGGCGTGACGCTATTAGGCTTCGATTTTGGAACTCGGTAACTTTGCCGCCGAGAGGCCAGCTCTCTAACCGCTTAGCCAGTCGGACTGTGGGAGATTAATTCACTTGTTTTACTTTGTACTAAAGCGGACATGCTTTGTTGTCACGGGGCACATCGTGCCAACCAGGTAAACATGGCCGGAGGAAGACAATCACAACTGTGTCCTTGACAAGATCCAGACCATCGCTGTCCCATTAGTCTAACAACAACGGTGAAGTTGTCCAGGAGATGAATTTCCAAACATATCATAGACATAAGCACAATGAAAGACTACGTCAGTCTCGAGACAGTTTAATAACATAATAATACAAGCCTTATAGTAATAGGTACTCAAAAGGAAGATAGAACTATCAACCTCAACCTACAGTACTCAAATAATGCTAACATCACTTCTGGCACTGCGGGCCTTCCTTGATCAGAAACAACATAAATTCTTGCAGCAACAAAAACCATACAACAGACAAATGCCAAAAAAATTCCACAGGCTCTTCCACACAAGGGTGAAACCCGGGGCACGTCCTTCTGTCACGAGTGGCCAAATAGGGGGCTGCCTAAGACAAGATAAAGGTCTGTGTGACGTCTGAGACAAGACAAAAGTCTGAGTGAAGATTTGAAATTAGAGGAAAGTCTGAGAAAGTGAATGTGAATGTGAATGAGAGTGTGACAGTCAGGTGTACAAAGATGATGAAATCTCTTTTACCCTGCCACTCGGACGTATTTAAATGTCAACTCCGCTCACCCCTCTCTTTCTCACCTATCAACAAAGGAACAGATACATGAAGTGAGGGACTGATACACATTCAACGATCACAGATGTACGGGTAAAAGAAAATTCTGATCAGCCGCTAATTAGTTTCTATGTTTATTAAGATATAAATATAAATATAAATAAATAAATATACACACACACACACATATATATATATATATATATATATATATATATATATATATATATGTGTGTGTGTGTGTGTGTGTGTGTGTGTGTGTGTGTGTGTATAAAAGGAACCAAAATAGCTATAACTGCTATAACTGCGCGATGGCAGGAAAAATAACCGTCATTTCGAACAACTGTGTCTTTACTAACAATATCTACAGAAAAAAAACAAAAACAAAAACAAATGACAACAACTAATCCCAACCTTAGGTTGGTTACTAATCCAAATTGGAAAATGTAGGTTGTACCCAGACAAAAAGAATCAAAGTCTTAACCCAATAAAACTCGACCCACACTGGGTACTGAATTAATAAACTCCAAAAAATAGGATTTGCGTCCCCCGTCTGGCAGTCCCCAGCGTCAAATAGAAGCGACTGCGAATAGGCTACACAAACACAAAAGAAATTAAACACCCCAAAGCAAAATTGTGCACCACCACAAATTAAACAACCAGTTCTCCAACAATAAATGTAGTGGAGAAAACATCCACTTATAAGCACCTCCAGTACTTAAACAATTTAATTACTGTCCGCTACACCTCATAAATAACGTCCCCTGTTTGCCTGTGACTATATACTGATTTGAACTAAGTCTGTGTCCACTCTTGTGCTTATCCGACGAGGTGAGAATTTATTAAATCCACGATTGACAAGGCCAGAAGGAAATATCCGTTCAGAGAGACTCACAGAAAATGAACCGTGATATCCGGTGGGTTACAATACTTATCAGGAAACTCTAAATTATTCAGTTATTTAAATGATTTACATAAGACATTATCTGAGTGTCACGAACACTTATCGTGGATATCTGTTACGGTATATGTTATTAACGCCGTCTGCTAAAGGTTAGCAGACGTGCAATTGTAAAGGTTAAGACATTTAATATATTGCGATAGATGTTTCAATTATTAAACGCTCCATACACGATCGATTATGACGTGTCTAGCGTTGTTTGGGTCACAGTCGGTAACTAGGAGACGCTACCCTTTGTTACTTGACCGCCAAGCTGAATAGCTGCGTTTTCTAACCTTCCAATTCAATGGCATGATATAGCCATTTATATGTGCATTTATGATGGACCAGGGTCAGTCCTAGAACTCTATATGAGAGGAAACTTACGGAGGTTAGTGTTTAACTAGAATCCTCAGAAGGAGGAGAATAATCGTCCAATTCGTATGAAATATTCAGACTCGCAGTCTCACTGTCGGCAGGTAGCCATGTCTATCTGCGCGTGCATATAGCTGTGATGTTCTGACGACAATACTGCATTGTATCCTTAAACGGACATTGACACGTAAACCAGCAGTCTACGTTATTGATTAATTTATGCATGACTTATACGGACTTATGTTCTGCTCATATTTGAAATGATCATCCTGTGTGTACATGTGATTAAATATTACGGACTCAACCTGAAGGCATTAATTACTTCATTAATGTTGCTGAGTTCAAGTATTACATGTTACTTCTTCATATCATGCTACTGAGTTGTATGAACGCTTCACCCTAATTCGCGTAATGATAAAACAAGCACGATCAACAAGAAATCATTAAAATAACTATACTCAGCACATGATCTTCAACCGGCAAATAACTCAGCAACAATGAGCTCGCTCTTCTAGGAGTATGACCACACAACAATGGCTAACATAAGTAATCAACACCTTCTACAGGTACTTCTCTTTAATACTCTGCACAATACAAAAGGCCTCACACGGCCAATAAAATATCAAAATACAATCATGAAATGCCAATGTAACTTGCCTTAACAGCTTGATCTATAAGTATCATTCACGACAGTACGATCTACACTGAAACAACAGTACAATGACTATCGCTCCCCTGAGCAACAATACTGACACAGAAATACTCAAATCATTGTCAACATATAAATCTCTGGCCTGCAGCAAATACAACCTAGACACTACACTGTACTAGAATAACAACTTAATAATCCATCAGACCCAGAATATGGCAAGCACTTATAACAAATAGTCCATAATATGAACTTCACAGCTAACTTGCTGGCAAAAGGGAAATATCCGCGTCCGACCCGGACGCTGGCTAGATTCTTACTGACCACAAGTGCGCCTGATTTCCCGTCTTCCGGTAGTCACATGACTCACCGGTTTTGCCATACAAGGCGTTGCCCGGATGACTTTTTGTACACGGCGAAATAGTGCCGTGACACTGAGTACCCTTTATACACATCTTTTAAGGGGACAAAAAGCACCCCTCTCTCAAGGAACTCGTTGCACTAAATAAAGTGGAGTTTACAGTTATATTAACACATTGATTTGAACACCTGTCTAGGAAGAATTAAAACCAAACCCTCATCTCTTAATAAATTTGTGGTAAACTAAATGGGGTTACAATTGTTTAAAAAATTGATATAAATATGTTATGGATACGTAAATGGTGTATGAAGACAATGTTAATAGTACGGCTGATGAAGGCAATCAGCTTGTGGTCGGGCTTACGGATGGCCGACAGGTGTGTAAATATGTATAGCTGTATGTGCGAATGTCGTAAGAAGGTTCTGGCATACCTATACACACTCCAATCCCACACCACTGTAACGTAAGATCAGGAAATGTAGGAACTAGTATAACGTTCTAAACAGTTATTAACGCCACAGTCACGTAGACATCACGGAAACACAGTTCACAGCATAAACATGACGCATCAGATAAGTAAGTCCACGAAAACTTAGTTACAGGTAACAAAATCCAAAGTACATAGGCAGCCGAACATAGCAGCTCCCGTTTCATAAAGGTTTACATCAATATCTTTATAAATGATGATGATGGTGACCGGTATAATCCATGGCCTCTAGAATCTCAAACGTATCAAGAATCCCCACTGGTCGCTTACACAGCGGCACACTATATCTTCTAATAACAGGGAAAAAATCCATCATATGAAACATGAATCAAAATAACGGCCGATACAATCCCTGGCCTCTATAACAAATCCATCAGAATTCACTATATCTTCTGACTTTAAAAAACTTAACGTATCCCCTTCTAGGGAAAAAGATCCCAACTAAAACAGTTTTTTCTATAGGAAACATGAGTCCTCGGTCCTTCAAAAATTTAAGGTTTCCTTTATGAGGACTCAATGAAACGCCCTGCGGCACTTCCACAGTGTCCTGGAGGCCTCTATAACAAATCCATCAGACAATTCTTACTGACTATTTTTGATATATATATAATGCCGGCGTACTCCCTGGCATTTGGGTAATATCTCTTGAAAAACAATCCCTAAATTCCTGGGAGAAAGAACATTCCCAACAATAATCTCTTTATCTTTACTTCAAAAATATCCTCTTCAATTATCAAATTCCCTTCATCAAAAACACACAAATACGCTGGAACACACTAGCGAGATGGGACGACCATCCCGAAGCCCTGCCAGCAAACAACTCCCCCGAGATTTTCGTATCTCAGTCCAACTCAGTAAAATTACACATTGCACGGACCAACTTCAGCTTAACCGTCTCTTCCCCAAACTAACACTAAGAACATTCGAGCACTTTCTTTTTATTATTTTTCTTAAAAAAGACTGACACAGACTCAGCTTGAGCTATGTTCAAAAATTACAGAGCACAAAGCCACCAACTAAAAAATCATCTCATCACTAAAAGCGTGCTAACTAGCGTGTGTACAAAAATCCGACCTATACATACAAATCTTTAACATTTAACTCCCAAATACAAAAATATGACTTAACAGACTACTCTGACCCCCGGGAAAAAAATGATATCATCATTTTTTTTTAAAGTACATCGAACAAAAAATATGCGGTCGATGAAATTCTAATATCTACACACAAGAATTACACTATGTTAAGTCATATCACTAAATCAACAAAAAAAATAATGGAAGTAAGTGTAAAGTGAGAAAATAAAGTATCCAAAGATAATCAAATTCAAACAAAGATGAAGTATATCAAGTATAGGCTAAGTATGAAATAATAAGTGGAAAGTGAAAAGAAAAGATGAAGTAAATAGAAGAATGACTAGTAATGAAAGAAAGCAATGAAATGAGAATAGGAAAAGAAAGCAATGATACAACATGGTAACCATTAAATTAAACAATGCATTGTATAAATAAACACTATTTTTCCAAAACGACATATACTAGAAAAACAATGCATATCTAAACCAAAGAACAAATAGCTAGCTAACATCTAAAAATAGTATAATTTGCAAGATAACCAAGTTAATAAACTTATGCAGTACAAATGATGAACTTATTATAGACATCAAAATTAATAATACCGCTATACATAGTTATCCATGACGAACAATCAAGCGCTGGGTAAAGAAAAAAATACATCACAATGTCAGAAAAAACACCTTTCCCATGTACAATACCGAAATGTATCGTAATAATAATTTAAGTTTAAATCGTATTATCACTATAATTGTAACACCTTCAACGTTTATCTAAAACACAGTCAAATAAGAATAACATGATAATGACATGGTGCATGAGAAGGAAATAATACAATGTCTTAAATTAAACATACACTATAAATTTCAACAGCTCCAGTGATCTTGAAAACTATTGTGAGCATGAGGATACATAATCATCTAGTGTGGTGTCAAAATTCTGACTGTCTTCCCTGGAACCGCAAAACCGGTGCAAGGCGACATATAGAACAGGTTGAAAGTAACAGCTTAATCACGTAACATAGCAACTCTGATTCTCATGGAAAAGCCGTTGCTGTGGAAAAAAAATGAATGATAATTTCTATTTTAATAACAGTAGGATTTTATGACAGGCAACAGTTAACTTTAAATTTAACTTACCGGGTGTGGCTGTGTAAACTTCCGACCCCTGTACGATGTTAATCAAACCTTCCTCCGTTACACAAAAAAGGGTAACAGAGAAAGTAACACAGACTAAACTAGAATCCTGAATTAAATAGGGTCATAAAAGGGTTCTACCAGTGTGCGATAATGTATAATAGAGTCGTGAACATATAAGTGATACCGAAATCTAAAATGAAATCTAGAAGATGGTAGTTAAGCAGAATCCTGTGGGCCTCGAGACAATATGTCTGCCATCACATTATTCGAACCTCGAATAGCTCGTATAGAAAAGTGGAAAGGTTGTAGCGAAATGGCATAACGAGTGAATCTTGAGCTCTTCAAGTCCTTATTCTGTATAGCCGTGAGAGCTTTTTGGTCAGTCTCTACTATAAAGTGCGCGCCAAGAAGGAACCTCTGAAGCTTCAGAATCGCCCAGACCATTGCTAACAACTCCCGGTCTAGGACAGAATAGTTCCGTTCTACCGCAGTCAACTTCCTAGAGACATTTATCTCTGGGTGCAAAGTTTCAGAATACTCTTGCATCAATGCGGCCCCGATCCTTGTCGATGAGGCGTCGCTGCGAAGAATAAAAGGCTCAGCTGCATTGGGTAGTCGAAAGATAGTAGCAGAAGAAAATAACAACTTAATTTTCTCTAAAGAGGTCTGGCACTCTGAGGACCAGTGTACTAAGTTAGGCGACCCTTCTTCAATAGAGTATAAAGAGGTACAATGATCGATGATAGGTTGGAATAAATCTTCCATAAAATTGAATTATACCTAGGAGACTACGAACCTGTTTTTTTTGTCTTAGGAGTAGTGATGTTGTGGATCTTCGAAGTATTATGGTCCTCAGTCTGCAAGAGACCATGACCAACACGGTGGCCCAAAAAAGAGATGTTACTGAACCCAACATGGGCTTTAGACGGTTTAGCCGTCAAATTGTGAGACCGTAGTGTAGACAAAAGTTTAGAAAGACCTTTAAAGTGATCATCCCAAGAATTACTAAAAAGGCAAATATCGTCTAGGTACGCAATAACATCCGGACGATGAGAAAGAATTCGACGCATCATGCGTACAAAAGTAGCCGGGGAGTTGACGAGACCGAAAGGCATGAAGTTCCATTGGAACAAACCCCGAGGTGTAGAAAAGGCGGTAAGAGGTTTGGCGCGTTCAGTAAGTGGAACTTGCCAATATCCTTTAGACAAGTCAAGTTTAGTAAAGAAGACTGAATTAGCAAGTTTGATGAGCAGATCTTCCGACAAAGGCATTGGTTCTGCATCAAATTTAGACACTTGATTTAATTGGCGATAGTCGACACAAAGACGTAAGTTATTGTCTTTCTTCCTGACAATAACTATCGAAGAAGAGTATGCCGGAGTAGATATTTCAATTATCTTTAAACGTAACATTTCATCTAATTCTTTTTCAACTTGAGTTTGAAAATGTAATGGAATTGGGTAAGGTCTAACTCTAATAGGGTTATAATCAGTGAGTATAATGTCATGAGAAATGACCGATGTTCGACCAGGAATGTCTGTAAGGACGTCCTGAAAAGTCTGCAATAAAAAAGAGACTTGCTGCTGTCTTTCTGTAGGTAACTCAGAAGAAATAGTCACATTTTCCCATGATTTTGTTGAATGTAAAGGGATAACAGGAAGAGGGAGATTTACATCGGAGAAAGTAGCCTCTTCCTCCTGAATAACAGACAAAGATGCATAGTGATTATGATGGACCGGAGGGTCGTCTGTCGCCTGAAAAACAGACTGTAGATAGTCTGGACGGGCCTGAAATTCCTTCAGCATATTAATGTAGTAGGTTTTATGTTTCCCGTCAATATCGACAACATAGTCGACGTCAAAAATTCTTAAGACAATAGTATAAGGGCCTTTCCAGGCAATACGAAGTCGGTTGTCCTTAGGAGGAAGTAAAACAAATGCTTTGTCACCAGGATAGAGTTGTCGTAGACACCTGTATCTATTTGCAAAGAGCCTTGCTTTCGCTTTGGCAGACTCAGATGCTGAGGTAGCTAACCTATATGCATCAATAATTTTTTGTCTGAGAGCAATGACATATTCGTAAGAAGATTGAGTGTCATCGTTGATATCATCAGCAGTTAATAGGTCGTGAAGCAACAACATAGGACCGCGACGTTGCGCACCAAAAAACGAGCACGAATGATGAAAACACCGTATGCTCATTTGGCACTTCTCTATGTGCGAAAAGGGCAGCTGGTAAAACCCTGTCCCAATCCTGAGGATAGTCCTCAGTTATCTTCCCAAGTAAATTCTTAAGCGTTCTATTCTGACGTTCAACTAACCCGTTTGACATAGGGTGAAACACACTGCTTAAAGACCTGTCAATGTGGAGCATGGCCATTACCTGAGTCATAGAATCTGACACAAATTGTGTGCCATGATCAGATAAGATTTGTTTGGGAAAACCCAGACGCAAGAATATTAACCAAAGAGCATCTGCAACATCAGCAGAAGAAATGTTCTTAAGAGGTATAGCCTCTGGCCAACACGTACACATGTCAATACATGTAAGGATGTATTGGTGTCCCTTGGCAGACTTGATTCTAAAAGGACCAATAATGTCAATTGCCATTTTCTGAAATGGACAAATCGGAACGTCTGCAGCTTGGATAGGTGCTGCATGGCGTGGACCCCGTGACATAACCTCCTGACATATCTTACAGGAGTGACAATAAATAGTTATATCTCTATATACGCCCGGCCAAAAGAAGGGAGAAAGAACCCTAGATTTAGTTCGGGAAAATCCCATATGTCCTGCACACTAAGAGTCGTGGGCATGTTCTAAGATACGAGCTCTCATGTCAGTAGGTACTAGAATTTGCGAGCGTATGGATGGAGTAGAACTCCGTACCATTCGAACTAGCACTCCATTCTTAATTAAGAAAATATATTTAAGGTTTGTGTCATAGTTTGCATTATCTTGTTGAACTAGCAGAATATGTTTTTGCAATGATGTATCATTTTGCTGAAGTT
The DNA here is from genome assembly GCA_024509875.1 of Oreohelix idahoensis. Taxonomy (NCBI): domain Eukaryota; kingdom Metazoa; phylum Mollusca; class Gastropoda; order Stylommatophora; family Oreohelicidae; genus Oreohelix; species Oreohelix idahoensis. The sequence goes on from JAMPIV010001466.1 coordinate 788,216, forward strand.
TGATAAAAGACTCCCGTGAAATTACAGAGTGAGCATCCTGATTATGTACTTCCCTAATTTCAGCAGGTGGGGTGTGCAAAAGATTTTGAGCTTGTGCTCTAGTTGTGACTGCATAAGCAGCGTGAATGTTTTGCTCTTCCAAGATAGCAATCTGTTGAAGAGTACAATCCTTAATCCCATGTAAACGTCCGACGATAAGGTCTGCAATAGGATTCGGGAGCATGCATGCATGGACATGTCCCGTAAAAAAGGGAGTGGCTATGTAGACGATAGCAGTCGGGAAAGTTTCAACTGTACCCCCAAATGTCACACATTTCACTACATCACCAGTGGCACAGGAAGGATGTATCAGAGACTGCTTAATCCCAACAGTTGTGCATCCAGAATCAAAGAGAACTGAGACTGGATTATTATTTACAAATCCCTTATGTAGAGTAAGAGACCCTCTTCCGTCATGCGCAGATAAGGCAGGAAGAGTGGGTAGAGGATAACTGCAACTCAAGGTAGTTATAGCTGTAAGCTGGAACAAAGTTGTGCACTCAGGGCACTGAGATGCTCTCTCGAAATTGAAAGTAGAGCAAGCAGTAGCATTAGGAACACTATTATTATTGTCACATAGATTAGCAATAACCTGGGCTCCTGTTGAGCAGAGTTAGCATGGCGATGCGATCTATCTTTTTGAGATCTACGGTCATATCGAGATCTGTCACAACTATTATCTCTATTGGGACCATTGCTATTTCCTGTATTAAAACCATTGTTCTGATTTGAACCCCAGTTAGTATTGATGCGATTACTATTCCCCCTGTGATCAAAATACCTATTAGATAGATTTTGTTGTCTCCGCGAAATGTTATTAATTACTTACAAAATGTGCATCATAATATTATCCGATTATAAGAAAAATAGACAACGTAAACAAGAGTGACAAAGACAAGATATAAAGGACAAATGAGCACGTTCGCAGAATCAACTGAATAAGAATGCAAAGTAAAGAAAAAATATTGCAAAAAATGCAATGACACTGCGAAAAGAGTGACAAGACAAGTGACAATACAAGGTATAAACATAAAGGGTGTATATAAATAAACGATAGCCAGATTGAGACGGACGTTTACAAACAAAATACATCATGAAAATAAGATACGTATAAAAAATTAACACGATAACAACAGAGAAAGAACTTGACGATACAGCTAAACAATTAGTTGTCACAGACAACCAAACGCAGTGGACTCAATAATCCTACAGCTAACAAAAGCTGGAATTCCACTGAGGGAAGTCTGCAAAAGTGTCCCTACAGAACAATTACGTAGGCCCTGGGTGAACTCTGATGTATCCTAACGTAAGTCACCACCCAACCAAACCCGCATAAACATGGAACATATAACATAGAATACGACATAGAGTAAATAGACTAAGCTCCGAGGAGAGCTCGATAACATAGAACAGTGGTACAGTTTACAAACGAAACAACCACTTATCTTCAAAAGGAAAAACTCCCGGCCTCCGCAACAATCACAAAGATGGACATCAGATATCACACTAAAGCAGAGCGTTGATGGCCACATGATCTCCTAGCTTCTCAGGTCCTTGACACCGGATGACGTCTACTTGAAACTTGCATAGGAAACATGAACTGGAAACATTTGACTTGACCAAGTTGCGCATCAAAAATCAGCACTGTGAACACTGTAAATCCAGTTGAACTTGACATGACAAAGATCTTCTGTTAGTGGATGTTCTTGAGAATGCTGTTGAACTTGTTAGGTAATATTCTTCTGTAGAATTCTCCATCTGTAGTTGGTACAGCACCTCATGAAACTGGCTCACCATAAATATGTTATGGATACGTAAGTGGTGTAGGAAGACAATGTTAATATTACGGCTGATGAAGGCAATCAGCTTGTGGTCGGGCTTACGGATGGCCGACAGGTGTGTAAATATGCATAGCTGTAAGTGCGAATGTCGTAAGAAGGTTCTGGCATACCTATACACACTTCGATCACACACCACTGTAACGTAAGATCAGGAAATGTAGGAACAAGTATAACGTTCTACACCGTTTATTAACGCCACAGTCACGTAGACATCATGGAAACACAGTTCACAGCATAAACATGACGCATCAAATAAGTAAGTCCATGTAAACTTAGTTACAGGTAACAGAATCCAAAGTACATAGGCTGCCGAACACAGCAGCTTCCGTTTCATAAAGGTTTACATCAATATCTTTATAAATGATGATGGTGGCCGGTATAATCCATGGCCTCTAGAATGTCAAACGTATCAAAAAAATCCCACTGGTCGCTTACACAGCGGCACACTATATCTTCTAATAACAGGGAAAAAATCCATCATAGGAAACATGAATCAAAAATACCGTCCTACACAATCCATGGCCTCTATAACAAATCCATCAGAATTCTTACAATATATTTATAATGCCGGCGTACTCCCTGGCATTTGGGTAATATCTCTTGAAAAACAATCTATAAATTCCTGGGAGAAAGAACATTTCCAACAATAATCTCTTTATCTTTACTTCAAAAAATATCCTCTTCAATTATGAAATTCCCGTCATCAAAAACACACAAATACGCTGGAACACACTAGCGAGATGGGACGACCATCCCGAAGCCCTGCCAGCAAACAACTTCCCCGGAGATTTTCGTATCTCAGTCCAACTCAGTAAAATTACACATTGCACAGACCAACTTCAGCTTAACCGTCTCTTCCCCAAACTAACACTAAGAACATTCGAGCACTTTCTTTTTATTATTTTTCTTAAAAAAGACGACACAGACTCAGCTTGAGCTATGTTCAAAAATTACAGAGCACAAAGCCCCCAACTAAAAAATCATCTCATCACTAAAAGCGTGCTAACTAGCGTGTGTACAAAAATCCGACCTATACATACAAATCTTTAACACTTAACTCCCTAACACAAAAATATGACTTAACACCCACACTCACTGTCCTTTGAATAACTTGTGAGCAGTATTAGTGGTACATAGCGAACTTAACTTCCTTCACTTTCTCGTTTAAAAAATCAGATAGAAAATCACTGCTATACGCGTTCGCCCACTTAAGGAGCAATGTGTAAGAGATTCTACCTACACAAACTGTCTAAATAAAATGGCGCTTTTTACCGAGAAGCAAGAATTCCACTAACATCAACAGTACCTGGTCGAATCTGCCAACTGGCAATGACACTTCCACTCTACAAGGACTTCTGGAGCATTAAGTGCCAGACAACTAGAAAGTTAGGCATCTATAGTATTCTCAGACGCCAGGTGTCCAGGCTACCTGCGTTGTCGAGTGACTCTTTCGCCGGGTTGTACGTAACGTGATGCAACTTCTACGGAACTCTGAGATGTGTTCCGTGGATGAAAGCCGAGCTAAAATAAGACCGTCGGTTTTTCTCAGCGTAATAGGTTCAGCCCGTGGACACAAGAATTGTGATGTCTTCCCTGGTGTCAAAGACCAGGGCACGTTTTGCCCTGAGTGCCCGGGTTATTAGCTCGTGGTCAAAGCCACTAGAAAGATGCCGCTTTTCCCGCGATGGAGAGTGTGACGAAATGTCTGTCCCTGTCCTTTTGTGTGATCTCTCACACCTCCAGCCCTACGGCAGTATCATTTCTTTTTCGTCATTTTTCTCTCTGATCGCTTTTATTTGGCATTTCCTTTTTCCCTTTCATACATTTTACTCTTTATTCTGGACATAGCAGGGGAAAGTCTCTAACACGCCACTCCCCTTTGGCAGTATTTGCTACGGGAGTAATTCTTATCTTATTGTGTCGCATTCACACTTCACGAAGACGTGTTAAGTTACGCCAGGTTATTAGACGGCCAGCATCAATATTTTATCGCATAATCTGTCTGACCACCTTTTCAAGCGACGGTGCTTGTTTATCCAAACTTGTGTTGGACAGGAGCGCTGAATAGAACCAGATTTGTTCGTCTGGCGAAACACAGGTGACTAGCGACCATCCCTGAGTCATTACGCTAGAAAAACACGGTCACAATATTATGATGGACAGAGATCTGTCTGTAAGTTTGTTCACAATGGCATCAGACATAATATTACCATATATGAGAGACGTGACCTTTGCAAAGTTTTTCCATGTCGGAAATATTTTGAAAGTACTACACCCGACCTGTTTGAAGATGATTGAGGCGTTTATTTAACTCCATAACAAACGAAGGCGTGGGAAGAGAGGGAATATAGTCTGACCATTTTCGCAGTTTTATTTCACAGAGAATTTCACCCTCGCCAAGACAACATCAGACCTCGCCAGAGTAAAGACTAATCCGGAATTCCTTTTTCTAACCGGACCTTTTATTGGAGAACCAAATAAGACTTACAAAGCACAGGAAATCTCTACATTTTAATAAGGAACACCGGGACTAGGAAACTGAAGAAACGCGAAGTCAGAGAGGGAATCTATTGTAAAATTAAAGACATCTCAGACGCGTGTAAGAGAACGACTCGTCTCTTCTATTCATCTGAGCAACAAGTCTGTAGCCAAGACTGGCGTAAGTTGTGACTTACATTTCATATTTTATTACTAACATGTGAACTAACATATATGTATAAATTACCACGTGAATTTTAATATGTGAAACTCGCTATTCGATGTCAAAGTCATTTGAGGCTGGCAACTTCAGTATCTAGAATGATGATTCATGAGCAACCACTGCCCGGGCTGGTGATTGCTTTATTGATAGTTTCGTAAAGAGAACTAAAAAGCATAAAGTAGTTCCAGGTTCCCTCTGAAGCAGGGAGGGAAAGATGAAAGAGATTATGTACATTCTAAGAATAATACTTACAGTTTCAAAGCTTTTCACTAGTGTAAATATAAACGAAAAAACGTATTCATGTTACAATTAATGGAAGTTTCAAACTTTTCCATAAGTGCAAATATAAATGAAACATAAATGCATTTATATTGGGAACACTTTTCAAACAGTGGAGATTAAACGTAAAACATATTATATCTGCAAGTTTAACCTTGTCATTTAAATGTAAGCTAAAGGTAAAGCTATTCAGTTTAAATGTAAAGGAAGTTTTATCCCGAGGGATTACATTTAATTCTCATGGAGGGTAAATTCTGACATGGGATGGTAAAATAAAAGAGGGGGGCACATAACTATGTATCGGAAAACGCCATACTCAGAAGAGCGTTTCGTTTCTATTTCTATTACCAGTTATTGGTGGTACCAGCAGAAAGTACTATCTCTGGAGCCAAGTGAAGGTAGAAGTGGACTGACGTTGTGCGAGACGCCATCATAAGAGGGTCTTATAGGCAGACGCAGAACCAGCTTGGCCGTTAACTCCTTGAAGTTCTGGGAACGTGCGGCGCCTGAACTTTGACCAGAGACAAGTGACAGCAATGTACAGAAAACCTACCCATCAGGAGGAGGATTAGATTAATCATAGGCAGCTAAGTTAACCTATATGCTGCCACTTGAACTTCTTATAAAAAAAACCATCACCCGAGTGTTGAAACTTTATTTTGTAACTAATTATTATTCCTTTCTTTTAAACTGTTAAACCTAAAGTGATTATTAAATTTTGTTATTTGTAATGTTACAAATTTAACTTCGATATAATCATTTTAAAGTTACTGCATGTTTGTCTAAGTTAAAGTTACTAAACACACACTCTAAACAGAGCTAGATTATAATAATAATTCCACTGAGTAACTCAATGGTGGGGGCTTAACGAGCTAGAATAAACCAGTGATTAAATTCTTCATAAAAGGTGTCGACAGATTACAGAATTAACGTGCCCAGCAACAGCCAACATTGTTTTCGCTTATCTGAATATCTTGTGAAGACTCCCAGGTGATAGAAGCTTTACTACTCTTCTATATACATTTATGCCAAGAGTAATCTTGTGTAAAGATAGACTCCATTGAAGCCTATAATAGATACTTTTGAGTTTTGGCCACTGTTGGACCATTACTGCAAAGCACGGGAGGCAATACCGTCACAATTGCGGACCTCGACACGGATTATAAAACCTGTCTAGTAATTCCCTAGACGTGATTGACATAAATTTCCGATTTACTGAAAGAATATTGTCAAGAGTGTGTTGTAGTAAGACTGAACATTATTGTATGCATAAATAACAGTGAAAATAACTTTGTAAAGAATAATTGAATAATTGAAAGAAACAAAATCTCTGTAACTAAAGTTAAAGTTATAGGTAAATAAGAAGTTCACTTGGTGTGGCAAATTAAGTGTTGTATATTGGCGTTTAGTGTTAGTAGCTGTTGTGCATTTGGGTAGCTTTGTAAATAGACTTTTCGCTCAGAATTGTAGAGTCCTAAAACCTCCATGCCTTTTCCCTTAATCTAGGACGCGAACTAGGGTTTTCAGCCAAAGAACTTTCTGACTGTACTTACTTCGGTGAGAGAACAGAAAGAAAAAGATAAAGAGGACAAAGACAGGATGGAGGCAGAGAAGGCAGCTGAGAGGGAAAAAAGAAGGATGGCCAGAGAACACTAAAGAACTCAAGCTGAGGAAAGGGAAAAGCAAAGGGCTTTCGAAGCCGCGGAAAGAGAAAAAGGGAGAGGGCATATAAAGAAAAGAAGGGACAGGCCGATAGGGCATTCGCTAAGGAGAAGGAACAGACCGAAAGGGCATTTGCTAAGGAGAAGGAACAGGCCGAGAGGGCATTCCAAGAAAAGGAGGCCGACAGAGCCCACGCTATTAGAATGAAGGAATTGGAACTCGAAGGAAGAAGAGTGGATTGTAGTTCTAGCAATGGCGGATTTGGCAGTTCTCAAAATAGAGAGGGAGGTAACACCACTCAGGTGGTGGCACCTAGTTCCATATCCTTTCAATTAGATGTTTACTCTGAGGCTTCCGAGGAAATTGATATCTATCTTTCTAGGTTTGAATCCTTAGCACCTACATATGGCTTGGAGAGAGAGAGATACAACATGAAGCTATCCCAGAGTCTTAGGGGATCTACTTATGATGTGTTTCTCAAGATGCCCACGGAAGAACAGAACAACTACGATACGCTGAAGAAAGCTCTACTTCAGCGTTTCGTGCTTAACGCAGAGACCTTCCGTTGTAAACTCCGTGAGGCTAAAAGACAAAAAGATGAATCTTTTCGACAGTTTGCTACCAGGCTAGAAACGTACTTGGAGAAGTGGGGATCTCTCAGCACCTTTGATGAATCTTATGAAGGGTTGCAGGAGATGATTGTCGTTGAGCAGTTTAAGTACTCGCTCACCCCTGACATGAGAAGGTTCCTGGCTGAACATGGGGTCGAAACTCTTGAGCTGGTGGTACTATTTGCTGATAGGTACCAGACCGCCCAGTCGGAAGTGAATCTGTCTAAGAAGCGCCACCACGATATTCACCCCAAACAGAAGGATCAGCCAGATGATAACTCCAATGGTACGGACAACACAACCCCCAAAACAGCCCACCAACAGCAACAACAAACACAAGATCAACAGAGGCAGAAACACCGATTCAGCCTAGGGAACTGGACGACGATATTGTAAATCGTGCAAAACTGACACGCATTTCACATCGGACTGTAAGAGGCCGAAACCCGGCCCTTATAGTGTCGCTTGCCTGATCAGGGGGCCGATAGGGAAACATGACCCCCAGGCATATGAACAAAATCCTAGTTACCCTTCTATTACTGTGTAAGTAACTGTTGGCAACCAAACCATACGGTGCCTGTATGATCCGGGCTTAGAATATTCAGCTTTAGTTTGTCCATCTTTGACAAATACACTGGTGAAACTGTAGAAATACAAGTGCCTCGGAAAAGTATAAAGCCTATTCTACTTCCGGTTGCGGAAATTGATGTTTCAACCCGATATGTTCGGGGAAAAATCAATGCCGCAGTGGTAGACTAATTAGTCTATCCTCTCACTTTAGGGAGGGAATATGTGTTCCTTGGACATCGCTCAGGTGACTCCAGGCCGACACAAAAGATAGAGAACCCAGAACACGCCTCAGCGGCCCCTGAGTTGTTTTTTTTAAACAGCCTGAATTTTTCGGAGCTGAAGCAGGTACACAGGGCCGATAACACACTAAAGCCTTGCTTATCTAAGTTGTATGGCAATTATTCCCATACTCCTCAGGGAGAATTTTACAGGGAGAAAAATTTGGTCTATAGACGGGTGGGGAATAATTAAAACTAGGTACTTCCCTGAAGGCGTCGAATTCGACGGGAATACTTCAGGGAAGTACCTAGTTTTAATTTTTATATTTATTTAGGTTCTTATGTGTCCTATCTAGCCTTCACTTTCTTTCCTTTCCCTGACGAAGGCCTTGTGGTCGTAACGTTGGCTATTTTCTTTGTCTTTTGTCCTCGTAAGACGAATCACCTTTTTTCGATTTTTTTTTCACACCCATCCATTGTACTCCACGTCTTACCGCAGTTCCCTCAACTTCCTCAACAACAGCCAGCATTGTTTTCGCTTATCTGAATATCTTGTGAAGACTTTCAGGTGATAGAAGCTTTACTATTCTTCTATCTACATTTCTGCCAAGAGTAATCTTGTGTAAAGATAGACTCCATTGAAGCCTATAATAGATACTCTTGAGTTTTGGCCACTGTTGGGCCACTAATGCAAAGCAGGGGAGGCAATACCACCACAGAGAGCACGGGACGCTTCAAAGATTACTCCTACCACATAAAAGAAAGGGGAGGTAAACCTGTCCGATTTTAGCGTGACAGGCCAGTTACTCCTACTTTACCACTACAGACGACTAAAAAGAGATGAAATTGGCGGGCCAAAAGTCAAAAAGAATGAAGAGGGTGGCGTAAGCTCTAGGCGAATGTCAAAGTTCAGAAAAAGAGGGTAGGGGGATGGTAGCCCCACCATTTAGGGCCACATTCTTTCAGATCCAGCGTCACACTATCCTCTTCTAAACAATTATGTCAACTATCTTTCACAATCTTTGTAACCTTTTAATCTCTCACGAGCCAGGCTTACTTTAGCCACACACGATTTCTACTTTTGTCACATGACATAACAATCAGTTAAGTTGCTCGTGCAAACATTACATGCAGATCACAAAAGTTTCAACTCACATTGCACTCATGTTTGCTGCAACAACGCATCCAACGCGGGGTGTATACAATCGTAGCACCTTCTCAGAATTACTCCTTGACATTTGTCGAATAACACTTGATGGCCTAATAATTTATTTTGCAATAAAAAAATCAAGAAAGAAGCTATTTTAGATGAACATTTAAATCGATTTTTATTTCAACTAAGATAATAAATATATACTAGCCGCCATTAAAAACGCATCGAAATCATGACATGTTTTCACTGTTGAAATGTTTATGCAAGTGAGCGATTTTCAAACCCCGAAAGTGTGCAAGTGATGAAGTTCATGTATTCCCACTTAACTGTCGATGTGATGTTTACTTCAAATTTTGCGTGCTTCTGCAAAACAAGGTTTTTGATAAATTCTGGCTTTATTAAAAGTCGAATCACATTGAAATTTGGCACACGCATTAGTCAAGTTTCAGCGAGTAAAAAGCCATTATCTGTTTTCATCGAAAGAATGTTAATGTTTTTGTCATGCCTCGACTGTCGTCACAAGAGCGATGGCAAGCTGTTGGTATGCTCAGCAGTGGAATGGCGACCAGAGAAGTTGCCAGACGTTTAAATTGTGACCAGTCCACTATAGTGAGGCTGAACCAGCGATTTCGGGCGACAGGTACCACCAATGACCGTCCCAGGCTTGGTCAACCTCGTGTAACAGCACTAGCTCAAGATCGCCAAATTCTATTGTTACATCTGCGCAATCGCTTCCAAACAGCAACGACGGAGACGCCGATGCCAAGCCTGTATTGATGCTGTAGGGGGTCATACACGGTATTAATGATGGCTGTGACTGAATGACAGTGAGTGCGACTTTTGTTTTTACACCTAGGGTTGACAACTGCTTAGGAGCCGGTTCTGAATTGTCTCGTTTAATAATACAGCAAATTTGGGTTAGTAAATGGATCAGAAATGTAAAATCAGTGGTTTCGTGTATTTTAAATTTAGCACAACGAGTTGCGGTTCATAAACTAATGCGATGCGTTTTTAATGGCGGCTAGTATTATATATTCTCTGTCTTAATAGTTTTTGTTTTTGATTTCCATATTTTGTTACAAAAAATACCACAATTTCTGTAGTACGTAAGGCTCTAGATGGGTTTAAATCCGTCACGGGGAGTGAATTTCTTAATGAAACCTGTACACAAAACACGTGATTTCTGTAGCAGTCCACTTTAGAAATAAAACTTTTTTTTCCCGGTGACTGACTTCGCATTAACATAATGAGACCTAGAACCCTCATTTCTGACGGCACTATCTAGAGCAGCGACATTTAACTCAGGAGCTGTAGGAATCTACTGTAGAAATACTATATTCTCTAAAAATCATACCAGATTTCAGGCTATTATCTCTGCCTGGCGATCTGATCCCTACAGTCCCATGAACAAAGCGGTATTGTTGTTGTTTAACTAGAACAGCTGAGCTTCTTGTTTTTTGCAGCCAATACCAAGTTGAAGACTACTTGGTTTTATCTACACCTAGATCTAGGCCTTTCATGTGGCTTTTCTGCCATTCCGAAATGTGCTGAGTTGAAGTCATGAGCTCCAGTTGTTCTGGCTTGGCTGGCATTTAAAGGGTAATCACATCTGATCCCAAGCTAGGAGTAAGAAGCGCGTGGCATACTGTGCTTTCCCCGCCATCCAAGGAGGTTCTCCAACTATGCAGAGCTAAAACACTGTGCTCTTGTTCTGTGCTTTCTCAAGGAATTGTCACGTCCTGCACAGAGCCACTTCTCAGCCCCCCCTACCTATCACTGGGTCCATATTGAGATCCTCCTGCATGCAGTCAACCAGGTCAAAGCCAAAGAATTATGTCTGGGGCTCAAGTGACTTCTCCAAGCTTAGTGTGCAATGTAAGGTTCTCAACACGTTTCACCACAAGGGGGAATCCCTGGAAGAGTGTGGATGATTTCAAGTGTCAATGAGGGTGTAATTAGCTTCAAAGACAGAGGTTCACTTCCACATATGTATACTGTAGCATTGTGCATAGCTGGTGATCATATAAAGATGACTCCAGATATGCCTCTATGCATAGGAAAGCGGTATAAAATTCAAAATAAATTATATTTAACTGAATGTTAATTCCACTTCAAAGAAGAGATTGCGTTCCTATATTACAGAGTTTACTAATAGTCAATTTTTGTAAGCTAGTTCGTGAGTTGTCACTGGTAACGTGGAAAAAAATTAACTTTCAACTACGGAGATACAGCTCTTTCTATTGTCAACTGAGATGGCTTTTTTGAAATTTTTCTGGCTTAATGTTTTCTTCCCTCTATCTTTCATACAGAGATCTACCAAACAGTCTTTAGTGATCTACCGGTATTCTGCTATCGACCGGTCTGACCTTTGGTCTAGAGGCTAGGTTGATAGTCAGTATTAAAACAAATCTTAATTATAAGTCTACATATCATGACTTTACTACTGTTGTATTTTCCTACACTGTTCTTCTTCTCCTTCTTCTTGGATCGGATCCTTAGCCCTTGACTGACAAAGCAGTCAGTGGCCATCACGTCTAGTGGCGTCTTGTAGGGCAGCAACAAACTGCTCTCATTTTCCTCGGTCGGTGGCCATCCTTCGTGCCGTGCCCCAACTCTGGTTCCTACTTTGCATCTCAGCCTCCACTGTTCTCCGCCAGGTTGTGTTTGGTCTGCCTTTATTTCGCCGTCTTTCTTGGTGTGGCGAGTGTGCCAGAGAGGTTAGTGATGTTACAAAACTACGTGTACTCAGAGTGAGGTCAAGCTATGTAAGTCCCTGAGCCTAATTGTTGATGATGATGTATTCTCAGGGTACCTATCCGTTACCTCTCTAAGATCTCACTCTGGGAAATATTTTATGAGATGGGTATATGTTTTATGGCTACGTGTCTAGGGTAATGTAAGTCTAGTGATAAGTGCATAAAACAAACACAACTGTAACTCAATGAAATTGAATTAAGTAAGACTGTTGTTAAGTTTATATACTTATATTACACTTTTAATTTCCTGTCCCTCAAATCTTTTGGGGCAGGAATGGTTAAAAATGAAGAGAACTGTATTTACATGTAAGAAAAAAATAAGGAGGACTATGTGTCCATAACTTGATAATAAACAAGTGTCACTGTAATTGTAGAACACAGACTGATGTAATATTGTCTAAACGTGATAGTCAATGGTGTGAGGGACTATTGTTGCCATCACGCCCACAATAATGAATGTTCAAGTGTGGAAAATTTTAATAAATGAATTGTCAGAGCCCACTTAAAGGGACTTCACCTGATGTTCTATCTGAAGTAGATTACAGTAGATCATACAAATTCAGCCTAAGAGTTGTCTTCAGGCTATCAAATGCAGCATACAGCTTTGCTGAGGCCTTCACTGTCCTCAAATTCTGTCTCCAACAGGTTTCCTGCCACCAACTGGTAACAGGCAATATAACCCTGAAAAAGAAGGACATTCCCCTACTTTTTATATGCTGGCTATAATAATTCCACAACTCATCAAAACTATCATTATTTGTGGTCAGTTTCGTGTGCAAAACATTTGCACTAGCCCCTATTTTATTTGACTTCACTCCGTACTGTGTTTACATTCTTCTTCCATATGGCTGCAACGCCACTGTCACTTTAAACATTGATTTTCTTCCATAAAATCAGATAGGTATACAGTTTTCTTCTGGTAACCTGTTAACTCTTTTGCGTAATCATTCTAAGTATGTTTTGAGGCGTCATTTGAACACTGTGACACAGCAGAAGACTGCCAGTAGCTTTCTGGACTTATAGTCGTAATGTTTTTTATGGCAATATTCAATCACAATTTAATTTCGTTTCTCTATAAGTCTGCTTAGGCATGCTTGCTAGGATGTCGTAATTTGTTTCCCAGGGCAATGTCGCACAACACAAAATTTTTGGCGCCCGATCTGGGTTGCCTCTACATATTAATAAAATATATCAATAAAATTATTTATCTTACCGCAATCAATGAAATATTTCACACAAGTGTAAGATAAACTGGCAATCAATTGCACAGGTGCAGATCGCTGTCGTCCAGACCGCAAAGGCATTGGTCACAACTGCTATGCGTCTGATCATAATCTAACTGTGTTGAAATATTTGTCTCAAGTGGCAGCTTATTCTGGCAAAACGTTAGTTTTATCTCCCCTTCCTAAACTATCATTAACCAATCAAACGAGTCAAGCAAATTTGACTGTTCAAAAACGCATCCCGAAAATGTAACTTCCGAAGACTTTCAAAATAGAGCAGTTTCTCAGTGCGTCTGTCTGCCTGTCTCAAGTTTTATTTTCTACTATACCTCTGTTATTATTGGGTCGATTTCAATTTTTAAAAGTGATTCTTAAACTGCCCTTTTGCCTCTATCATCTTATCTAGTTTTCATCTAACTCTTCTTCATCGTTTTCATCTATGTAATTTTTCTCTAAATTTATTCTGAACGAAATACGTTTCTATAAGGCAAGATGATTTATTATAGGGAATAGTATGGTATTTTTATACACAATATTATCGCTATAATTCAAAACATCCATTTTATTTACCCTCTTTATGTATGAAGTTATCTAAGTTTCTTTCTTTCCCCCTCCTCTCTGCACAAATTTGATTTTAGTTTCATTTTCAAACGCATAAGTTTGTCTTGATTCTTTTTCATTTTAATCCCCTCCCCCTTTTCCCTCTCTCCCTTTTTTCAAGACGAGGTAGCAAGTTGTTTTTTTTTCTTCTGCCAACTTTCCGGCTTTCGTCATAAAATATTGGGAAGGGGAACGCGAGCTGCGGGTGTGTTTGGGGGATGTGACTCAATACGCTTGGTCTTTTCAAATTCAAATCTTGTGCCAATCGTGGACTGTTCGGCTAGGCAATGGCCTTGGGCAAAATTTCAAACATTGTAATTATTTATAGTTACAACCTTCACTAAATAATAGGGCGGGTGTGTATGCGGTTTTTGGGGAAGGGTAACCTTTTTCAGACTATGGTAGTAGAAAAGTCAAATATTGTCCAATTCTAAGCAGACGTTTGACCTTGCTCTTGGCAATTTACAAATATAATAGTGGGGTTTATAGATTGTAATTTTTCTCTACTAGGTTTTTGAATCAGGGAATTTGAGCGGGGTGTTAAACGGAGTGACTTTATCACATATCTCCCCTGTTAAAAGCCTGCATCCCAATGCAGCTTTATAATCCGTTTTAACAATCCCAATCAAATTAACTCAACTCTGCTTTTATATTATCATGGATTTCTGCAGGGGGGTCATTTCAAAGTAGGCAATACTCAAGAAATCTGCCTCAGACCTCTGCAATCCAAGAATCTATTGCAGTTTTATTAATAACACAGCTGCAGGTGCTACGGCCTGTCAAATGCTGATTATCAATCAATATTCACCATTAATCTTCTCTGAGTCTTTCCAATGACATGTCCAGAGGTTTTAGATGCCCCTCAAGGTTGCAATATTTATCAGGAGGGAATCTATAAATTTGGTGATATCAGAGTTATGTAAGGGGTCCAGTAATTTCCTAATCAGCCTGGATAAAACACTCGGAGTACTTCCAATCCAAAAAGCAACATGTGAATTCAATGTGCCCCTCCGATGTGCTCTCAGCCATCCATTGGTCTGAGCTCAGGCTTGATTTGAATTTGGAAAAGCCCTTTAATAATATTCGTATGACTCTTATTTTCTGCCATGCAGATAAAGGCCATATTCACCAGCTGTATTCTTAGGCCAACGACATTTGGTGATATAATATATAATGTGGGGAAATGAATTCCTGCATCAAGAATCAATTTGCCCGTAGCATTGCTATGTAATATGTGGGATCTCAATCCAATGTCCGTACAATACTTCCACTGAACTGTATAGGGTCCGTCACTACCACTGTCACCGGTGCCCTTCTAATGCTAAGTTAATAGCCACATTGTGAAGCGAACTGAACATTTTACCAAATTGCCCAAACGCCCACTCCCCACTTTTCTAAGGTTAACATTTAGTTTCGGTTTCAATGTTGGCCGACTAACCTCAATGCTATTTTCAGTTATTTCCAAGAATTCCGACCTACTGTGTGGCGGGGTGTTCTGGACTGTATGTTCTCGTCGTACCATACGTAGTGTTGCTAGGATTACTGGTCTTCTGGAAGACTGGGTGTGAGAAAGTGCATGCCTATTCACTATGTCTACCTTATCATTTTTATTTCCTTTGTTATTTTCAGGCCCATGTTTGCCATAATACTTTTCTTGCATTTGGTTATTAATTTTCCACCCTGTGGAATGTACCTTGCTACACTGGTCACAACTTTGTACATACTGGGCAATGTCCCCAGCTACATTTGGCCAGAAATAGTTCACAGATGTCCTTTGACGGGTATTGCCAATCCTCTGGTGTCTCCCGTCTGGTACAACATGTGCTTGTGCAATAATTTTTTCCCTATAACTCAATGGCAGTACTAACTGTCCATGCCCGTTAGGTCCTGCTCCAGCCCTCCTGTAAAGCAGTCCATCCTTCAAATAGAATTGTCCTTTTCTAGGGATGTTATGGCTATTTGGCAATTTCCCAAAGCAAGGTTTTAATGTTTAGTCCTTTGCCTGGGCCTTTTTCAGCGGTTTAGGATGAATATCTAGTGGTGGTACCTCCTCCTTACTAGGGGTCGACCTGACCTGGAGCGTTGCCATGATCACAGGTTTTATAGGGCTCCCTAGAAAAACATAATTCTTTCCTAACACCAGCGGGTAATTAGGATCCTTGCACACTGCTGCTCTAATCACTCCTTCCACGTACCTAGTTTTGACATTAATATTGGCTACGGGAAGGGTCATGGTGGCTGTATTCTTTAATGCCCCTTGTATCTCCACTTTGTCTGTGGTATACTGGTCTGGGTGTACAATGTTTGCACTCACAACTGAGTCATATTCCAATCCTGAATCGTAAAGGCACTTGACTCTCGTACCATTACATGTCACCTCTTCACAGATGGGGGGATGATTGTCACAGAGAGTTTTATGATCATTAAATTTTCTATATATTCTCGCTATCTTCCACCCGTGTCCTCTATTTATTATCACTCTCTATCCTTTTCCTGTAAATTTTCACATTCGTTCGTTTGCGAAAATATTTATTTTCCCATTCTAACGTTTACCTGTTTCTTTCTTTTACTGAGAACGCATTTATGACATAATGTGTCAATCTCTGCATGAGACGAGAAAGCGTTAAATGCATTCTATGGCATCAGATGTCAGTAGCGCAGCAGACGATATACTGTGTATATTCGTCCAGTAAGACAGGGGAAAGCAGACAACTGTCTACATTTTCCATCTGCACGGAGCGTAATTGAGACTTATCGTCTAGTATTTTCACCTGTCACAGCGGTTCTCAGGCTGAGTTTCTCGGGGAGGTGTGAAAACTGCCTCTGCATTGGAGACAGGTCGTCTGAGATTCACATCTGACACGCACGCTCTCGGTCAGTTTGTTAACGTAGGTGTGAAGACGGCATGCGTCTAAGTTAACGTAGGTTCTATGAGAAGGGGAGATTATTTCGTTTTGCGAAATTAGTTGGGACCCCTTTGTCCTGGTTTAAGATATTAACCGGAGTTTGAAACTAGATTTTCATTCATTCTCCTAATTCGCAGTAGCCAGGTTGTTTGTGAATAGAATAAGCTGTATACCGAAGCTCCTAGTTTGTTCGGAAATTTGCCGAGCTCTAGACTTCTAATAAATATATCAGCGTATAATTCTAAAGTGTGCGATTACCTGTAGTTCTGTGTTGAGGTAAATATATTATATTAAGTATCTAATATTTTGTGAAGTGTTTAAAGTGATAATCGCTTATTTCATATTTCACTAGTTAGATTTTGTGCAGAGTGCTTAATTTATATAGTCTGTATTATTTTATAGTGACGAGTTACAGTGGAAAACAGAAATTATAATTTCTAGCTTAAACTCAGTCGGCTATTAAGGAATTTAATTTAACTGCTAAATAATCAGACGAGAATAATTTTTCTAAACTAACTTATAAATGCTAGATGCCTCATGAGTGTTGACGGAATACGTAGGTATTCCTAACAGAACAAATAAAGAACACTTTGTCTGCTGATACCCGGAGATTTCTAGCTGAACAGGGGGCAGAAAAGCTTGAAGACATTTTAGAAAAGTCTGAGCGTTATCAAAATGCGCTGGCCGAACTGCCGGCCACAAAACGTAAACCGACAGAGGAGCATTTTCGCAAGAATAATCTAAACCAATCTTCTCATGCTTCTAATTAGAATAACCACAGAGAAACTGGACCTCAAAACTCCCCTCCTGAAAAATCCAAGTTCTACAAAAACAAGTATCCCAACCACAGTAAACAGTCTGATCAACCCGACCGCCCTACATGTCTGCGCAGCCAGAAAGGACAAGGTGGCAAAGTGAGAACCCCTGAGCACGGGACTAATAATCAGAGCGAGCACACCGAACCGAAACGCATAGGATGCTTGCTAACAGTCTCGCAAGGCGGAATTATTGACAGTGATTCCCAACCTGTAGAGGGAGTAAGACCTTCTACGTGAGGTACTGTTATATTAAACGTTTCTCAAAGTCTTTGTTTATTTGACACGGGGCTTTCTTATGATTGCATTGTTGCCAGACATCTGGTTAAACCCGATCAAGAGACAGGAGAGACCGTCGAACTTTGTGGAGTCTCTAAAAGTGATGCACCTACAGCGCTTCCCATCGCACTGGTGGAGATCCACTCTGATTTTGTCAGAGGCGTGATCAAAGCGGCTGTTAGGGATGACCCCATCTATCCAGTCATACTTGGCGGGAGATACGTGTTATTGGGAAACCGGAAGAGCCGATTGTGGCAGCAGTAACTACAAGAGGGCAAACCAAGAAGGAACGGGAGCCTGCGCCTAATTTGTTACCTATGGAACTTAAAGAAGCGCAACAAAAGGACCCTACTTTGGCACCCTGCTTTAGGAAACTGCCCATGGCTAAGGAACCCAGACAGCACGGGGACATTTTTTCTAAGGATGGCGTACTTTATCGCAGAACGGGCAAGCCTGACCAAGGTTACAACCAGCTCCTAGTACCGAAACAGTACAGAAGCCAAATCCTAGAAATGGGGCACTCTCTTCCCTTCAGCGGACATATGGGACAGAACGCCACAAACCAACGGATAACCACTCATTATTGGTGGCCAGGAGTAAATACTGATATTATCAGGTATTCAAACCCTGTGCCCAGTGCCAACGTGTACCACCCAAGCAACGGACACCCCCAGTCTCTTTGGGGGAAATGCCAATAGTGGGAACACCATTCAAACGGGTTGTGATCGACATTTTAGGGCCTTTCGAAGGGACTAAAAGAAGGAACAGGTTTATCCTGAGCTTAGTCGATACATGCACTTTATGGGCAGAAGCTATCCCGCTAACATGCGCAGATGCCAAGCATGTCGCAGAAGCCCTCGTGCAGATTTTCACTCGGTTGGGATTCCCTCAGCACGTGTTGACGGATAACGGATCTCCATACCAAAACCTGTTGATGGATGAGATGGTTAAGATCTTGAGGGAGCAGCACATCTACACTAAGCCTTACACTCTGGCTAGAAGTGGGTTAGTAGAACGTGTTCACGGAAACTTCAACATGATGTTAAGTAAACTGGCACAAGTGAAACCTGAAGATTGGGATTGTTGCATTCCGGCAGCTTTATTTGGCTACATAGAATCTCCTCATACTTCCACAGGATTTCCGCCAGCTACGCTTTTATTCGGCAGACCCATTAAGGGCCCGCTTGAAGCCTTACTTTGGTCGCTGACTGACCAGAAGGCTGATGAGACAGTCGTCTCAGCAAGTAAATATGTGTCGGATTTAAAGGATAGGTTGAAACTAGGATGAGACCTAGCAACAACTAACTTTAAGCGAGCACGCACAAAGAACGCTAACCGATACAGGAAAGTCGCGAAAGAGAGAGAACTGGAAGCAGGAGAGAAAGTTTTGGTGTTACTCCCTACCGGAAAAAACCAACTGAGGATCGGATGGCAAACTCCGTTTACCGTCCTGAAAAAGATTTCTAATGTGACCGATTGGCATACACTGCAATTAATACGTGTTAAAACCATGTAGAATGAGAATAACAACATTAAAAGCAGTTAAGACATTTGTGCACAAAATACAGTATCATGCAAAGTTCACGGCTTCGGGAAAAGTTGTCCCAGAACAACAAAGTAATAAGTGCCTGTTTATTGAGTGGAAAATTTTGGGAGAAGTTGCAAATCATGGTTTTTTCCGTTGCTAAAGTCGAAATAACAGAATGTCGTGTGCAAAAAGGTCGAAAAGCTGAGAAGAGCGTGTGGAAATGTTGATGTTTGGTGCCGAGTGAAAAATAAAGCATCGTGTGAAAATTGGCGGGAAAAAAGAGTGGGCTGTATATAAAGAAGAGCCGTGGGCGATTGACAGGATCCAGGGCTTGTACAGATTTTAGGAGTCGTTAGGCGAGAAAATTTTTTACAGAACTTCGTCTTTGAGATTATCAAGACAAGTTTTTTTTTTTTTTTAACTTGACAAGTTTGTCAAGTTAGACCAGTATATTTTAAGTAGACAAGTTTGTGTTTTACTCTATTAGATAGATTATTCCTGTGGATTTCCATTTTCATTTTGTTTTGGATATTCACTACTTTGGGTAAGAAAGAAATAAGTGCTTCATTATTGTGTCAATAACATTGCTGTTCCAATCACGTTAATAAACTATATTTTATTTTTCTACATTGCTGAGTTTTCGTTGGAATATTACAGCTGGATACTTTGACATAACCACTATACAAGACATTGCTTTTCACTAACCACAAAAAAGGGTACGAACGAACTCTGGGAAGGAAGAATAAAATAAGGTCAAGAATTACCACCTCAGGCGGACAGACCTGTAACGACTTGAAACAATAAAACGTACAAGAGTTAGCGCACTTCAAAATATTTACCTGCGGTCAACCATTAACTGAACTGACCCGGTCAGCGGACACACACACACACATTCTTTCATTGATGCCGTAAACACAGCCCGGCTATACGATACTATTTGATGCCGCGACCTGCGCACAAATAGCTGCACTGCCACACTAAGGCTAACTACCAGATCTCTATTCAAGGAAAGGAAAAGGTTTTCCATTTAAATCTGTTAAAGAGATAGTTGGAAAAACCAGTGCCAACCTCCGACCATGACGATAGTGGCAGGGAAACTCCACTGCACACACACGAAATCTTTCAAAAATGTCAGAAGCGGCGACGCTCTTTCAAGCGCGCAAGGGAGACATTCCAGAGAAAGGAAACTTTGGGAGTAGACTTGAGTTGGACTTGGAGAGAGATGGAGGGGGGAGATGAGAGGGAAGAAGACAGATACCCTGAAGCTACGGATATAGGAAATTTATTTCCATAACGTAGACATGGAGTGCTTCCATATATTAAAGGGGGGACGTTCTGTCACAGAGAGTTTTATGATCATTACATTTTCTATATATTCTCGCTTTCTTCCACCCGTGTCCTCTATTTATTATCACTCTCTATCCTTTTCCTGTAAATTTTCGCATTCTTTCGTTTGCGAAAAATATTTATTTTCCCATTCTAAAGTTTACCTGTTTCTTTCTCTTACTGAGAACGCATTTATGACATAACGTGTCAATCTCTGCACGAGACGAGAAAGCGTTAAATGCATTCTATGGCATCAGATGTCAGTAGCGCAGCAGACGATATACTGTGTATATTCGTCCAGTAAGACAGGGGAAAGCAGACAACTGTCTACATTTTCCATCTGCACGGAGCGTAATTGAGACTTATCGTCTAGTATTTTCACCTGTCACAGCGGTTCTCAGGCTGAGTTTCTCGGGGAGGTGTGAAAACTGCCTCTGCATTGGAGACAGGTCGTCTGAGATTCACATCTGACACGCGCGCTCTCGGTCAGTTTGTTAACGTAGGTGTGAAGACGCACGGTGGCAGTTACGGCATGCGTCTAAGTTAACGTAGGTGCTATGAGAAAGGGAGATTATTTCGTTTTGCGAAATTAGTTGGGACCCCTTTGTCCTGGTTTAAGATATTAACCGGAGTTTGAAACTAGATTTTCATTCATTCTCCTAATTCGCAGTAGACAGGTTGTTCGTGAATAGAATAAGCTGTATAGCGAAGCTCCTAGTTTGTTCGGAAATTTGCTGAGCTCTAGACTTCTAATAAGTATATCAGCGTATAATTCTAAAGTGTGCAATTACCTGTAGTTCTGTGTTGAGGTAAAAATATCATATTAAGTATCTAATATTTTGTGAAGTGTTTAAAGTGATAATCGCTTATTTCATATTTCACTAGTTAGATTTTGTGCAGAGTGCTTAATTTATATAGTCTGTATTATTTTATAGTGACGAGTTACAGTGGAAAACAGAAAAGCTTAAACTCAGTCGGCTATTAAGGAATTTAATTTAACTGCTAAATAATCAGACGAGAATAATTTTTCTAAACTAACTTATAAATGCTAGATGCCTCATGAGTGTTGACGGAATACGTAGGTATTCCTAATTCATGATGATTGATTTTTATATAACTTATTTCACTGGAAAGTTTAAATGATAAGTCAAGCTGTACGCTTGCAGTTTAAAAATGTAAGTTATAACGAGTACCTAGTACAGGTATGTATAATTATTTTATATGTGTTTTTCCTTTACTCAGTGAATACTGGGGTTAACCCAAATCTTTGCCAGCGTTAAGTACTGATGAGTGATATCTGTGAAGAACTAAAACATGTTCCTTAAAAAAGCCTTGGTGCAGAATCTGTACAAGTTATTTAAAAGGTAAATGAAGTAACAGGCCTGTCGCGCCATATTTAATTCTTCATGAGAAACAACTCAAGTATATTTTTAGCCTGTGTGGCAAGTAATATATTAACGTCAGTAACATTCCGAGGGAGTTTTGACTAGTGGTGTGGTGACCAAATATAGTCCTTTCCTGAAAGTAGACACCGATCTGACATTACTCAATTCTAGAAACCTAAGCTATTGACACTGTGCTCGTTGTTAAAGTTCGTGCCTGGACAATTTTAATGTGACCTAAACAGCATCCGAGAAAATAAGAACACCCAAGGAATCGTTCCCTGAAGCAGAGAATTCATCCCGTCTTTTTGGAACTGGGGATTTCTTGGTCAAAGACTGCCTTTGACGATTCTGTATGTCAATGTCCTAAAAATTGTGTTTCCAGAAGTGGCTATCAAAGCTGTGAGTATGAACAAATGCACGTGATCACTGCTGACTGAATAGAGTGAATGCAGGACGGAGTGGTTTCTTTATTATTGTAATTTGGCACCCATTTTGCTGTCTTAACTTTGTGTATGCAAGTATTGCTAATCATATTTCCCTTAAAATAGAGCAGAGATATCAAGTCTGTCCATACCTTAAAAAGGGGGAAATATTAGACCCAATCATATGTATCCTTGATTCCTTGGGGCTATCACTTTCTTCTAACAGGACTGTGGGCATACCTTGAGGAATAAGATCATAGGGTGGGTCTATCATTTTTTTGTAGCATTTGTGGTGACTGTATGACTATTTGTATATGCTTTGACGTAATTTCTGTGTGTTGTGATGAAATTTTCGATGATAATTAAAATATATTTTTGAAATTAATCAGCGCGTAGGTCAGCTCGTACCAAAATATCTATTTAATCATTTGTTATAGGTTTCCCACGTCTGTACGTCTAACTGTCGTCTTGTATGTGCGTGCAAGTGAGTGGATAGAAATATATGATATATATATATATATATATATATATATATATATATATATATATATATATATATATATATATATATATATATATATATGTGTGTGTGTGTGTGTGTGTTTAGACTTTCTGACTCCTCTAAAATCTGTCGTAGAAGATAGGTGAAAGAGAGAAGATTTCTCGATTTCAGAGACAGCCTCTATCACAGTCTACCATCTCACTCGTGGAAATCTATTTCTATTACTATCTCTCATTGTGACTATCACTTATTCAAATCTATTCAGAAGGGACCAACCCAAGTCTTAATTCTCCTATCAAAAATCTACGACAATGATGAAGTTCGGGCTGACTGTCTGTCAGTTTCTTCCTTCCCTTGTCCACTGTTATCATGCATGCAGCGTGATATGGAGGAACTTTCCTACCACATTCAATTGTATTATGATTTTGCATCCTACTTATTTTACACCATTTTCCTTCTGATCTGTAGGGTTTTCTTTCATTGAATTGCGCGTTTCTATCTCTAGGGTCAAATCTTGGCCTATCATAGTTTGGTTTACCTCTGTTACCTTGAACTCTACTGTCAAATTTATTCTGGTTTTGGGGGGCTTTATTATTTTCTACTTGTTTCTTTTTTGCTCCAGCTACTTCTGACTGCTCTGCCTGATACCTCTCAGCAACATTGAGCACCTCACCCAACCTCTCTGTACCTTGTTCCATGAGAAATGTTCTCAGGTCTGGAGCCATGAACTCTCTCAATTGCTCTATCATGATCATTTCATTAAGATCTTGGGTTTTCCCCAGAGCAGTCCATTTCTCCAAGTAGGTTTCCAACCTGGCAGAGAATTGGTGGTAGGTCTCCCCAGACAGTAGTTTCACATTTCTAAATCTCTTCCTGTAAAATTCCCCAATTCTTCTCATACCTAATTAGAAGAGCCTGTTTTAAAATGTCATAGTCTTCCTAATCCTCTCTGCTCAACATTGAGAACACTTCATACGATGTTCCCCTAAGCCTTTGGGATAATTTCAAACTCCATTTTTCCCTCTCTAACCCATAATTAGTAGCTAATCTTTCAAATCTACTGAGATAGGACTCAATCTCGTCATCCTTCTCCACAAATGGATCTAAATGGAAGTTCATGGCTAAATTAGAGGCTCCCTGACTGGCACTAGCATCAGAGGTAGATGGGCTGTTACCATTTTCTGGAGCATGGCCTTGAAGTTCCAGTTCTCTTAGTCGTAATTCATGCTCCCTTTGCAATCTTTTTTCTTCTTTTTCAGCCTCCATAAGCAATATTTTTCTTCTTTTTCAGCCTCCAATTTCTTTTCCTCTAACTGTAACCTTTTAATTTCAGCCTCCCTATCAGCTTCTAATTGTAATCTTTTGATTTCAGCCTCCCTATCAGCCTCCAATTTCTTAGCCTCCCTATCAGCTTCTAATTGTAATCTTTTGTCTTCTGCTAATCTCCTATCCTCCCTATCAATAAATTTGTCACATTCTGAGGTTACATACTGAATCAGAACTTGCCCTTCCATTCCCATTCCCTTTGCAGTCTGCACAGCAGCAAATCTGAACTTATCCAAGTCTGCCATCTTTTCTGACATACAACTTTATAAATCTTACTATATTAATTAACAAGTATGACTAAATACCATAGACAATGACAACTCATTCGATTCTCCACAACTAATTACTTTTAGTTATTTTAACAATGGGGATTCTTTGGGTCTAATTAACAATAATAATAATAATAACAATAATAATCCCGGACGAGCCCCCGATATATGTGGCGAGTGTGCCGGAGAGGTCAGTGATGTTACAAACCTACGTGTACTCAGAGTTAGGTCAAGCTATGTAAGTTCCTGAGCCTAATTGTTGATGATGATGTATTCTCAGGGTACGTATCCGCTACCTCTCTAAGATCTCACTCTGGGAAATATTTCATGAGATGGGTATATGTTTTATGGCTACATGTCTAGGGTAATGTAAGTCTAGTGATAAGTGCATTGAGGCCTTCACTGTCCTCAAATTCTGTCTCCAACAGGTTTCCTGCCACCAACTGGTAACAGGCAATATAACCCTGAAAAAGAAGGACATTCCCCTACTTTTTATATGCTGGCTAAAATAATTCCACAACTCATCAAAACTATCATTATTTGTTGTCAGTTTCGTGTGCAATACATTTGCACTAGCCCCTATTTTATTTGACTTCACTCCGTACTGTGTTTACATTCTTCTTCCATATGGCTGCAACGCCACTGTCACTTTAAACATTGATTTTCTTCCATAAAATCAGATAGGTATACAGTTTTCTTCTGGTAACATGTTAATTCTTTTGTGTAATCATTCTAAGTATGTTTTGAGGCGTCATTTGAACACTGTGACACTGCAGAAGAATGCCAGTAGCTTTCTGGACTTACCATCGTAATGTTTTTATGGCAATATTCAATCACAATTTAATTTCGTTTCTCTATAAGTCTGCTTAGGCATGCTTGCTAGGTTGTCGCAATTCGTCTCCCATGGCAATGTCGCACAACACAAAAGTTTTGGCGCCCGATCTGGGTTGCCTCTACATATTAATAAAATATATCAATAAAATTATTTATCTTACCGCAATCAATGAAATATTTCACATAAGTGTAAGATTAACTGGCAATCAATTGCACAGGTGCAGATCGCTGTCATCCAGACCGCAAAGGCATTGGTCACAACTGCTATGCGTCTGATCTTAATCTAACTGTGTTGAAATATTTGACTCAAGTGGCAGCTTATTCTGGCAAAACGTTAGTTTTATCTCCCCTTCCTAAACTATCATTAACCAATCAAACGAGTAAAGCAAATTTGACTGTTCAAAAACGCGTCCCGAAAATGTAACTTCCGAAGACTTTCAAAATTGCGCAGTTTCTCAGTGTGTCTGTCTGTCTGTCTCAAGTTTTATTTTCTACTATACCTCTGTTATTATTGGGTCGATTTCAATTTTTAAAAGTGATTCTTAAACTGCCTTTTGCCTCTATCATCCTATCTAGTTTTCATCTAACTCTTCTTCATCGTTTTCATCTAACTCTTCTTCATCGTTTTCATCTATGTAATTTTTCTCTATATTTATTCTGAACGAAATACTTTTCTATAAGGCAAGATGATTTATTATAGGGAATAGTATGGTATTTTTATACACAATATTATCGCTATAATTCAAAACATCCATTTTATTTACCCTCTTTATGTATGAAGAAATAAGTTATCTAAGTTTCTTTCTTTCCACCTCCTCTCTGCACAAATTTGGTTTTAGTTTCATTTTCAAACGCATAAGTTAGTCTTGATTCTTTTTCATTTTAATCCCCTCCCCATTTTTCCTCTCTCCCTTTTTTCAAGACGAGGTAACAAGTTTTTTTCTTTTTTCTTCTGCCAACTTTCCGCCTTTCGTCATAAAATATTGGGAAGGGGAACGCGAGCTGCGGGTATGTTTGGGGGATGGGACTCAATACGCTTGGTCTTTGCAAATTCAAATCTTGTGCCAATCGTGGACTGTTCGGCTAGGCAATGGCCTTGGGCAAAATTTCAAACATTGTAGTTATTTATAGTTACAACCTTCACTAAATAATAGGGCGGGTGTGTATGCGGTTTTTGGGGAAGGGTAACCTTTTTCAAACTATGGTAGTAGAAAAGTCAAATATTGTCCAATTCTTAGCAGACGTTTGACCTTGCTCTTGGCAATTTTCAAATATAATAGTCGGGTTTATAGATTGTAATTTTTCTCTACTAGGTTTTTGAATCAGGGAATTTGAGCGGGGTGTTAAACGGAGTGACTTTATCACACTTGGGTCCATACCTTAGCAGTTCTGGTGATGGTGTCAGGGTCTCTTCTAAGTTCCTGCATCTGCCTGCAATTATGGTGTGCATGTCCTACACTATTATTCAGCCATTATTCATATCACTGTAAAGCCCAACCTGCCTCGTTTCCACGTAGCTTTCCAAGCAAAGGGAGCCGCGGCAGCGCATTGGTAAGTGCATTGGCTTCCTAGGTCGGTTGTCCATGGCACCATCGGCATGATGCTAAAAAATATAATTCTTCAATCCAGGAACAGCAAGTTGTGTAAGCGCACGTGGCTTCACTTTCGGTATACACATTCAATAATATTATTAGAGCATGTGGCGTTTTTCAGGATATATACTGAAGCACATTAAAAACGCACCACCTGTATAATCCAGGAACAGAGTGTGAAATGTAAATATAAGTGTTTACAAGTTTACATATTTGGAATCTTTATTCATTTTTCTATGAATCCATGCTGGTCATTAATTTGTACATTTGATTGTTATGAAATTCATTGCATTCTGTTCAGGCAAGGATGAAAACCAAAAATGAAACCAATAAAAAAATTCATTCACACTATCCTCAGTATCTGGTATGTCCACCGTGTGCATGCAAACAAGTTTGGCAGCGGCACCGCATGTAACGCACAAGTCTCTGAAGGAAATTCCGGGGAATCAAGTCCCATTCACGTGTAAGAGCAGCTTTGAGCTGTTGCAGATTAGCTGGAGAACCTTGCCTGTAGACTCTGCGTCCAAGCTCGTCCCACAGATGTTCTATAGGGGACATGTCTGGTGAAAGGGCAGGCCAATCAATCGTCACAATGTCTGCTGCTGTAGATATTGCTGCGTAATGCATGCGATGTGCGCACGTGCGTTATCCTGCTGGAGAATCTGCAAGTCTGGATAATTTGTGAACGCAGGAGCAACCAATGCATCCAGAACCTCATCTCGATATGTCACAGCATTAACATTTCCACGGAAGACGTGAAGAGGCAAGCGATGGTGAAAACTGAATCCTCCCCAAATGTGAATACTGCCACCTCCAAATCGGTTGTGCTGACGAACACAGCAATCTGCAAAGCGCTTTCCACACCGTCGCCAAATCCGCATACGTCCATCAGCAAAGGATATGTTGAATATGCTCTCCTCTGTGAATAGGACAGCATTCCACTGCAGTCTAGTCCATCTGACATGTTGCTCTGCCCATTGCAGGCGCTGCTGACCATGTCTGTGAGTTAAGTTTGACCCAACATAAGGTCGTCTTGCAGGAAGGCCTGTATCTCTGAGTCGTCGTATGACTGTCATTCAAGAGACTTGCCCACGTCTACCTCCTATTGCTCTTTGACTTGCCGGGAGAGAACGATTCCTTAGGTGACTCAGCACAATATGACGATCTTGCGCAGGGGTAGTAACTCGTTGTTGGCCACTCCGAAGTCTATCCCGGGTATTGCCAGTGGTTCCGTAACGTTTATTGAGACGTACAATAGTGCTGTTTTGCAATTCATCCTTCTGGCAACGGCCCGCGAGCTCATTCCGGTCTCCAACGTACCAATGGCTCGTTGGCGGTCGTTTTCAGATAGTCGTGGCATTTCAAGCACATGTACTGGGTGTTTTTTCTCAACAGCCTTTTTATACCGAGTATACTGCCACAACGCGTACACATTTTCAGGGTCATAGCTGTTGGGAATCGTGTTGCACGTTGTCGTGAAACCTTTTAATCCACATATATAAATTCGAAAGTAAATGTAAAGCCTAACGAAGTAAATTCAATAAAAGGAAAAAAGAATGGTAAAAGACCAGTGCTGTCACAATGGCGTACGCCTGTGTCGTGGAACGCCATAATGACTGTACTCGAGATCCCCCTTTTTCTACCTCGTCTGCATAATTGTAACGCTTTCACGTTTGCTAGTAAAGCCTACTGCATCAACTACATGCGTTTCTAAAAATAAAACTGGTACTGTGTTTCTTAGAAAACCTTGAGATACGCACACTGCTTAATGACCCAGATTTAATATTACATTAATGTCAATTTATGCACTACGTAAACGAAAAGACAGACGGGCTTAGAAGAGAGAGAGAGAGAGAGAGAGAGAGAGAGAGAGAGATGTACGGAGGAACGCATGCAATGCTACCACGTCGTCTCGCGATGCCACCCCACGCGAAAGGCATGCAGGCTTGATTTTTTTCAAATAAACAGTGACAAAAAACACTACCAATACACGGTTAGGTTTTGAAAACATGTTTAATGCTTATTAGGAAACATGACACAATACTGTTTTATGTCTGAAATCCTGACTTTATACTGACAGAACAGTCGAAAAGGCAGAACAGGTGGCGGTTCTAAGACAATAAATAAAAAAAACAATTACACGACTATCCTAGATTAATACATATTTGTAACGAAGCCACTTGGCCCCATTAAACTTATATATTTGGGTGCCTTAGGACTTGCTGACAAAGAATATGTTAGGTGTTATGCAAATAGTCTAGTAATTAACAAATAATAGCCAAAATACTATAGTGGTGTTGTCTGACAACACAGGATCATATTTGCTCATAATGGCGTGTTTGGACACTGCTTTAGGGGAAATGAGGCCACCACGTTAGATCCGATTTGATTGGCTAGAGTAATATGTAAGGCGAAACATGATTAGTCGACTGCAAATACTATTTTTGGTTGTTAATGGAAACGGTAGGAAGGGTAAATTTTTTCAAAGGCTTTTGTAAACATGGTCTCATTGGCTAGACCATTTGATATAGTCAATTAGAAGCGTCTGTTCAGGGCCATTTTTGAAAATAAACTTACTAAGAAGCAAGTGCGTTGAGAACCAGCTCATATATTTCTAATAAAAGCCTGGGACAGAGGCAGATCGGAATTGTGCCATAACTCATCGCCAGTCAACGTACTTGTTTAATATTTCCATGAATTGTGGTAAGCTAGACCTATTTGATATCTTTTAGATGAAAATTGAATGTGAATTGATAATTTATGTCTGTATGTGTGTGGTTCAGTAGCAAACATGAGGCAAGGCCTAGATATTGCTCCACCATGTAAAAACTTGTCGGAGAGGAGTATAACTGCATAGGCAAAAGGGATTGCCAAATAGTACTCTGACACCTATCTTATTGTATAGAAGGAATTAATGCTGGAATTGCAGAGGCGTTGTAACCATTAGGGAGAGGAATACTGGTGTATATTGTTACATGAGAAGCTAGCAGTTGGCCTACAGCGCTGAACTCTGTGTTTGTAATGTAATGTGCTTCAGTGTGGAAATAGATTATAAATTAGTTCTGAAGTAGGAGGTACAACCTTCTTATTTCAGGGACCGTGGTACTGGAGTAGTAGAACAGCACCTGGTCTGAGTTTTGCTGAATCCAGAGGTTGGTAGCATACTCCTTGTTCAAGATATCGACCAGTGTTGTTTTTCAAGATAACTGAGAAGCTAGCGAGCGGAGGAGACAGTTTTCCTGCCGCCCATACATAAGATAAGATTCCGTTGGCCAGAGCAGCTCAATCTTGTACCCCCCCCCCCCCCCTCTAAAATTGACTGTACATAAAATCAAGAGGGACAGTTATTTGTTTTCAAATAAAAGAAACTGTGAACCTTTCCAATATTATTTCCCCCAGTAACAAACACATGAAGTCATGATGACAAACAACAACCTAGCTTTAAAAGCCAGTATTACCTCCTAGTACTACATCACAACTTACACACATATTGTAATAATATTATATGTCAGGACAAAGATCCTATGTATAAATTGTGTACATACAACTTGTGATTACATTTGATTGTGATTCCTGATTCACTCTGTAGTTGAATCAGGATATCTAATATTGAAAGGAATTAATACATATTTTCAAAAGTTAACACTTGACTCATTTCAGATAGTCTTATAGAGTGTTATATGTATGTGCTTGTCACAGTGTTGTAAGGTGTTGTGGATTTTAATTAAAGTATTTATCTGTCTGTTGTTGTGACTTACACTTCTTCATTATCATAACCCTAGACATTCAACGTAGTCATCACAATAGCCCAGAATAAGTCTGACTGAGGTCTAAATGTGGTATCAAAGTAAGGTCATCTGTAATACACCACACTTATTAGATACAGATACCTTCACAGCTGATCTCAGTCAGTACACTAAGTTCCCTATAAATATTTATAATATCCCACCTCACATCGCGTGTTTGGGGAAACTCGAAACTCACAATGAAGACCAAAGTTGCGGTATATAATGCCTGCGTCACCAGCACACTCCTATATGGCAGCGAGACCTGGACGACCTATGCTAAGCAAGAAAGAAGGCTCAATACCTTCTCGTGAAAAGATAAAGTGACAAATGTCGAGGTGTTGTCACGTGCTGGCCTTCAGAGTATGTATACGCTTCTTAGACAGCGCAGACCTCGCTGCCTTGGCCATGTTCGCCGCATGGAAGATGGTCGCATCCCAAAAGATATCTTCTACGGACAATTAGCAGATGGGAAGAGAACAGTTGGGCGACCACAGCTGAGGTTCAAAGATGTGTGCAAGAGAGATATGAGGGCACTGGACATGGATCCAGCAACATGGGAGGATGAAGCTGCCGATCGCACTAAGTGGCGATGCTATTTACGGCGCCACCTCAGATTGGGCGAAGAGAGGCTCACACAAGAAGCAGAGGTGAGGAGAAAACGTCGAAAGGAGCACCAGGAAAATAAGCAGCTGAAGGCTGTCACCTCAGGGGCGCATTCCCATAGTCAGTTATGACTGAAGGGGCTATTATTATTATTATTATTATCCCACTTTACCACATATATTGGGGTCCTGTCCGGGATTTGGAATCTTCTCCTATTATATATATATTGGGGGTAATTCACTTCAGGGAATAATAAAAATTTAAAAGGTATCCTTGGGTGGAAAATAAATAAGGTTGAGCTCTCAGTGCCTGTGGTTGTCCTTAGATAATTAGTTACAGATTGAATTGTTTAGTTAGACATTGTATACATTTGCCTGTTAGAAAATGGCCGACCTCGCAAAATTTCGATCTGCTGCTATGCAGGCTGCTAAAGAGTTAGGAATGGACGGGCAAGTTATGATTGCCTATGTCACTACTGAATGTGACAAATATATTGAACGTGAAGAAAGAAAATTTGAAGCAGAAAGAAAATTAGAATCGGAAAGATTAGAAAAAGAGGCTGAAAGAAAGTTAGAGGCTGAAAAAGAAATTAAGAGGTTGCAGATTGAGGCTGACAAAGAGGCTAGGGCATTAGAGGCTGAGGCTAAGAAAATCCAATTGGAGGTAGAAAGAGAAGAAAAGAGACAGGCGGCAGAAAGGGAAGCAGAAGATAAGAGATTACAGAGGGAAGAAGAAGATAAGAGATTACAGAGGGAAGCAGAAGATAAGAGATTACAAAGGGAGCACGAGTTACGACTAAGGGAGTTGGAATTTCAAGGCCATGCTCCTGAAAATGTACCAGTCCCTTTACCTCTGATGCCTCTGCTAGTCAGGGAGCCTCAACCTCAGCTATGAACTTTCATTTAGATCATTTTGTTGAGAAAGAAGATGATATCGAGAGCTATCTAAATAGAAATGAACTATTAGCTACCACGTATGGGTTAGAGAGAGAAAGGTTGAGCTTAAAGTTATCACAAGGGCTTCGTGGTACAGCTTATGAAGTTTTTGCCAAAATGAGCAGAGATGATCAAGAAAATTATGACATGTTAAAGCAGGCTCTTTTGTTAAGATATGAAAAGAATGGAGAATTTTATAGAAAAAAATTTAGGAATGCTAAACTACTGTCAGGTGAAACCTATCACCAGTTCTCTGCACGGTTTGAGACATACTTGGAGAAATAGACTTCTCTGGGGAAAACCCAAGATCTTAAGGAAATGATCCTTATAGAACAACTAAGAGAGTCCATGGCTCCAGACCTGAGAAAGTTTCTCATGGAACAAGGTGCAGAGAGGCTGGGTGAGTTACTAAATGTCGCTGAAAGGTATCAGGCAGCTCAGGCAGAGGTAACAGGTAATAAAAAGAAACAGGTAGATAATTGTAAGGCACCACAGAACTTTAATAAATTTGATCATAGAGATCAGAACAAAGGTAAGCACCAGTTTGATAGGCCACGGTATGACAATAAAAATAAAACCCCACAATTCGATGAAAGGAAATTTGATGAAAGAAAATCTTTCAACCAAGGAAGGAAGTGGTGTAAAAAGTGTAAGATGAACAATCATACCACTGAAAATTGTAGGAATAAAACTCCTAATTTTGCTGCTATGAAATTTGGGAAGAAGGGAACAAAGGTCAAACCTGAGGAACTACAGGAACCGTACCACCCCCCAGTGTGTGAAGATGTAATCTGTAATGGTGTCACCATAAGGTGCTTATATGATACAGGTTTAGATTATGATTCGGTTGTGAGTTCTCACCTGGTGCAAGCAGATCAATACACCACAGAAACAGTGGAGATTCAAGCTGCAACCAAGGAAGTAGCGACCATGACACTCCCTATCGCTAAGATACATGTGAAAACGCGATATGTGGAGGGAATAATCAAAGCAGCAGTGATAAATGAACCAATCTACCCTCTGATATTGGGGTGTAGATATATCTTCCTGGGAAATCCCAAGAGACCTGTGATATTGGCAACGGTGCAGACCAGATCACAGTCTAAACAGGAGGAGGAAAATCCAATAAATACTCATCCAGATGAGATGAGGAAGGCACAGGCGGAGGACAAAACACTCAAGTCGTGTTTCAAGAAGTTGCCCAAATGTCATACACCTCCAGACAAGGGAGAATTTTATATGAAGAACAAGTTGATTTATAGGAAGGCTGGATCTGAATCCAATGGTCACGGACAGCTGGTCCTTCCCACTTCATATAGGACTAAAGTGTTGGAACTAGGGCATGCGATTCCCTTCAGTGGTCATATGGGGATCAGCGCAACAGGACAGCGTATAGCTTGTCACTATTTCTGGCCAGGGATAACTGAAGATATCAAACGATATGTAAACTCCTGTCCAGAGTGCCAACGAGTAGCACCTAAGCATTGGACTGCACCAGCAACTCTAGGGAAATGCCCATAGTGGGAACACCCTTTGAGAGAGTTGCCGTGGACATTGTGGGACCTCTCACTCGAACCAAGAGGAGGAACAGCTACATTCTGACTCTGGTGGACACCTGTTCTATGTGGGGAGAGGCGGTAGCCCTGTCATCCATTGACGCTAAACATGTGGCAGAGGCATTACTCACAATTTTCACAAGGTTAGGCTTTCCCAACCAAATCTTGACTGATAATGGCTCTCAGTTCAAGAGGAAACTAAAAGAAGAAGTTTTCAGGATCTTTCAGGCCAAACACTTCCATTGTAGTCAGTACCATCTCCAAGGGAACGGCCAAGTGGAAAGATTTAATGGTACGTTGATGTCGATCCTGAGAAAGTTGGCACATGAAAAACCAGATACATGGGACCAGTACCTTCACGCCGCCCTCTTTGCTTATCGGGAGGTACCCCATAGTTCAACCGGTATGGCCCCGGCAACATTATTATTTGGAAGGCCAATAAAAGGTCCACTCGAAGCTCTGTTAAGAACGTGGACTGATGAAAAGTCAGAGAAAAATATTACCTCCTCATACCAATATGTGAATGAGCTGACCACTCGTTTAAAAACTGGCTGGAAACTTGCCAATGAAAATTTGAGACAAGCCAGGAAAAAACATGCTGCCTATTACAACAAGAAAGCTAAAGACAGAGATTTGGCTGTGGGAGAGAAGGTACTGCTTCTTCTACCCGGTAGTCAGAATAAGTTACAAATTGGATGGCAAGGTCCATATACAGTTCTAGAGAAGGTATCTAGAACAAATTATAAGATAGATAAGAAGGGGAAAGAAAAAATCTATCATGTGAATCTCCTGAAGAAATATTTGGAAAGAGAAAATCAGGAAGAGACACATTTGTTGACCTTGTCCATTGCAATGGAGGTGAAAAAGGAACCACTTTCATCATTTGAATATCCATTACACCCCTGTGAGACAGCGGCACAGGTGAAAATCAGTACACATTTAACGAAAAATCAGAAGGAGAGAGTGCAACAGGTTCTAGATGATCATACAGAGGTGTTAACAGACCGACCGGGGCATACAAACTTATTGGAATATGATATGAAACTGATAGACCCCACACCTGTCTGTATGAAAGCCTATTCGATTCCTTTTGCTAAGGAGAAAGCCTTGAAGGAAGAGATAGACTATTTGTTGAAGGAAGGAATAATTTCACACAGTGAATCTTCGTATAGTTCCAGTGTGGTGCTCTTAAGGAAACCCTCTGGAGAACATAGACTCTGTATAGATTACAGGAGACTGATTGCTATCACAGAAGGTCAGGTGGATCCATTGCCGGATACAAATCAGTTGTTTGCCAGGCTAAATAAAGCTAAATATTTCTCAAAAGTGGATCTGAGCAAAGGATACTATCAGATTCCAGTAAAGCCTGAAGTTAGACGGTACCTAGCTTTTAGTACCTCAGAGGGACACTATGAGTTTAACAGATTGCCATTTGGATTGAAGAATGCGCCTAGTGTCTTCTCTAGAATGATGAGAAAATTGTTGGATCCTCTGAATAATCCATGCATCACAAACTTCATGGATGATATCCTTATAGCAACAGAAACTTTTGAAGAACACATTGACTCTCTGAACATGCTGTTTACTCGACTTAGAGAAGCGAATTTAACAGCCCGACCAACAAATGTTGCGTTGGATGTAAAGAATTAGAATTCTTGGGACACACCGGCCATCAGGGAAACATGACCCCTGACCCCAAGAATTTAGAGAAACTAAAGAAAGCCCCGAGGCCACAAACCAAGAAAGACGTGAGATCCTTTGTCTCATTATGTGGTTTCTACCAAAAGTATATCAAAAACTTTAATTCCATATGTGCACCGTTAACTGGCTTAACACGCAAAGGAAATCCAGATCGAATTACATGGACAGCACCGTGTGAATTGGCATACCAGGAATTGAAGGAAAAGCTCACAAGCAAACCTATTTTGAAATTACCTGACTTAAGTCAAGAATTCATTGTGAGAACGGATGCAAGTAATATCGGTTTGGGCGCGACCTTGTTACAGACGTCAGATGCACTGGATGGGGAATTAACCCCAGTGGCATATGCTAGCAGAAAGTTGAATAAAGCTGAACAAAATTATTTAACTAGCGAAAAAGAATGTCTTGCAGTAATATGGGCGATCAAGAAATTCAATATTTATCTGTATGGGAAGGCATTCAAGTTGCAAACGGATCACAAACCCTTGTCGTTTCTAGCGCAGGCTAGGCATGAAAATTCGAGGTTACTCAGATCGTCCTTACTTTTGCAGCCATTCCAGTTCAGCATAGAATATATTTCTGGAAAAACTAACCTGGGTTCGGATTTTCTAAGCCGCCATCCGTGTGATGAGAATCACCGTAAGCACCAGGAATAATATTAAATTTCTCTATGTGTATATAGAATTATAGACTGACATGTGATGTCTGTTTTAAGTGGGGAGAATTTGTCGTGAAACATTCTAATCCACATATATAAATTCGAAAGTAAATGTAAAGCCTAACGAAGTAAATTCAATAAAAGGAAAGAAGAATGGTAAAAGACCAGTGCTGTCACAATGGCGTACGCCTGTGTCGTGGAACGCCATAATGACTGTACTCGAGATCCCCCCTTTTTCTACCTCGTCTGCATAATTGTAACGCTTTCACGTTTGCTAGTAAAGCCTACTGCATCAACTACATGCGTTTCTAAAAATAAAACTGGTACTGTGTTTCTTAGAAAACCTTGAGATACGCACACTGCTTAATGACCCAGATTTAATATTACATTAATGTCATTTTATGCACTACGTAAACGAAAAGACAGACGGGCTTAGAAGAGAGAGAGAGAGAGATGTACGGAGGAACGCATGCAATGCTACCACGTCGTCTCGCGATGCCACCCCACGCGAAAGGCATGCAGGCTTGATTTTTTTTCAAATAAACAGTGACAAAAAACACTACCAATACACGGTTAGGTTTTGAAAACATGTTTAATGCTTATTAGGAAACATGACACAATACTGTTTTATGTCTGAAATCCTGACTTTATACTGACAGAACAGTCGAAAAGGCAGAACAGGTGGCGGTTCTAAGACAATAAATTAAAAAAAACAATTACACGACTATCCTAGATTAATACATATTTGTAACGAAGCCACTTGGCCCCATTAAACTTATATATTTGGGTGCCTTAGGACTTGCTGACAAAGAATATGTTAGGTGTTATGCAAATAGTCTAGTAATTAACAAATAATAGCCAAAATACTATAGTGGTGTTGTCTGACAACACAGGATCATATTTGCTCATAATGGCGTGTTTGGACACTGCTTTAGGGGAAATGAGGCCACCACGTTAGATCCGATTTGATTGGCTAGAGTAATATGTAAGGCGAAACATGATTAGTCGACTGCAAATACTATTTTTGGTTGTTAATGGAAACGGTAGGAAGGGTAAATTTTCAAAGGCTTTTGTAAACATGGTATCATTGGCTAGACCATTTGATATAGTCAATTAGAAGCGTCTGTTCAGGGCCACTTTTTGAAAATAAACTTACTAAGAAGCAAGTGCGCTGAGAACCAGCTCATATATTTCTAATAAAAGCCTGGGACAGAGGCAGATCGGAATTGTGCCATAACTCATCGCCAGTCAACGTACTTGTTTAATATTTCCATGAATTGTGGTAAGCTAGACCTATTTGATATCTTTTAGATGAAAATTGAATGTGAATTGATAATTTATGTCTGTATGTGTGTGGTTCAGTAGCAAACATGAGGCAAGGCCTAGATATTGCTCCACCATGTATAACTGCATAGGCAAAAGGGATTGCCAAATAGTACTCTGACACCTATCTTATTGTTTAGAAGGAATTAATGCTGGAATTGCAGAGGCGTTGTAACCATTAGGGAGAGGAATACTGGTGTATATTGTTACATGAGAAGCTAGCAGTTGGCCTACAGCGCTGAACTCTGTGTTTGTAATGTAATGTGCTTCAGTGTGGAAATAGATTATAAACTAGTTCTGAAGTAGGAGGTACAACCTTCTTATTTCAGGGACCGTGGTACTGGAGTAGAAGAACAGCACCTGGTCTGAGTTTTGCTGAACCCAGAGGCTGGTAGCATACTCCTTGTTCAAGATATCGACCAGTGTTGTTTTTCAAGATAACTGAGAAGCTAGCGAGCAGAGGAGACAGTTTTCCTGCCGCCCATACAGAAGATAAGATTCCGTTGGCCAGAGTTTCTCAATCTTGTAACCCCCCCCCCCCCCCCCCCTCTAAAATTGACTGTACATAAAATCAAGAGGGACAGTTATTTGTTTTCAAATAAAAGAAACTGTGAACCTTTCCAATATTATTTCCACCAGTAACAAACACATGAAGTCATGATGACAAACAACAACCTAGCTTTAAAAGCCAGTATTACCTCCTAGTACTACATCACAACTTACACACATATTGTAATAATATTATATGTCAGGACAAAGATCCTATGTATAAATTGTGTACATACAACTTGTGATTACATTTGATTGTGATTCCTGATTCACTCTGTAGTTGAATCAGGATATCTAATATTGAAAGGAATTAATACATATTTTCAAAAGTTAACACTTGACTCATTTCAGATAGTCTTATAGAGTGTTATATGTATGTGCTTGTCACAGTGTTGTAAGGTGTTGTGGATTTTAATTAAAGTATTTATCGGTCTGTTGTTGTTGTGACTTACAGTTCTTCATTATCATAACCCTAGACATTCAACGTAGTCATCACAATAGCCCAGAATAAGTCTGACTGAGGTCTAAATGTGGTAGCAAAGTAAGGTCATCTGTAATACACCACACTTATTAGATACAGATACCTTCACAGCTGATCTCAGTCAGTACACTATGTCCCCTATAAATATTTATAATATCCCACTTTACCACACACGTGTAACTTTCATTGTTTTCATGTAGTCTGTACACAAACCCGTTGGTTGAATCATACATTTTCCATTCCAGCAGCCATTTGCTCTCTACCTCAAAAGAGCCCCACCTGTTATCTTTAACTCTGTTTTTGTGTTTTCTCCTAGCGACATCTGGCAGTACTTGGATAGAATACAAACTCTTTCAAGGTTTTTGATATTGTACGATGCAGTTAGAGAGCCTTCCTGTCACGGCAGAATCGGATTCTGGGATCGAAACCTTGTAGCAGGGCTGTGAAGACCGAGTCGTGGATTCGGTCACTTTTAGTTTAGTCGGAGTCAAAGTCGGTGAAAACTGACCCGACTCGGACTCCAAATTTTAGGAGACGTAAATCAAGACAGATCCATGTTTGATCTATGCAAGAACGGGGGCGGGGAGGGGGGAAGGGGGGGGGGCTGCTAAAAAAGTGTAAATAACATTTTAAAGTAGTAGAAGTCCTAAAACCACTTTCTGGTTCAAGTGCATTCATTTTTACATAATGTAAGAAAATGTTTTGATCACAACTGGAAATATTTTGGCACATTTAGCAAAAGCACACAAGAAAATAAAATAAACTATACACACATTCAAATTTTCCATCATTGTTAAAATGAAACTATTGTGCCTCATGGTGTTTGACAAAGCAGTCATTTGTGTGTAAGTGTAGATTACACGGTACAACAGCCAAGATGTATCCGAGCAAAAAGTAACTATTTTAACTAATCTGGACATGTTGATCACGAATATGAACTTATAAACGCGCATTAGCTCTAGTTTTCAAGACCGGGTTGGGGGGAGGGGGGGGGGGGGGTTGGTGTGGTCAGTAGGTTGGTGGCTTCACCTTCCCGACGCGAATGACCCAGTCCTTCTCTTTTGTATAGCCCTGGCGCGTGATTCCCCACGAGACGGATAGCCTTGAGCGCCAATTGGATGACACAATCTGTAGCAGTCATTGCAACCACATTTCCTCCTTGTCATCATTTGTGTTGTGGATTCTGTGAGTGCAGACGTGAGTAGTAGGGAATGTACCACTTAGGTCGCATTCAGGCGGCGCGCAGGCGGCGCTCCAGGCGGCGCGTGACTTTTATATAGCAAAAACGCCAGGCGGCGCGTGACTTTTATATAAGCGCATTCAGGCGGCGCAAGATTGCGGACTTGAGGTAACAAGGGGAGGTTATTTTTAGACTTTTAGATAACAAGAAGCGGTGTATATTTTTTTATATAAGGAAAATGTGGCAAGATGGCGGACTTGTGATAACAAGAAGAGGTATTTTTATACAAGGAAAATGTGGCAAGATGGCGGACTTGAGATAACAAGAAGACGATGTTTATATAAGGAAAATGTTGTAAGATGGTGGTTTTTTATATATTATTGTTGTTATTAGTATAGCCAACTTAGGTAGTGGCTGTGTTAGACAAACAAGAAGTCGTTGAGACTTTTAGATAATAGGAAGATATATATATTTACATAATAGGAAGACGATATGTATACGTTATATTTAGACAAACAGTTATTTTACAACAGTTAGACGAACATTTAGACAAACAATTAGACGATATAGGTAACAAAAAAGCGGTTTTGGTTAATATAGTTTTTATTTTTTCAAATACTAAAGGACAACTCTCAGCCGCTTGGTAGGTTTCTTCTTCTTCTGTGGTAGATTAGGGACATCGGTCAGGTCTGTGGTAGGAAACCAACTAGGTTCTGGGGATACTGGACAGCTAGACTTCATGATTTCGTCAAACAGGTTAGTGGAAGGCTTCTTCGGGGATAGGACATCGGTCAGGTCTGTGGTAGGAAACCAACTCGGTTCTGTTGGTTGGTAACAGCTGGAATTGATGTACTGATCAAACGTGGTAGTGTTAGTAGGATAGGTATCCGTGCTTGGTGGCTGTAATCGATCAAATTCGGCGAGTATTTCGCTCTGTAATGTCAATAAATGTTCAAACTCGGGTCGAGTTAACGTAATGCCGTGTTTGGTAGGAAATTTGAGGTAGGATTCACCAAAATATCTTCGCACGTGCAGTAAAGGTTGGCCTCGGTAAACACTTACAGACGCAGCATTCAGACCACTAGCCAAAGGCTTAAGCATTTCATCACTTCTCTTGATGTAGACCCAGTTGGTGGGAGCAGTCATTTTCAACGAGATGTATCTAGTGTGTTAATAAAGTGTCTTCCAAGTGTTTATATCGTATAATCTGGGTTTTTTAAGCGTGCCCTAGCTAGGATATGATTCGTCGAACATCGAGCGTGTGTTAGGCAGGACGTGATTCGTCGATGTATTGCGTGGGAACAACGACACATGGCTGTATTGTCGTGAGGAAAAAAATACACCTGTCTATTGATTTCGTCCTTTGTTTATCAAAGTGGGGTTGAGTTTCACTAGCCAGGGTTTGACTAAGCGTGTAATTAATCGATCGTTGGCGTGTTGTCTAGCCGAAAATGGTAGTAGGACCCGCTGCATAGTACCACCTCGTGTTTTGATCAAGATGAAATAAATGGCGTAGAGCCCGCAAACGTTGGTGACTACATCTTGTAAATGTCTGGCGTTGTAGTTAACAGGTCGAGTAGAGTTTCTGGCTATAAAATTAATCAAGTCCGAGTGTGTAGGTGGTAGCCCAAAAGAATCAAAATATTCAAAAGTACCAAGTCCGTTATAATATAGGGCGACCCAGTGGTCACCGGGGCGATAGCTAGGATCAGTGTTGATGACGAAAGCAGCCGTCTTGGTCGGATCGATGCGTAGAGGTAATTGGTCACGAGCTAACACTTTAACGAGCCCAGTTCGTTTAACAAATATGTCTGACCTCGGCGAATTTAAGTTCTACTGAGACTGGGCCCGACTTGGCCATCTCAAACTGGTCACCGTCTAGTAGACTGCGGGTGAGGTCAAAGGCGTATAAGGCGTAACCGTGCTTAAAATGTCTATACTCGAGGTCGTTGCCGGCGTCTTTACCG
This sequence comes from Oreohelix idahoensis, assembly GCA_024509875.1. NCBI lineage: Eukaryota > Metazoa > Mollusca > Gastropoda > Stylommatophora > Oreohelicidae > Oreohelix > Oreohelix idahoensis. The sequence continues at coordinate 829,794 of JAMPIV010001466.1, forward strand.
ACCAGTCCCATAGCTAGATTCGTCGCGAAGAAGGCTCTCACGTACTGGTTGTGTTCATAATCCATGGACAAAGGCTTGCCACTGACGGTTCTGCCGTCCGCGCTGACGTTCAAATATATCAGACCAAAGGTAGCGAAATTGAACGGATTAGCCGTGTACGACCCGTTTAAAGCTGACGAAGTGACTAGTCCAATCACGATCCGTGTAGGGGTTTTACTGAGAAACAGATTATCCTGCATGTGCGATAGCATACCTCTAGGGATAGAGAAAGTTTTTAGCACAACGCGTTTCAAGGGGTACTTGGCATTCAAAGATATCTGAATGTAAACGACCCATCATATCAATCTCCTGAGAACCAGCCGCTATATGTCGACGCAGTCTTAAACCGTTGTTATTGTCACCAATTGTGTCCGTAATAAAATTTGGCGTGTCTTTGTAAAACAAATCCGATGTCAGATGACCTCGTTTGGGTTCCTCCCCGTAATTCAACGTGGCTTCGATGTAAGCTCTATAATGGTAGGTGTTCTCGCTGGGTGTAATCAGCGTGTCGTTCAGTGAAACGTCGACTTGGGAGAATAAACTGTGCAGGTAATAGTTGATCGGGGCCACCTCTGCGTCAGCGGGTAATGCACCGCCATTAGCTAACGTAACTTTGGCACGCACGTGCAGAAAAGTATTAAACAAATCTAGATATTCCTCACCGTTTCCCGAAATTACAAATTCCACCGGGGCTCCGGGGGCTAAGGCGGCCAACGGATGTATCTCCACAAATTGTCCCTTTTCTACGGCTGTCTGCGTTGGTGGTACGCTAAACCAATCTAGACCACTGTGAAGACATTCGCACGAGTTGGGGTGAATAAGCGCCATCATTCAAATATATCAGAGTACCTTCGCTTCTTCTGGTGAGAATGAGAAGACCGAGCTCGGTTACTGCGTTTTATGCGTTTCGGCTCGCCAGGTGGGGCAGTGATAAGGTTGATAACGTTGGATTTTTATTCCCGTTAATGATATCCACCAAAAGATAGATATAAGTGGATGGAAGCAGACATCATCATCATCATCAGTTGATAAGATCTCTATGGTGTTGTTTGCTCCACTGTAGTGTATGGAATGTCAACTTGACCTACGCAGTGGTGTGTAGACATGGATTGAGTGTATAATGTGCGAATGATGATAAAGGTTCGTGGTGTTGACAAAAAATGTTCTTTTCTCACACTCATGTATGGCTGGAAGTCATCGACACCAACGACTGTGTACCTTTTCTAAAGTTTAATTGGACGTACACACTCGACAGCACAGATAGTGACAAATCACAGGTTGCCATAATACATCATAGTACAGTGGATAAATGGTCTTGCAATGTTACATGGGCACTCATGTAGAATAAGTGTATAATGGACTGTCAGTAGCCAAGCACTCAGTATCGCCCATACATATATCATCTGACTTCACTGACTGAGCACGTCAGCTTATAAACAATATTTCAGATGGCTTCTAAACCTAATCTCGTCTAGCGACGATTCTTCAACATAATGTTCAGCACATATTTTTCCATATAATAATATTGAACCGCTAATAACGGGTTCTCATGTGTAGCAGTGATCTCTGGACTAAACAAGCGATAATACGGGCATCCCTTTTCTCTTCTTGAAAGTCACTACATGTTTTGGTTCCAAGATGGCTTCACTCGTGAGCTGTCACTCACGTTTGGATACAGATAATGAATCTGTCCTAAAGTTAGTCATTCATAAAAACATTTCATTGCTCTGTAGATTTGATCATGAACAATTGACTGCAATCTACAGGATATAGTGCTGCTAGGAATCGAAGTCGTTTTCATCGAGTCAAATATATTCTCTTAGACATTCAAATCGTAACTATCGAAAATGGTGGCTTCGATCGAGAGTTCATAAGAGTATCTTTGATTACCTTGGTATAGGAAATATGAAACTGCCATTCCTTGGCAATACAAATAAACACTGGGGTAAAGCATACACGATAGGTTTAGACGACTATCACTTTCCCCACCAATACTGAGATCACTTTTTCCCGGCGACAGGCCGACATAGAAAACACAGTCCCTATCGGGACGAAGCCAAATCACACCACACTCTAGCGACACATCCGCCGAATAGCCTTCGACCTCTCTAGAGACAACAGAACATATAGTTCGACTTAGATATGTAAAGATATACAGATATAAGACAGACTCGTCCTACTCAGACAAACAATACACATAAATTCAGGCCATAGATATTCTGAAGCAAGAACAATCTATTATTACCCAAACAACGAATAAATCGCAGTAAAATGGATTTATCCGCGGAGTTTGATCGAAAGAGCCGACACAACTTTCAAGGGAAGTAACTCAATAATGACTTTCCCTTAAGCACTAAAAAATTACCTATGTATAATATTGTAAGATATCAAAGACAGTCTTACCACACCTCCCGGGAAAAAAAAAAATGGAACATTTTTTTTTTTTGAAATACATCTAGGAGCAACGTACAATAGGCTCACAACGCATGAATAATGCGCAGATGAAAATATCAGGAATACCTATAACGCCTAATATGAGGCTAAGTCGACTTATGGAGCGACTGGTGAGAATGTGTCTCATAAACTGAGAGAAATTATTTCTCTACAAGTATATTTTTCCAGGAAGGTGTCATCAAAGTATAATACAATTCTGGCAATTACACAATGCCTAAAAAATTCATATCATCATTTCGCATTAGATATCTTAAATTTATGATTTATGAAGAAAAAAATCATCAAAGCACAGCGGTGAATAAACATCAATGAACCGCTATGTAGTGATACAATCATTATATTATTAAATTACAAATGTGTATCTATCATGATATAGAAAAGGAACTACTATAGAACTAGACATATCAAGAAGTCTAAGCCCTAATAGTTATGTGGAATCATGTGGGCATCTTGACAGAATGTCTGCCATCACATTATCTGATCCACGAATAGCTCGCACAGAGAAATGAAAAGGTTGAAGAGCAATTGCATATCGAGTAGACCTCGAGCTCTTCAGATTCTTACTCTGTATAGCAGTAAGAGCTTTTTGGTCGGTTTCTACTATGAAATGTGCGCCTAGAAGGAATCTCTGTAGTTTGAGGATCGACCAAACCATAGCTAATAGCTCACGGTCTAAAACCGAATAATTCCTTTCTGCCGCATTAAGTTTTCTGGAAATATACATTACAGGATGCCGAGCTCCAGAGTACTCTTGCATTAGTGCCGCTCCAATCCCAGTGGATGAAGCGTCACTACGAAGAACGAATGTCTTATCTTTAGTGGGTAGCACTAAAATAGGTGGTGTTGAAAACAGTGTTTTAATCTTATCCAGAGAGCATTGGCATTCCTGAGACCAGTGGACCACATTAGGCGAACCTTTCTTTAGAAGTGTTGAGAGAGGTGCCATGATAGAGGATAGATTCTGAATGAATCTGCCATAAAATTGAATAAGACCTAACAGACTTCTCACCTGTTTTTTAGTCTTAGGGATTGAGATGTTAAGTATCTTACTAGTATTATGGTCCTCTGTCTTTAGGAAACCATGACCAACTCGGTGGCCTAGGAAAGAAATTTCGCTAAAACCAATATAGGCTTTAGAGGGTTTCGCTGTCAGGTTGTGCTCACGCAAAGTAGACAGCAATTCATCTAACCCCGAATAGTGATCTTCCCAAGTATCGCTGAAAAGACAGATGTCGTTGTTACGTACATTTATTACCTAAGGGGGTAGTCGTTGGTCCTACCAAATGTACGCACCAGTCTTGAGATAGTTATATTATTTGTGCGTTCGATTGATTCACGCACTGACGTGCACAATGCTGTGTGAGTTGCTTTGGACGCACGTGTAACCTAGTTGAGTAGTTTGTGACGTCATGTTTTGAAGTGGAAACATGGAACTGGCTTGTGTCCATGATTGTAATTTTATATTGTGTATCCAATGGCATGTTGAAGGAAGCCATTTATTATTGTGATTTGTATTGGTCTTCAGGTCGAAGCCAATCGCAGTTATGTCACGTAAGTTATCGCCCACTTCTTATTTTAATGCTGCATAAAAAGGCCGCTCTACTACTAATCTAGCGGGAATTTTATCATTCCTAGAATGGATCTACAGAGTCGCTTGCCTTTAAGATTTGGATCGTAGACGGAGAATTCCTACGAGTAGAAGAAGTTATATTGTTTACCTTATGCACATGTTTTAAATGCCGTACATGCTTCAATGCCAAAGTCGTGGCACGGATGTAAAGAGAGGTTAGCCAACTGAAAGCCTTTAACTGATAGGATTATCGTATATGACTTTGTGTGAAATTATATGATGTACAACGCTATGTAGGATGAACGTCTGGGAATTTTAACAAATGTAATATGGAAGATTTCATCCCAGAGTATGTATACGTTACCATGATAGACGTCCTTGAAAGAAGGTCAACGGTCGTGACTGAGAAGGATATTATACGGTAACAGTTTTGTAATCCTTAGTCTATGGACAGAGGTCTTTACTAGAAGAGAATCTTCAGGAACTTTAGCAGCAATAATTAATATGTTGTCGTGTGATCTTTGCGCCTGTGACGATGTCCGTCTTGTCCACTTCGTGTCCTGGTGAATAAAATCTATGTAAAGTTACCAACGACTTGTGTGCTGCCAATACTTGACCAGTTCATGCAATTCAAGATACTTGTTGGTTTTCGTTTGAAAAAACATTGTTGACATTTATTCCGTTGTAACCATTCGCGTTTCAATTCATCACTATGAAAACGACACCAACAATAACTGGTAGGCCAGTGCGGTCTGGAAGTGATTTCAAAGGAACGTACCCATCCAATTGATCGTTTGAAAAGAAGAATGTTTACTTTCAAGGCGACATCATCTCAATTTGGATCCTAGCGGAATATGAATCAAAATCAACTCAAATGCTCAAGGTCTTCAATCAACCTCCACGTCAAGTTTCACAGTGACTGATTACTTGGAGATCATCTCTTCATCATTATTACGTGCGAGCTAGTTTGATATACGCAGAGCGAAGTATTGCATCCTCTAACGTACATACACGGGGACAAGGCACTTTGATTTTTTACCTGCACGCGAGCTAAGTATAACTTGTATCCGTTATACACTTTATTACTATTAGCTGTGCCTTAATTGATTATGTCCACTTTCATATTTTCCGTGTTATGTGTTATATGTTGTGTATTCTTTGCGGGAGGTTGGGAGGTAGATCTGACGAACGAGATCCATCTCGAAGTCAATTCGGGCTCTTCGTCAGACGTTCTGTAGGACATTATTTTGCAGACTTCCCGCAGTGGAATGTTCCTACGCGTGAGCGTAGAAGGATTCTAGGTCCACTGTGTCTGGTGGTCTGTGACACCTGTCTGTTTTAGCTGTAGTGTCACGTTTACTTGTTGTTTTTGGTAGCTATTTTTACTTGTACCTTGGTTTTATGATGAATTTTGTTTGTATTTCGCGTCCATCTCACCTTTCCTGTCGTTTAGTTTTTTACAAAACCTATGTTTTTTACACTGTGTTGTCAATTGTCTTGTGCATTATTTAATCGCAGTTATCATCGTAATTCTTTACGACATTCCATTTTAGTTTCTCATTTTATTTTAATTGGATTTCTGCGAACGTCTTCGTTTGTTTTGAATATCTTGTCGTGTCATTATTGTGCTATTGTCTGTCACATTACTGCTTTCACACCATTACATGTGTTATAAATTACATTATTAATTATTAATATTATTGCCTATTATATAAATTGATTTTACCGTTCTAGAACAGGAACGAAGAACACTAGTTGTAGTAACACTTTTAAGTAGTATTATTACATAATAATATTGAAATGGCTACCTTAGACTATTTCATTAAGCAAGCAAAAGCTTTGCAAATACCTGCTGAAGAGGTAAGACAATTCGCTATGTCAGAATATAAGAAAGCTCAAGAAATAGAAGCTGATCAGAGAAGGTTAGAAACTTTACGTTTGGAAAATTTGAAATTTGAGGCAGATCAAAAACGGATTGAGGCTGAGGAACATGAGAAGAAGATGAAATTTGAGGCAGATCAGAAAGGATTGAGGCTGAGGAGATCAAAAAGATGAGAGGAGAGATGAGAAAAAAAATGAGATTAGCCGCTGAATTGGAAGAGAAAACGATTTCTGCGAGAGGCGGAACAGAAACAAAAGGAGGCTGAAGAAAGACTTAGAAAAGAAATGGAAGAAAAAGGATTAATGGCGGAAAAAGAAATGGAACAGAAACAAAAAGGAGATGGAAGAGAGAAGATTGATAGCGGAACAAAATGTAAAACGACTTCAGCTTGAGATGGAAGAGAATGAAAAAAAACGACAGCATGAACTGAAATTAGCAGAGTCAGAATATGAGAGACTTAGGTTAACTCAGGAATCTAATTCTCAGAGAACTTTTGAAAGCCAAACTTCATCCAGACATGATAATTTTAAGGAAATTCACCTTAAATTACCAAAATTTAATCCCCCGTCTGATGACGTAATATTCTTCCTAGATAGGTTTGAGGCCACTTGTGGGTCTTATAACGTGGATAAAGCGCTATACTGTACATATTTATCCAGATTACTTACAGGGGATGCATTAGCAGTTTATCATACCACCAGCATTGGTGAGAAAAATGACTACAATGCTCTTAGAGCAGCACTTCTGCAAAAATTCCAAATGACAGAAAACGAATATCGTTTGAGATTTCACACATTACTACCTCAATCTGCAGAAATTTTAGTGATTTCTGTCACAGATACGACTAACATTAGAAAGATGGATCGAATTATCCAAAATTGAAAAGTCGTATGAAGGTCTCTTTGATTTACTGATGCGCGATAAGGTACTTTCGTCGGTAAACCCTACATTTCTCGCATTTTTACACGAACGGAAACCTTTATCTATGAAAAAATTTAGAAGAACATGCAAAAAATTTTTGCACTGCTCACCCAAACATGGATCTAAGTAACGCGCAGATTAAGAGTGAATTGCCTGTTGCTTTTGCAGCACAACAAAACAATTTTTCACGCAATCGTTCTTTTAGTGCTGATAGGTATGTCAATAAGGGAAATAATCATAATTTCAACAATGATAACTTTTACAAAGGGAAGCAATTTCAACAATCTGCTCCATTTAATGTTTCTTGGAACCAAACTCACAGATCGCGAGATTTTGGTAACAATTATTTTAAAAATAATCAAGGACATTATAATAAACAAAACTGGAGATCAAGGTCTCAGGGTCCGCAAAACAGACAATTTTTTGGAAATAAACCATTTAACCAACATCATAACGATCATTCTACAAATTATCGGACTAATCCAAATTTTAACTCTAGCAGAAACGACAATTATGGCAATTTTAATGACAAAAATCACAATCGATCGCGCCGACGAGATAGATCGTCGAATAATACAGGTAGACATTCTAATGTTGCTTTTAATGATACACAGGCTAACATTGAACAGGGTAAAGTAGCTGAAACTCACAATGCTATGTCTTGTTCTCTAGATTGTTCCCAGGTGAAAGACTGTCCAGAATGCTCGACTCTTTTCCAGCCTAAGGCGATCACGACGCTGCGTTGCGGACATACCTTGCCTAGCCTGCCTGCAGTCTGTACAGCCACTGCTGCGTCAGTACACCAGGGACAGGGCTCTCTTAAGTTTCACAAGGGATTTGTCAATAATATTTCATGCTCTCTCCTATTTGACTCAGGTTGTACAACAATCGGTGTCCGGACTTCGCTGATCAACCCAAGTTGTGCCACGGGCCGGGTTGTCAAATGTGTAACATTTGGTGGCACTATTGAAACATTTCCCACTGCTATTATTGATCTTCACACACCTTTTCTTTTCAGGACAGATCCAAGCATGTCTTCTCCCTAACCCAGTCTGGGATGTAATAGTGGGTGGCATACATGGTATTAAAGAGTGTACACCTCAGCAAAGAGCTGAATGGGAAGAGCGACATATTCAAACTGCAAATGCAGTAGTGACTAGAGCGCAAGCTACTAATATGTCGCATGATACACCTATTGAACCTACAGTTCATACCACTTGTGATGATGATGCTCCTATTTCACGGGAGCTGTTTGCAACATTGCAAAAGAATGACGATTCATTAAAAAAATTCTTGCAGTACGTTAACAAAAAGAATACAAGCACCAAACTCGCAAAATCTAGACATGACATTTTATACTTAAAAAACCATTTTAGGTAGAGTAATACTAAAGGATTCATCCTTCAATGTTCTCAGATCAACATCCCAACAATACCTCATATACATCTCGTATATTACACACCTCCAATGACATCATGAGTGCGGGCCATATATTTTCCCCCAAATCCAAAACTGCTTACCCCCCCACCCTCTATGGCCAAACTTCCAAACACCACCTTCTACCCACGGTCCTAATAAACCATCACAAAAACTTTTAATAAATCACATACCTCATAACCTTACTTTTACCAAACAATCTTCACACACATCATGCTTTCCATCCTCAACTCCCAAATCATAATTCCATTCCACAACAATCCCAACAATTGGGTCCACAATCTTCCAATCACTCTTTACCCCCCAATCAACATACAACCTTCTTCTAAATATCCCACTAATTCCATCTTCCCCCACCCACACCCTCCCCCAACACTTCACATCCCTATAATCATCTCCCAATCATAAAAAACAACACCTCCAATTAAAACCCATCTTCCCCAAAATATAACCTCACCATTTTTAACCATAACCAAACATCCACCCCCATACACCTAACATCCTCCAAACTTACACTCCTCCATCACCAACTTAACACAAACACCCACCCTCATACCCCAATTTAACCAATCTCTACCACCCCACATTTCCCCACAATCCTAATAATTTACCTCATCCTATACCACCCCCCCCCATTTCAAATTAAGATCCTACCATATCTCCCCTACACATTATCTCTCATACCCCCTCTGTTATCCCCCCCAACATTCCCTAACTTTAAATCCATTCCCACCCAACACCATCATAAAAATTCCATCCCCCCCCTTTACCCATATAACCACCCCACTAAATTCAACCCCCCATCTCATCACAACCCTCTTCCCTAACACCCACCACAACATCTACATATCATACCCATCTCCCTCCACCACCACATCAAAACTCCACTCAACCTATACCCCTTACCCCCCCCCCTCCAAAATTATTTCCCCCCCCCACCCCACCCCCCCCAACAACACTACCCCTACCCAACCCCCCCCCCCCCCCCCCCAAACCAAACCCCCCCCCCCCCCCCCACCCCCACCAAAAATACCCAAACCCAACCCAACCACCCAACACAACACCCCCCCTTACCCCCAACCCCACCCCCTACACCCCCCCCCCCCCCCCCCCCCCCCCCCCCCCCCACCCCCCCACCCCCCCCCCCCCCCCCCCCCCCCCCCCCCCCCCCCCCCCCCCCCCCCCCACCCCCCCCCCAACCCCCCCCCCCCCAAAACCACCCCACCCCCCCCACCCCCCCCCAACCAAAAACCCCCCCCTAAAACCCCCCCAAACCCCCCCCACACCCCACCCAACCCCCAATACCCCCCCCCCAACCCACCCCAAACCCCCCCCCACCCCCCCCCCCCCCCCATCCCCCCCCTCCCCCCACCCCATCCCCCCCCCCTAACCCCCCCCACATTAACCACCCCCCCCCCCCCCAAACCCCTAATCCCCCCCACCCCCCCCACCCCCCCCCACCCCCCCCCTACCCCCCCAAAAAAAACCCCCCCCAACCCCACCCCCCCCCCCCAAACCTAAACAACCCCCCCCCCAAACAAACCCCCCAATTCCCCCCACCCAAAAAAACCCCCCCAACCCCCCCCCCCCCCCCAATTACCAAAACCCCCACCCCCCCCCCCCCCCCCCCCCCCCCCCCCCCCCCCCCCAACCCCCAACCCCCCCAACCAAAACCAAACCCAACAAAACAAACCCCAAAAATCACCAAACACCCCAAAAACCCCCCCCCCACCCCCCCAACCCCCCACACCCCCCCACCCCTCCCCCCCCCCCCCCACCCCAACCCCCAAACCCACCCCCCTACCCCCCCCCCCAAACCCCCCCCCCCCCAAAACCCAAACCCCCAAACCCCCCCCCCCCCCCCCACCCCCCCCCCCCAAACCCCCCCCCCCCCCCCCCCCCACCCCCCCCCCCCCCCCCCCCAAACCCCCCCCCCCCCCCCATACCCAAATAAACCCCCACCCCCCCCCCCCACCCCCCCCCCCCCCCCACCCCCCCCCCCCACCCCCCACCCCCCCCCCTACAACCCCACCCCCCCCCCCAAACCCCCCCCCCCACCCCCCCCCCCCCAAAACCCCCCCCCCCCCCCCCCCCAAACCAACCCCCCCCCCCCCAAATTTTACCCCCAACCCCCCCCGCCCCCCCCCCCCCCCCCCCCCCCCCCAAACCCCCCACCCCCCCCCCCCCCCCCCCCCCCCCAAAAACCCCCAAACAAAACCCCCCCCCCCAACCCAAAACCCCAAAAAAAAACACCCCCACCCCCAACCCCCCCCAAAAAACCCCCCCCCCCCCCCCCCCCCCCCAACCCCCCCCCAAACCCCCCCCCCCCCCAACCCCCCCCCCCCCACCCCCCCAAACCCCCCCCCCCCCCCCCCAACCCCAACCCCCCCCCCCAACCCCCACCCCCCCCCCCCCCACCCCCCCCCCCCCCCCCCCCCCCCACCCCCCAACCCCACCCCCCCACACACCCACCCCCCCCCCCCACCCCCCCCCCCCCCCCCCCCCCCCCACACACCCCCCCCCCCCCACCCCCCCCCCCCCCCAAACCCCCCCCCCCCCCCCCCCCCCCCCCCAACACTACCCAACCCCCCACACAAAACCCCACAAAAAAACCCCCCCAAAAAAAAACCCAAAACCCCCCCCCCCCCCCCCACCCAACACCCCCCCCCCAAAAACCCCCCCCCAAAACAAAAAACCCCCCCCCCCCCAAACCCCCCCAAAACAAAACCCCCCCCCCCCCTAAACACCCCCCAAACCCCCCCAAAAACCCCAACCCAAACCCCCCCCCCCCCCAACAAAAACACAACCCCCCCCCCCCCCCACAAACCCCACCCCACCCCCCAACCCCCCCCCCAAAAAAATTAAAACAAAACACCCCCCCCCCCCCCCCACCAACAAAACCCCCCAACCCCAAACCCCAAAACCCCCCAAAAAAACACCAAAAAAACCCCCAAAACCCCCCCCCCCAAACCAACCAAAAAACCCCCCCCCAAACCCCCCAAAAAACCTTACCCAAAACCCCAAAAACCCCCAACCCCAACAACCCCACAAACCCCACCCCCCCCTAACCCACACCCCCCTAACCCTTACCCCCCCCCCCCCACCCCATAAAAAATCCACACCAACAAAAAACCCCCCACAACCAAAAACCAACCCCCCCCCACCCCCCCCCCCCAACCCCCCCCCCCCCCCCCCCCAAAACAATCAAACCCCAAAACCCCAAAAAACCCCAAAAACCCCCCACACCCCCCCCCCCACCCCCCCCCCCCCCCCCCCCCCACCACAAAAACAAAAATAAAACCAACCCCCAAACCCCCAACCCCCCCTTTAAAACCCCCCAACCCCCCCCCCTAAAACCCCCATACAAAACCCCCACCCACCCCAACCCCATTTACCCCCAAACCCTAAACCCAAAAATCCCCCCCCAAAAACAATAACCCCACAACCCCCCCCCCCCACCACCCCACACACCCCCCCAAAAACAAACCCAAAACCACAACCCCCAAACAAAACCCCCCCCCCACATAACCAAACAAAACAACCCCCCCCCAAAAACCACCCCACCCCCCCCCCAACAAACCACCACACACACTTAAACCCACCACCCCAAACCCCCCAAAAACCCCCCCCCCCCCCCCCAACATAAAAACCCCCCCCCCCCCCCAAATCCAATCCCCAACCCCCCCAAACTACAAAACCCAAACCCCCCCCCCACCCATCCCCAACACCCCCACCAACCAAAATCCCCAAAAATCAAACCCCCAATAACCCCCCCACAAACCCCCCCAAAAAACCCCCCCAACCCCCACACCCCCAAAAACCCACCCATAAACCCCCCCCCCCCCACCCCCCCCCCCCCCCTAACCCCAATCAACCCCCCCCCCCCCCCCCCCCCCACCCCCACAAAAAAAAACCCAAAACCCCCCAACCCAACCCCCCCCCTACCACAACCACCAACCCAACAAAAACCCCCCAACCCCCCAAACCCCCCCAAAAACCACTCCCACCCCCAAACCCCCCCCCAAAACCCCCCCCACCCCCCACCCCCCAACCCCCCCCCCCAAACCCCCCCCATTTACCCAAACCCCCCCCCCCCCCCCCCCACACCACATCAATCATTAACCCAACTCCAAACCCCCCCCCCCCCCAAACCCACCCCCCCCCCCCCCCCAATACCAATACCCAACAAAAAAAAACATAAAAAACCCCCCCCCACCAAAATTTTAAATTCAAACCCCCAACAACCCCACCCCCACCCCCCCCCCAACCCAACCCACCCCCCAAAAAAACCCCCCCAACCCCCCCCACCCCCAACCCCCCCCCCTAAACCCCCAAAACCCCCAACCCAAAACCCAAACTCCCCCCCCCCCCCCCCCCCCCACCCCCCCCCCCCCCCCACTACCCAATTAACCAACCCCCCCCCCCAACCCCCCCCCCCACTAAAAACCCCCCCCAACCACCCCCCCACCCCCACCCCCCCCCCAAAAATAAAACCCCCCCCAAAACCCCCCCCACAATACCCCCCCCCCCCCACTAAAAACCCCAACCCCCCCCCCCCAAAATCCCCAAAAAACCAAAACCCCCCCCCCCCCCACCCACCCCAAAATTACCCATCAAAAAAAACCCCCACCCCCCCCCCCCCCCCCCCCCCCCACCCCCCCCCCCCCCCCAACCACAAATCAACACCCCCCCCCCCCAACACCAAACATTCACCCCCCCACCATCCCAAAACCCCCCCCCATAACCATACCCTACCCAACCCCCCAAAAAACAATCCAATAAAAAAACCCAAAAAACCCCCCCACAAAATATCCAATCAACCAACCCCCCCCAACCCCACAAAATCCCCCCCCCCCCCCCACCCCCTAACCCCCCCCCCCCCCACCCCCCCCCCCCCCCACCCCCCCCCCCCCAAAAAAAAACCCCCAAAAACCCAACCAATCAACAAAAAAACAAAAACCAACCCAACCCCCCACCCCCCAACATCCACCCAATAACCCCCCATCACCCCCCCAACCCCCCCATACACAAAACCCATAAAAACAAACCCAACAAACAAACCCCCCCCCCCAAAAAACCCCCCCCCCACCCCCTAAAAACCAAACCCCCCCAACCACCCCACCCCCCCCACCCCCCCCAAAAACCCCCCATTAACACCTAAAAAAACTTAACACCCCCCCCCATCACCATACTAAAAAATCCAAAAAAAACAAACCTTACCCCAACAATTCAACAACACCCAAACAAATCTAAAAAACTAACACAACACCCTAAATACCCCCAAACAATACCCCAACCCCCCCCCACCCAAACCCAACCCCCCCCCCCCCAAACCATTTCCAACCCCACCCCCACAACCCCCCCCCCCCCAAACCAATACCCCAAAAAATCCAACCAAAACCCCCCCCAATCAAAAACCCCCCCCCTCCCACACCCAATTACCCCAACCCCCAACCCTTCAAAACCCCCCCCTAACCCCCCAATCCCTAAAAAACCCCAACTACAACCCACCCCCAACCCCCCCCTAACAAACCTTAAAACAAATCACCCCACAAAACCCTACCCAAAAAATCCCAATAAAAACCCAACAACCAAACCACCCCACCCAAATCCATACCAAAACCCCCCCCCCCCTCACTAAACCACCCAAAAAATCCCAATAAACCCAAAACAACAACAACCACCCTACATCCAATCCCCCCCCCCCAAACTCATTACACAAATACCCACATAAATCAAAAAATAACATAATACTACAACCATCACATCCCAAAAAAAAATACACATCAAAAACAATCCATTAAAACAAACACCCTACCCCTTATAAAACCAACCCCCATCATCCACCCAAAAAATCCCTACCCCCCCAAATAAATCACTCATCCAACCACCAAAACAAACCCCCAAAAACAAATAACCACTAAACACTTCAAATATATACCCAACCCCAATATTTATTAAATCAACCAATTAAAAACCCCCCTCATCCACCATTCAACAAAAAATACCTACCCCATCACCAATAAACCCCAACCAACTCCCTACAAAAAAAACCCCACCCCCCCCCCCAACAAACACCCCTACCAACCCAAATCTAATATCCCCCATCCCACACAATTCCCCCCATCCCCCCAACCCACCTTAATCAACACCCTTTATAACCCATATCTTTACAAAAATAACCCCACCCCCCCAACCCCCCCATTACCTCCCCCAAAAACACACCCAAACCCCAAACCCCCCCATAAAACAAACAAACCCCCAATATCCACAAAAACAAACAAACCCATTCCCCTACAACCCAACCCAATCCACCCTTCATCAACCACCTTCCTATCAAACAAAACCATCATAACCAACCTAAACCCATAAAACAACCCCCAATAAAATTTACCAAAACATCCCCTAACCCACTTCAATCCAAAACTTAAAATCCCAACCCAATCACCCCAACTCCAACCCCACCAACTAACAATATACCATTATACCAATTTAAAAAATCAAAAAACAACCCCACCCCCCAACCCAACAACCTACCCTAACATAAAAAATTCATCCTAATATCCCAAAACCACCCCCCCCACTAAAATTTACCCCCTAACAAACCATTAATAAAACCCATCCCCCAACCATAACAACACAAAAACCCCAATCCCCACAATCCCACAAAAATTTAACCCCCCAAAAATCAAACACAACCACCCCCAAAAACCCACCAATACCCTATTCAACACCCCCCAAATTAAAAAATCCCCCCCCCCATATCACACAAACTAACTTCCACAATAATAACACCCAAAAATCCAAACCCCAACCCAAACACCTCACTAAACATTCCATTACCAAATCAAAACCAAACAAACCCCCACCCCCAACCCAAACTACCACCCCCCTACTAATTACATATCATTAAAACCACCCCCAACCCCATCACCCCCCATAAATACCACCCATTAAACAAATATCAATATCCCCTAACCATACCCTCCCAAACTTACATTCAAACTTCCCCATAACCATATAAAACCATACCACCTATCCTAATACAAACACATCAATCCCCCCAACCAACCCCAAATACACCAACCAACAACTCTTACATAAATCAACACCTAAACATATACCCCCCCCCAATCACCCCAAACAAAAACCCCAACATCAAAAACCACCTCAAACCCCCCCACCCCACACCCCTAACCAATCAAACAAAACATCCCAAAATCCCCCCCAAATACTCACCATCCAATACCCAAAAATCCCAAACACCCCAATACTAATCCCCCATCCAACCCTTCCAAACTAAACACAAACACCCTACCCATACCAATTAACCTAAAAACCAATTAATAAACCCATAAAACCCCCACAAAACTAATCAATCCCCCATTCTACCAATAATCTTCATCAAAAACTCAAACCCCAAAACCTAACCACACACAAACTAACAATAATAATACCACAATACAAAAACAAACAATAATCCAACCCACCCACATCTAACACCCCCACCCATCCCCCCCCCCTACCATCCCCAAACCCCCCCCCCAACAACAACATATATCCTAATACCTTAACCAACCCCCTTAACACACTCATATTAACCATCCATAAATTCTTACAAAACCTAAAACCCAATAAACTCCAAACATAAACAACAAATCATCACCAACAAAACCCCCCCTCCCAAAAAACCCCCAAAACCCCCAACCACCCCCCTACACCCAAAACAACCATCCCCTTAAAAAAATAAACCCCTAAAAATTAACAAAAAATAACCCAACACCAAATCTCCCCCACCAAAAAACCAAATAAAAAAACCAACATCTAACAAACCCCCCACATCAATCCCCACCCCCTCCCCATACTTACCCCCCCCCCCAAAAACCAATCCCTTCAAAAACAAACAACCCCCACACCCCCTTACCAATCATCCACCCACTCAACCAAAAACACTCCCCCAAACCAAAACCTACATTCACCCCACCCCCCCCCCCAACCCCTAAACTAACAACAAACATTAACTAATAAAACCCAATCCCCCCCTACCCAATCTCCCCATTCACAAAAACTTATACCCCCCATAAAAAAATCCCCCAACCCCCCAAAAATCCCCAAACTCCCACCCCCCCCCCCCCAATCTAAAACCCAACTAAATACCTCACCATTAAACTAAAATAACCCTTAAAAATTAAAAATTCCAAATACCCCCCCCCCCCAACAAAAACTACAAACCCAAAAACCCCACATAAAATCCCCAAACCAACCCCCAATCCCATCCCATCCCCCATCCCTTCCCCCCTATTTCCAAATACAACCCATTCCCCAATCCCACCCAAATCCATTCACCCAAAAACCCCCCCCCCCCAAACTACCCAAAACAAACATCAAAATTACTACACCCCAAAATACCACAACCCCCCCTCCCCAAATCCCAACAACCCCAATTTCTAACCCCTCCCCCACCCACAAAAACCAATCTAAAAAAAAATCCCAACAACCCAACTTCACAACCCAATCCACTATTTTTCAAACCCATACAAAACAACATTATCACTCTACCATTAAAACCACAAAATCCACCATCAAATCTACCCCCCCATTCCCCAAAAACTCATCCCAAACTTCACTAACTATCCTATTCCCATAACCTTCAAAAACCCCCCACCAACAAAAACCAACCCCCCCCAATCCCCCATTTCAAAAAACATCCTATCCCCCCCACATCACCAAATTTCCCCCACATAAACACCCACATAACCCCAATAAAAAACATCCCACAACCACCCCATTTAAAAATAACCCCACCTAAAACCCCCTACTAACCCCAACTACCCCACTACACCAACAAAACACCATAATCCATCCATAAAAAAACCTATACCCCCCCTCATTCCAACAAAATAAATTCCAAAACTCCAACCAAACATAAATCCAATCCAATACCACCCCTTAACCCAATCAACACCCCAAACCTAAAAACCAAAAACCCACAATAACCCATCTACCATCTTAACCAAATCAATCAAAAATCCCCCCCCCAACCCAATCCCCCCATAAAAAAAACCATACCACTAACTCTAACCCAAACCCCCCAAAAATATCATACCACACATCCCAACAACCCAAAACAATCCCTTCACCATTACCACCCCCATAAATAAAAAAACCCCTTACCCAAATAAACCCTAAACAAACTCCAATTACAACACAACAACCATCCATATACACCCCCCCCCAACCTTTACCCCAAACACCCAAACCTCAAAAATCCTCACACCCCCCAAAAATTCCCCCCCCTAAATATCCACTAAAACCATCATCCCCCCCTAAACCAAAACCCCACAATAAACCAACCCATACACATAAAACCAAAATCATCAATCCCAAACACCCCCCCCCACCCCCCACAACCAAAATAAACCCCTAATCCAACCCCCCCTAAAATACCACCCCAACCAATACCCCACCCCCCACCACCCATCCCCCTTCAAAAAACATAAATCAAAAAAATCAAAACCCTAAAACCCCACCCCAACCCCCCCCCAATCCAAATATTTACCCCACCCCAAACCATCCCCCTTACAACCCAAACCCCCAAATTAAACTCAAATCCATAATCCATAAATAAAAAACTTAAATCCAACAAAAACCCACCCCCACACCCAATCCAACTCCTATTTAAACCATTCCCCCTTTACACACCTCCCCCACTTCCATCAACCACCACACCCAACCTAAAACCCAAACAAAACCCAAACAAAAAAATCCCCCCACCCCAAACCACAACACCCCAAAACCCAAACCCACCCCCCCACCCAAAAAAAAACCCAAACCCCCACCAAAATATCCCCAAAACCCAACATAAACCCCCCCCACCTACCCCCCCCCCCCCCCCCATCCCAAACCCAACCCCACACCAACCCCAAAACCCCCCCCCCAAAAACCCAAAAAATCCCAAAACTCCCACATTACAACCCAACCCCCAACCTACAACCACATTCCCCACCCCTCAACCCCCCCCCCAAAAAAACCACCCAAACCCTAACCACCCCTCCCAACCACACCAACACCCACCACCCCCAACCCATAACCCCCCAAACCAAAATCAACCAAAAAACCCCCAAACCCCAAACCCCAACAACCCAAAAAAATCAAAAACCCCCCCACCCCACCCCCCTAAACCCCCCCACCCCAAAACAACATCTATCCCCAAACCAACCCAAAACAAACCCCTAACCCCCCCCCACCCCCCCCCCCCCAACCCCCAAACCCCCCCCCCCCCACACCCATTAACCCCCCCCCCCCCAAACCCACCCCCCCACCCCAAAAACCCCCACACTCACCCCCAATAAAAACTTCCAACCCCCCAACCACCCAATCATACTCACCCAAAAATCACCAACCAAATCCATCAACACTACAACAAAAAACCCCCAACCCCACCCCCCCCCCCCCCCACCCCCCCCCCCCATCCCCCCCCCCCCCCAAATACCCCCCATAACCCCCCCCCCAAAAACCTAAACCCCCCCCCCCCCCCCCCCAACCACCCCCCCCCACCACAACCCACCACCCCCACCAACCTTCAACCCATCCAACCCTCAAAACCCCCACCAAACATCCCAAACTAACCCCACCCCCCCCCCCCAACCCCCTAACCCCCCCCAACCCCCCCCCACACCTCACACACCCCCCCCCCCCCCATCCCCCTACCCCCAACTCCAAACCCCATCCAACCCCACACCCCACAAAACCACCACCAACCAAAACCCTAATCACCAACCCACCCCCCCATACCCCCCCCAAAACCCCACAATCCCAAACCCCCCCAAAACCCAAACTACCACATTCACCCCTAACTTTCCCCCACCCACCCCCCAATCCCACCCCAACCCACCCCCCCCAAAAATCCAACCCCCCACCATCTCCCCCCCCAAACCACAAAAATATACAAAACAAAAAAACAACACTATCCAAAACCCCCAAATAAACAAACCCCCCCAACACAAACCCAATTCAAAAACCAATCAAAAAAAAAAAATCCACCCACCCCCCCCCCCCCACCACATAACAAAAATCTCCACACCAAAAATAACCCCCCAACACCCCCCAAAAAAACCCCCCCCCCCCCCCCCCACCCCCACCCCCCCCCCCCCCAATCCACACCCAAACAAAAAAAAACCCAAAAAACACCCCCCCCAACAAAAACAAAACCCCTCAACAACCTTCCCCCCCACCCCCCCCCCAAAAAACCCCCCACCCCCCCCACCAACCCCCCCCCCCCCCCCCCCCCAACAAACCCCCCCCCCCCCCCCAACCAACCCCCCCCCCCCCCCCCCCCCCCCCCCCCCCCCCCCCCCCCCCCCCCCCCCCCCCCCAACCCCCCCCCCCCCTAACCCACCCCCCCCCCCCCCCCAACCCCCCCAACCCCCCCCCCCCCCCCAACCCCAAACCCCCCCCCCCCCCCCCACCCCCCGGCCCCCCCCCCCCCCCCCACAACCCCCACCCCCCCCCAAAACCCCCTAAAAACCCCCACAAAAACCCATCCAAAACCCCCCCCCCACCCCACACCCCCACCCCACATTTAAACCCCCCCCCCCAAAACCCCCCAACCCCCCCCCCCCCCCCCCCCCCCCCCCCCCCCCCCCCCCCCAAAACCCCCCCCCCCCCCCCCCCCCCCCCCCCCCCCAAAACCCCCCATCCCCCCCCCCCCCCCCCAAACCCCCCCAAAAAACCAAAAAAAACCCAAATACCCCCCCCCCCCCCCCCCCCCCCCCAAAACCCCCCCAACTCCCCAAAAAATACCCCAACCCCCCATCCCCCCCCCCCCCCCCCCCCCCCCAACCCCCCCCCCCCCCCCCACCCCCCCCCCCCCCCCAACCCCCCCCCCCCCCCCCCCCCCCAAAAAACCCCCAAATCCCCCCCCCCCCCCCCCCCCAACCCAAACCACAATTACCATTCCCAATCAAAAACCCCCCCCCCCCCCCCCCCCTTCACCCCCCCCCCCCTACCAATAATCCCCCCCCCCCCCCCCAAAACCCCAACCCCCCCCCCCCACCCCCCCCCCCTAAACCCCCCCCCCCCCCCCCCCCTCTTCCCCCCCCACCACCCCCCCCCCCCCCACCCCTCCCTAGCACTCCCCCCCCCCCCCCCCCCCAACCCCCCCAAAACCCCCCCCCCCCCCAAACCCAAACCCAAAAACAACCCCCCCCCACCCCCCCACCCCCCAACCCCCCAAAACCCCCCCCCCCAAACCTAAACCCCAACCAAACCCCCCCCCCAATAACCCCCCCCCCCCCCCCCCCCCCAACCCCCCCCCAACCCCCCCCCCCCCCCACCCCCCCCCCCCCAACCCCCACCCCCCATAAATCATAACCCCCCCCCCAACAAATACCCACCCCCCCCCCCAACACCCCCCCCCCCACCAACAAACCCAACCCCCACATCCCAACACCCCCCCCCAAACCCCCCCCCCCCCCCCCCCCCCAATACCCCCCCCCCAACACCCCCCCCCCCCCCCCCCCCCACCCCCCCCACCCCCACCCCCCCCCCCCCCCCCCCCCCACTCCCCCCCCCCCCCCCCCCCCCCCCCCACCCCCCCCACACCCCCCCCCCCCCCCACTCCCCCCCCCCCCCCCGCACCCCCCCCCCCCCCCCCCCCCCCCCCCCCCCCTAACCCCCCAAACCCCCACCCCCCCCCCCCAAACTAACACCCCAACCCACCCCCCCAAACAACCCCCAAAAAACCCCCCCCCCCCCCCCCCCCCACACCCCCCCCCCCCCCCCCCCCCCCCCCCCTCCCCCCCCCCCCACCCCACCCCCTTCCCCCGCCCCCCACCCCCCCCCCCCCCCCCCACCCCCCCCCCCCCCCCCCCCCACCAACCTCCCCCCCCCCCCCCCCCCAACCCCCCCCCAAAAACACCCCCCCCCCCCCCCCCCCCCCAAACAACATAAAAAAATTACCCCCCCAAACACCCCATAACCCCACCCCCCCCCCCCCAACCCCAACCCCAAAACCCTACCCCAAAAAAAAAACCCCAAATAAACCCCCCCCATACCAAACCAATATCCCCCCAAATTATCCCCCCCCCCCCCCAAACCCAACAACCCAACCAAACCCCCAACCCCAACCACCCCCCCCCCCACAACAAAACTACCCCCCCCCCCCCCCCCCCCCACCCCCCCCCCCCCCCCCCCCCCAAAAAAACCCAAACCCCAACCCATCCCCACAACACACCCCCCCCAACATCCCCCCCAAAACCCCCCCCCCCCCCCCCCCCCAAACCCCCCCCCTAATACAAAACCCCCTAAAACCCCACCCCCCCCCCCCCACCCCCCCCCCCCTAAAAAAACTAACCCCCCCCCACCAATCCCCACACAAAAACCACACCCCCCTAAAACAAACCACACCCCCCCAACCCCCCCCCCCCCCCCCCTAACCACCCCCTTCAACCCATCCCCCCCCCCCCAACCCTAAAAAACCCCCTAACCCCCCCACCCCCCCCAAACAAAAACCCTTACCCCCCCTATAACCCCCCCCCCAACCCAAAAAACCACACCCCCATAACCCCAAATCAACCACACAACCCCACAACCCACCCCCCCTCCAACCCCACCCCCCCCCACACCCCCCCCCCCCCTCAACCCCACCCCAACCCCCCCCAAACCCCCCCCCCCCTCCCCCATACCCACCCACCCAACCCCCCTCAACCCACCCCACCCCCCCCCCCTATCCAAACCATCACCCCCCATAAACCAAACCCCCCACACACCACCCAACCCCAAAAACCCCCCCCCCCCACCCCAAACCCCCCAAAAAAAACCCCCACCCCCCCCCCCAAACCCCTACCCCCCCCCCCTAAACCAAACCCAAAAACCCCCCACCCAACAACACCCCCCCAAAACAAAACCCCCCCAACCCCAAAATCACCCACCCCCATAACCTCCCCCATTCCCCCCCCCCACCATCCCCCAAAAACCACCCCCCCCCCCCCCACCCACAAATTCCCCCCCCAAACCCCCCCAACCCCCCCCCCCCCCCACCCTACCCAAACCTACCCCCCCACCCAAAAAAAACCCCAACAACAAACCCCCCCCCCAATTCCAAAACCCAACCCATACACCCAAACCCCCCAACCCCCAAAACCCCCCCCCCCACCCCCCCATCCCCAATATCCCAACCCTTCCCAAAAAAACAAAAAAAACCCCCCCCTAACCCCCAACCCCATACCAACCCCAAAACTTACCCCCCTCAACCCCCTCAACCCCAACCCCCCCAACCACCCACCCAAAACCCCAAACCCCCCCAAAAACCCATTACCCCCTATTCCCCCATAAAATTTCCCATAACCAACCCCCCCACACAACCCAAAAATAAACCCCCCCCCAAAATCCCACTTAAACAACCAACCCCCAAACCACCCCACCCACCCCAAAACACCCAAACCAAAACCTACCCAAACCCCCCCTAACCCCCCACCCACCCCCCCAAACCCCCACCAACCCCCCCCCACCTAACAAAAACCCAACAACCCCCCCAAACCCAACCCCCCCCCACCCCATAAAAACCCCCCCTAAACTTAATACCAATCCCCCCCCCCCACCCATAACCCAATAACCCCCCCCCCAAACAACCACCCCCCTACCACCAAACCCCCCCCCAAAAAACCCCAACCCCCCCACAAACCACCACAACCCCCCTAATAAAACCTTAAACCATCCCAAACCCCACCCCCCTAAAACACAAAACCCCCAACCCCCAACCCCAATCCACCCAAACCCCACCCCTACCCCCCAAACACCCCCACCCCCCCAACCCCACTAACACCCCCAAACCCCCCTATCAACCCAAAAAACCCCCCCCCCACACCATACCCCCCCCCCCCCCCCCTACCCCCACCCCCACCCCTCCCCTTAAACCAACCCTCCTCCCACCCCCCCCCCCCCACCCCCCAAACCCAAACCACCCCCCACCCCCCCCCCCCAAAAAAAACCACCAATAAAAACCCAACCCCCCCCCCCAATCCCCACCCCTAAAAACCACAAAACCACACAAATCCCCCCCACCCAAATTAACCCCCCACCAACCCCAAACAAACCCCAAAAAAAAAAACCCCCCCCCACCAAACCCCCACCCCCCAAAAACCAAAAACAACTACATTAACCCAAAAAACCCCCCAAAAAACACAACCCACACAAAACCAACCCCCCAAAAACCAAATCACCCCCCAAAACAACCCCACAAATACCAAACCCCCCCCACCCACCCCCCCCTATACCAAACCCCCAAATTTACACCCCATTAAAAAACCTTAAACTACCCCAAAATCCCACCCCAAAAAACTCTTAATACACCATACACACCCCCTAAAACAAAAAAAAACCCCCCCTTTACCCCAACTCAACAAAAATTCCCATAAAAAAACCACCCCAACCAAAATAAAAAAAAAATTCACCACATAAAACAATACCACCCCATAAAAAAAACCAAACCCACCAAACACCCCTAAACCCCAAATCACCCCCCAAAACATTAATCCCCCCCCACAAAAAAACAAACCAACCACCTCCACAAAACCCCCCTAACCCCACCCATCCAAACCACCCCAATACCCCAAAATACAACCCCCCCCAAAAACACCCAAAAAACATCCCCAAACCCCAAAACACCCCCCCAACCCCCAAAAAAACCACCCACCCCCCCCAAAACACCACCAAACACCCAAACCACAAAAACCCACACTATTACCCAAAAACATTCACCACCCAACAACAAACACCCAACCCACCCAAACCCCCAAACACCAACCAAACCCATAAATACTCCTACATAAACCCAACTCAAAAACAAAACCAAACCTCCCAAATTACCAACCCAAAAATACCCCAACAAAAAAAACAAGTTAACATTCTTACCCCCTTCCCACCACCCAAAACTCCCCAACCAATCACCATCCAACAAAAACCCCCAAACCTCTCCCACCACCAACATCTACTTTTTCAAAACCCCCCCCAAAACACAATCCTACCCATCCCCCCCATCACCCCCTACCATAAAACCATCCATTTCCAAATTATCAACTCAACAAAACAAAAATAAAACCATCCCTTCCACAACAAACACAACTCTAAATCCAAAACCCCCTACCCACCTCCCCCCATAACCAAACCACAATAATACAAAAAACAACTACCTGACCTATCCCAACCGAATCAAACTCCTTCACCAATATTCTCAAACCCTAAACAATTCAAATCACTCAATTACTCATAAATTCATACCCTCCTTATATTGTTACTCACAACCCTAAACTCCTTAAATCCTCAAAAACACCCTACACATATTAACCACTTATCAAACCTACACAACTATCACAAACTACATCCTTAACAAATCAAATACACTGAACAAAAAAACACAAAAAACCCCACCTAATCATAAAAAATACCAATGACCCACAACATTAAACCCCAAATACCATACACTTTATAACTGTTTCATCTAACCAAACCTATTAACTCCCCCTTATTTAACTATACCATACAAACTAACATAAAACATCACAAATAAAAAATCAACTCATTATCTCCTCATATTAAAATTACCTTTAACCATTAAAACCTACTCCATTTCCCCATAAATTCTACTTTTTAACATTAATTTATCACCCCTACCACTTTTTATTACCCACACCTCAAAACAAATTCAACTTGTTAAAACACCCTCCAAATCCGGACACCACAAAAACTTCCAAATAAACATTCCCTTAAACCATAAACTTACTATAAAAAAACCCCACCACCCTATAGAAACAAAATCTCCCCCACGCTTTTAACAAAACAAAATAACATAAACCAATTAACCCCATAACTTTTACACCAAATCCCCATCATTTTTATACCAAACACCCCCATTAATATAAGGTTTTATCAACACTCCCAAAAAAAACACAAAACTCTCCCAACCTAAACTAAACTACACCATGGGGGTACTTATCTAATTATATATTCCCCCCCTTAATACCTTACATTCATACCCAACAATACACGGGTGGTACACATACCCCAATTCTAAACCAGGTTTTCTCCAAACCCAAAAAACTGATATACATCCCACATACAAAAATACAGTGTTTCCAATCCATAAATCCAACTATCAAAACCCCCCTACACTTCCATACTAAATGATGAACTCAATTCATTATTATTTAACAAACAAAAACCCAACATACCATGATTAAACAAAAATCTCAAAATTATCCCCCCCAACAACTCCACAAATATTCTAATACCTCCTTCCCAAAAAATACTCATGTTAACCAATAAACAAACCCATTCCCCCCACCCATAACACCCCCCCTCCTTCCTATACCCCCCCCCAACCCTATCCAAACCCCCCCCCCCAATCCTAACCTGCTCCTACCACACAAAAACCCCAATTTAACCCCATTCCACCCCCTTTCACCCTACCAACCCCATAAATCTTAATCTTTTAAACCCCCCAATAATGCACAAATGATAGTCCAACAAAATCCCCATACCATTTCCCCCCACAATAACAACACTAAAACCCATAACCCCATTAATTTGAAACCCCCCCACCATTAATCTTCAATTCATCAATGGCCATATACTTCCCATCTCAAATATAAAACCTCAAAACCTTTTACCATTCTCACATAACCAAACCCCCCACCCTTTTATCAAAAAACCTACCCCACCCACATATAACAATTTAAAATAACAAACCCCAAAATCCAACAAAAAATATGTCATATCAATCTTTTTTGTTCAGCTTCACTGTCTAATCTTTTTTGTTCAGCTTCCCTGTCTAATCTTTTTTGTTCAGCTTCAGCTTCTAATCTTTTTAATGTCTAATTTTTTGTTCCGCAGCAGCTTCTCTTTCTAATTTTTTTTGTTCAGCTGCAGCTTCTCTTTCTAATTTTTTTTGTTCAGCTTCAAATCTCCTTTCCTCCACCTGCATCTGCAATTTCTTTTGTTCAGCAGCAGCCTCAGCTTCTCTTTCTAATCTTTTCTCTTCCGCCATAGCTTTTCTTTCTTCTGCAGCTAATCTTTTTCTCTTCTGCAGCTAATGCTTTGTCATATTGAGCAACTGCCCATTGTTCTAATTGTTGACCAGTCTTATCAAGGGCTTTCCCTTGTGTAATGAAGTATTCTAATGTAGCCATGATGTCTAACAATAATACTAATCACCTGAATCAATAATAATACCACAAGTTCTCAATGACTTGATTAATCAGTATACTATCCCAATATCTGTGGGTCACAAGCCTTTAATAAGGTCTTGTATAATAGTAATAATAATCAGGTACTGGTTTATACCATAATCCAAGTGCAGTGCACAGGCAATTGTGTCTTATGAAATATACCTATATAAAACATATGTCAACCAACAGAATACATAAAGTACAAATAGGACTGACAATACAAGAACGTTTGCAGAAATCAAAATAAATCAAATAGGGAAATCAATGAAAATAATCACTGAATCTGCAAAGAATAACAACAAAAATGACGTCACAATATATGAATATAAATTGAGAATAGAACTGAAAGATAGAAAAGGTTAGACCAACAAATTACAAACAAATCAAAACAAAACTAAAGAACAAAGAAATATTACAAAAATAACAATAATTACAGACTTCACAGCTAACACAAAAGCAACAGTTGTCGCAGCAAATTTTCAATCAAGAAAATTGCACCTATAGAAAACGCCCACAACGGACCCTCTATGACGTGGGATATTCTGTTGTGAGGACGCCGCCCAACCTTAAACACAACCCGCTGACATAGAAACTAACATACTATACAAACAAATAACATGTAAACATAAATATATATAAATTATGTGTATGATAGTATGTGTTGCAAAATAGGCTCAGTCTTACAGTAATGGCAAAGTTATTTTTATGAAAACAAACAAACTGCCACTTTATTCAATTAAACATTCTGGCCTTAAATATTAAAGTTCATATATGGAAAACAAGAAGATCCATCGATGAAAATAGGACTTCTTAGTTCACTCATACTGTCTTCCTGTTAACATTGACAAGAATTGATCCAACTGTTCTGTGAAACTCTATAATGTCTAATGTAAAAAATGTCAACAACGCTGACCTACATACTGCATTCACCTGACAGGTCACGTGACGAAGTGTTGACAAAGAGCAAACCAATACTGCAAGTGTGTCGTATCAGCCACAGGAAACGGTCTGGTATCGGTAATCTGTTGACTTCTGAACTTCTGCGAGGTCAAACCCAGAAAGCTGGTCCACCAGTTGATAAGGTTGATAACGTTGGATTTTTATTCCCGTTAATGATATCCACCAAAAGATAGATATAAGTGGATGGAAGCAGACATCATCATCATCATCAGTTGATAAGATCTCTATGGTGTTGTTTGCTCCACTGTAGTGTATGGAATGTCAACTTGACCTACGCGGTGGTGTGTAGACATGGATTGAGTGTATAATGTGCGAATGATGATAAAGGTTCGTGGTGTTGACAAAAAAAAGTTCTTTTCTCACACTCATGTATGGCTGGAAGTCATCGACACCAACGACTGTGTACCTTTTCTAAAGTTTAATTGGACGTACACACTCGACAGCACAGATAGTGACAAATCACAGGTTGCCATAATACATCATAGTACAGTGGATAAATGGTCTTGCAATGTTACATGGGCACTCATGTAGAATAAGTGTATAATGGACTGTCAGTAGCCAAGCACTCAGTATCGCCCATACATATATCATCTGACTTCACTGACTGAGCACGTCAGCTTATAAACAATATTTCAGATGGCTTCTAAACCTAATCTCGTCTAGCGACGATTCTTCAACATAATGTTCAGCACATATTTTTCCATATAATAATATTGAACCGCTAATAACGGGTTCTCATGTGTAGCAGTGATCTCTGGACTAAACAAGCGATAATACGGGCATCCCTTTTCTCTTCTTGAAAGTCACTACATGTTTTGGTTCCAAGATGGCTTCACTCGTGAGCTGTCACTCACGTTTGGATACAGATAATGAATCTGTCCTAAAGTTAGTCATTCATAAAACATTTCATTGCTCTGTAGATTTGATCATGAACAATTGACTGCAATCTACAGGATATAGTGCTGCTAGGAATCGAAGTCGTTTTCATCGAGTCAAATATATTCTCTTAGACATTCAAATCGTAACTATCGAAAATGGTGGCTTCGATCGAGAGTTCATAAGAGTATCTTTGATTACCTTGGTATAGGAAATATGAAACTGCCATTCCTTGGCAATACAAATAAACACTGGGGTAAAGCATACACGATAGGTTTAGACGACTATCACTTTCCCCACCAATACTGAGATCACTTTTTCCCGGCGACAGGCCGACATAGAAAACACAGTCCCTATCGGGACGAAGCCAAATCACACCACACTCTAGCGACACATCCGCCGAATAGCCTTCGACCTCTCTAGAGACAACAGAACATATAGTTCGACTTAGATATGTAAAGATATACAGATATAAGACAGACTCGTCCTACTCAGACAAACAATACACATAAATTCAGGCCATAGATATTCTGAAGCAAGAACAATCTATTATTACCCAAACAACGAATAAATCGCAGTAAAATGGATTTATCCGCGGAGTTTGATCGAAAGAGCCGACACAACTTTCAAGGGAAGTAACTCAATAATGACTTTCCCTTAAGCACTAAAAAATTACCTATGTATAATATTGTAAGATATCAAAGACTGCACGTAACAGGCAGCTCTCGTTTTTCTTTTTCTTCTTCTAAGCCCGCTACCCGATTAATTAGTGGTGAGGTGTTCAACCGCTAACTGTAATAAACGTTGACCCGACTCCTTGGCTCGTTCACGAAATGCCTCGCCAACATTTCTGCCGGCTAACGCATCGCTCGCGACCTGTAGACCGGTCCCAAGCCCTTCTCTGAGTAAAGCTTTGCCTCCAGTTTTTAACCATGGTAGAACCATACGACCGAGCCCGCAGAAAAAACTACCCAAACCATGTCCTCTTTGACTTCTGCCTCCGATAAACACTGGCATCCCGTGGCCAGCTTGGTTGCAGTAAAACTCCTCATACATCTTGGGGTTTCGTCGGATGGGTACGTGTCTCACCATTTTTTCTAGTCAAAATCAAACCGTCTGTGAGTTCGGAAGTGTAGTGTCAACACCGAAGCTCCGCTAGTGAATGGGATAGTCTTAGCCTGATCGCTAGTTAAAAGGATTTCCACCGCGTCAAACGAAAAACGGATCAGGGGTACGTAGTGGGGTTTGTCGTAAATCCTGAAAACAGAAGCATTAGTCCTATCCAAAATAGGCACAATCCGTAACAAAGGGACAGAGGCATCTCCAACCGGTCTCGCCGCTACGAGATCGCAGTACACGTATACATTTTTCATGTCGCTATCCATTTGTACTTCAGTCTCACCTCGTAGTATTGGGTCAATGTCTGTGGCGAGCGAGGCAGGAAAACCTAACATGTGTTTCAACGTCTCGCTAATTCTAACTTCAACCTCCGGATCATACAGATTCAAGGTGGCCTTATTATTGTTAAAATGGAATCTAACTCGGGCTTTTTCAGCCACATCCGTGCTTAAAAGCAAACGATTCAACTCGTCGATCAGCGTGTCGGGTGACGTGTATAGACCAGCGGGTAACGTGAGTAGTATAGACTCATCTTCTTTGTTGGGTAAGTAATGTATCCATACATCATCCTCTAGCACGTTAAAATAACTTTTGGGAAATTGAATCTCAACCAAACCAACCTCGTAACGTGAAGTCAAGTCTATAGTCTGTGGCAATTTGACGAAAAAGTGACCGGCGTTATTGTTTGGGTATATTTTCATCGAGGCATTGCTGGGTAAAGTCACGTAAAAACTCATCCTATCTTGGGGTTAGGTAACATGTAAGCCAGACAACTGCTCATTAAAGCGATCCAAAACTTGCCGTCTGGTCCCTCTGCGTTGCTCCGACTCAGATTGAATAATGAGACACCGATGACGACATATATAACGATCATCTGACAGATGAAAACGATCTCTAGTCGCGGGACTAGTTTCCCAAAAAAAGGCCAGAACGAGGTTCTCGCGGTCTTGGGAGGGGGTGGCCTCAAAACTAGGGTGCTCACGTCTTCTTCAATATCCATCAGTCTCGATATCTCGCTAGTTGTTTGGACGAAATCCAGCTGTTGAATGACGAGTTATAACCGAACCATTTGACTAAATATTCTTTTACACCCCTGCCACCACGGCGTTCCTCCAAAATGGACTCGATTCGATAAACTAACTTGTCGCCGACTCGTTGCAGCTCTTCTTGGTAAAAAGAACCTTTCAATTCCTCACCCGAATCATCTTTAAGGATGTACGTAACCGGTCTTGTTTGGTTTAGTCGGCTGATCGTATACAACTCTTCTGTCCACGCCGGCGTATAACCCTTTTTAAAATTTTGTCTGGCTTGGGCGATCCGCACGCGATCACCAGGTTTAAAATAGACTTTTCTACCGACGACGTCAGGGGTCGAATACAAAGTACGCCACACTTCTTCTTGATTGCTCGGGGTAACTTCCACCGGCGTCATCTTAATACTCAGATGATACGAATTGTTGTAGTTGTGGACCAGTTGTTGTATCACGTCGACGTATCGAAGACTGTTGGTTTTGGTAAAGTAACGCCACGTTTTTTCTTTGAGGGTTCGATTAAACCGTTCGACGATAGCTGCTTTGGTATCCTCATTCTCCGTAGTGAAGAAATGGACTTTCTCGTTTTTAAGAAACTTTAAGAATATTTTGTTGACAAACTCACTGCCTTTGTCTGTTTGAAAATTTATCGGTTTGCGACTGTTAAAAATTGTCTTTACCGCTGCTACTAACGCTGGCCCAGTCTTGTTTTTCAGAGGAACAGCCCAAGCGAATTTACTAAATACATCGATACACGTTACTAGATACGAATACCCATCGTTGAATCTTTTTAAACCACGCAAGTCAATTAAATCAGCCTGGAACTGTTGATCGATACCACCCGCAATGGTCGTACGTCGTTTAAATTTTCTGCGCACCGGCTTGTGTAGGGTGTAGGTGTCTTGATGACCTAGCCACTCTTCAATTTTCTTACGACTAAGTTTGGTTGCACGTTGTAAGGCGGCAATTCCTCCATAAGATCCGGCTCGTTTTGGGTCGTAGTAATGTCGTTTTAAAATCACTTCTTTGGCCATGGTTCCCACTTTGGTGTCTTTTTCCTTCTTCTGAGCGAATACGACGATGATTCTCGCAATTTACTAGCCACCACCTTTTTTCGATTAGTGGGTGTGACGGGTGGCGACTGAGGCGTTTTGTCCACGACCTCCTCTTTAAGTACAGTGGGTTGTTCGTTGGTTTGTGTTGGTGGTTTAATATCTACGAGACCTAGAGGTACGTGTCTGTACTGTTCTAGTCGAGTCAAATAACGCTGTAATGTTTGTTGATAGAGTCTAGCCTTGTCACCGATTGGCAGATCTTGTTGATCCAAGACTAGTTGCATTTGCGTATCCAATTCTCCCAAGTTATCTCTTAGAGCATCGGGTGGTCTATAAGGTTTTTCTAACGAACGAGGATCCATCAAAACCATTTTTTAGCCATTTTACAAAAAACCTTTTAGTACAGATAGTATTGGGGTTAACAACGCAGATAAGAAACCTCCAGTTTGTAAAAACTGTTTTCGTCTTTTGAGCGAGACTTTCTTCTTGGTAAGCGCTCGCAGGATGTTTTTGTAACGACGTATACGTCTCTTCTGATTGGGAGTTAGTGTAACGTTACCTTTTAAAACGTTGTGACAACATTCACAGAGTGTTCCTACCAGCTCGGGTGATGCTGTTTTCATAACAGCCTTGATGACTGGTGGTTTGGCTGTACCTAGACATTTTAACATATCAGCATGTTTTTTTACTTTTTCTCCCATGTTACTTGGGTACGTAAACAATATGTTGCTCCTCTGGGAAGATGCTTGTATCTTGACGGAGATCGAAGCCTTGTCCCTTTAAAACTACCTGGTAAATAAACTAGGTACACGTTCGTCTGTTTCGTTCATGAGATCATCGATAATTACCAACCGTCTCTTATCACCTGTCCACTGCTCAATATCGGGCAGTCCTTCAATAAACTGAACTCCAGTCAGTGACTTGTATAGAGGTTGCCATTCCCCGTAACACCAAATAATTTCATCGGGTACGACTGTGACCATATCCTTGATATGTGTTAGGAAACGCTGGACAAAAACAGTCTTCCCAGATCCAGTCGGCCCACTAATTAAACAGGTAAAAGGATGTACGAATCTCGTGTCCATATTTAATAATGATAACTTTCACTTACAACCAGTGATTTTATATCAAAAACCCTACACATTGTGAGAACAAAAAATGTGACAATTACTGTTCAAGAATTTGAGAATCCCTGATCTACAAGGTGGGAAGTGTAAAACATTGTGAGAACCTTTGGAGTAACGTGAGAATCAAACATTGTGAGAACCTTTCGGGTAACGTGAGAATCAAACATTGTGAGAACCTTTGGAGTAACGTGAGAATCAAACATTGTAAGAACCTCTGATACCAACATGTATAGAGAACCACTGATCAAGAATTTGGGAAGTGTAAAACATTGTGAGAATAAAATAAAATAAAAATGTAAGAACCTCTGATACCAACATGTATTGAGAACCACTGATCAAGAATTTGGGAAGTGTAAAACATTGTAAGAATAAAATAAAAAAAAAAGGTTCTTGTGCGTTTATTCACCGGTTAAATCAAATTCTGGAAATTTATTACCAAAACTGAGAACCGTACTTTTTCTTGACTGAAAAATGTTGATTTCACATTGTGATTTGGGAGGCAAGTTAAAAAAAAAAAAGCGTTTCTCTTGCATTCATAGTTGACACGCTTACGACAGACCCGCCCTCAACCCCCCCCCCCCCCCCCCCGTATTTAAAAAAAAAAGTTTATAAACCAATAGAACGGAATTGAATCAGTTCTACAAGTTAACGGTACAAAGGAAACAAGGGAAATCGCTGCCGTTGCCTTCTCTAACTCAAGATCAGAGTCAGGCACCCTTTTACAGCTGGTTTGACTGATGCGTGACACATGTTCCCTTCCTCGCTGCCGTTGCCTTCTCTAACTCAGGATCAGAGTCAGGTACCCATTTACAGCTGGTTATGGAGTGTTAGAGACTTCACCATACTAGGTCCAGCATCGAGAGGTGGGGAGACCAGTTTCCTTCCTCGCTGTCTTTTCCTTCCCTAACTCAAAGTTAAGTACCCATTTATAGCTAGGTAGACCCCCATCTCTCGATGCTGGACCTAGTATGGTGAAGTCTCTAACACTCCATAACAGCTGTAAATGGGTACCTTACTCTGATTCTGAGTTAGAGAAGGCAACGGCAGCGAGAAAGGGAACAGGTGTCACGCATCAGTCTAACCAGCTGTAAAAGGATACCTGCCTCTGATCTTGAGTTAGAGAAGGCAACGGCAGCGAGAAAGGGAACATGTGTCACGCATCAGTCAAAACAGCTGTAAAAGGGTGCCTGACTCTGATCTTGAGTTAGAGAAGGCAACGGCAGCGAGAAAGGGAACAGGTGTCACGCATCAATCTAACCAGCTGTAAAAGGGTACCTGCCTCTTATCTTGAGTTAGAGAAGGCAACGGCAGCGAGAAAGGGAACAGGTGTCACGCATCAGTCTAACCAGCTGTAAAAGGGTACCTGCCTCTGATCTTGAGTTAGAGAAGGCAACGGCAGCGAGAAAGGGAACATGTGTCACGCATCAGTCAAATCAGCTATAAAAGGGTGCCTGACTCTGATCTTGAGTTAGAGAAGGCAACGGCAGCGAGAAAGGGAACAGGTGTCACGCATCAGTCTAACCAGCTGTAAAAGGGTACCTGCCTCTTATCTTGAGTTAGAGAAGGCAACGGCAGCGAGAAAGGGAACAGGTGTCACGCATCAGTCTAACCAGCTGTAAAAGGGTACCTGCCTCTTATCTTGAGTTAGAGAAGGCAACGGCAGCGAGAAAAGGAACAGGTGTCACGCATCAGTCTAACCAGCTGTAAAAGGGTACCTGCCTCTGATCTTGAGTTAGAGAAGGCAACGGCAGCGAGGAAGGGAACAGGCCACCCCACCTCACAAAGCTGGGACCCAGTACCTCGAAGTCTATAACACTTCACTCCCCTACGGCAGAATGTGCTACGTGACTACAACCTTACGAACGGCAGGCGTGTTTTTAAAAAAATTCTAAGCAACGGGGGAGGGGGGAGAGGACAATGACACTTTTTCAGTCAAGAAAGAGTACGGTGATCGGTTTGGGTAATAAATATCCACAATTTGATTTAACCGGTGAATTAACGCACAAGTACCAAAAAAAATGTAAGAACCTCTGATACCAACATGTATTGAGAATAAAAAAAAACGTAAGAATCCCTGATCAAGAATACGACAACACCTGGAATTTAAAACATACACTTTTAAACAAATTCGTGTGTTAAAAGTTAGCATAAATATCTCTTTTTTGTTTTCTTATATATCATTTTTCTCTCTTTCTCTTTTAATATATATATGTTTTAGTCTAAAAATGTCTCTCTCTCTCTGTCTGTCTCTCTTTCTTTCTCTCTCTCTCTCTCTCTCTCTCTCTCTCTCTCTCTCTCTCTCTCTCTCTCTCTCTCTCTCTCTCTCTCTCTCTCTCAACACTTCATTTACTTGCACCGACTTCAGCAATCACTTTCAAGCAGAAATAAACGGTCTGAAATCCACAATACCACCTTCCTGTAGTGACTTAGACAAACTTTCAGCATTCTGTAAAAACAAATGTACAAACTCAGTTCCACCCGACATTCCTTTTATGACAGTTAATGAAGTGTATAACTATCTTATTGGCCTTAAGGATAATAGCTCATCAGGGCTTGACGGAATTAGTAATCGAATACTGCGTTACGCCGCACCAGCTATTAGTGATTCACTAACTTTTATATATAATCAATGTATTGCTAAAAGTTATTTTCCTTCAGCCTTTAAGATTGCCAAAGTATATCCTCTCTTCAAACCTGGCTCGTCAGATAACAGTAATCTTGGTAACTATAGACCTATTTCTCTTTTATCATCGCTTTCTAAACCACTAGAAAAACACATACATAAAGCAACACTACATTACCTAGTTAGCAATGACTTGCTAATTGACAGTCAGTCAGGGTTTCGACAGAAGCATTCATGCCACACAGCTCTAACTAAGATGATAGACAACTTGCACCTAAACATAAATAACGATAACATATGTGGAGCAATCTTTGTAGACTTTAGGAAAGCATTTGATATGTTAGATCACGCTGTTTTAATAAGAAAATTAGAAACAATGAAAGTTAACTTTAAACTAGTGACATTACTTAAATCATTCCTGTCCGACAGACAGCAAGTAGTGTGGTACAATAACTCCTTGTCAAGCCCAACTATTATTGACACTGGTGTTCCTCAGGGTTCTATTCTCGGCCCTCTACTTTTTTCCATTTAC
Source organism: Oreohelix idahoensis (assembly GCA_024509875.1). NCBI lineage: Eukaryota > Metazoa > Mollusca > Gastropoda > Stylommatophora > Oreohelicidae > Oreohelix > Oreohelix idahoensis. The sequence continues at coordinate 865,643 of JAMPIV010001466.1, forward strand.
ATAAATGACCTTCCACTACACATCGAGCACTCATCCTGCGACCTATTTGCCGATGACTGTACCATTTATACTAGTGATAAAAGTTGCAACACGCTAGAAATATTATTACAAAGCGACACAGACAATCTTATTAAGTGGAGCAATGAAAACTGCATGCAAATAAATATCACTAAAACAAAATGTATGATAATATCAACTAGACAAAAATTACAAAACTCGCCGAAAACAACACTTCAGCTCTACATTGGAACCTCTTTAATTGAAAATGTAAATGAATATAAAACACTAGGACTCATAATTGACCAACATTTAAGTTGGAATTCGCATGTACAAGCACTGACCAAACAAACGGCACAAAAAGTTTACCAGTTAGCTAAAATCAAACATTTCCTAGATGAGGAGACACGAAAAATGTTCTATACATCCCAGATACAAACACATCTAGACTATTGTTCCACAATTTGGGATGGATGCACCATGTCCAACACTAAAAGACTCTTTTCATTACAAAAACGTGCAGTGCGCCTAATTTCAGACAAAAACCTCACACAGTGTGTAGACGCATATACATATCTTAACATATTACCACTAAGAAAGCGCCTTCTCTTCAACAAAGCCAAATTTATTCACAAAATCTTGTCACAGAATGCTCCAACGTATCTGTGGCCTATTTTCAAATACAGCGGAAGACGCAGTCAACGCTTAAATAAATTACACATGCCCAAGCCTAGGCTCGACTTATTCAAGAAAAGTTTAGCTTTTTCTGCTGCTCATCTGTGGAATACTCTTCCACACGACTTAAAAAATACTCTTAGTCCATATTCATTCAATCACAGACTTTTCAAATACATCATGAGTGCAGATTATATGCCACCCTAATTTCGTTATGTTCTTAAATAATTACGCTGTCACCTCAGGGGCGCATTCCCATAGTCAGTTATGACTAAAGGGGCTATTATTATTATTATTATTATTACATAACATCATATGTAGGTTTTAAAGTTAATTTTGTCCTGTTTAGTATAAATTATGATACGCATCTGTAAATTTGTGTAACTGTTATTGTACTGTTACAATGTTGGGATTTTATTTTATTGTACTTTCTTGTTATTTTATTATTTAAGTAACATTTAGGATACGTGTGAGAATAAATAGATTAACTATGGAAGAAGAGAGAAAGGAAGGGCAGAATGTTAGACGGGAATGCGTGACCAATTCTAAACCCTTTGAAAATAAAGTTCGTTCGTTCTATCTATCTATCTATCTATCTATCTATCTATCTATCTATCTATCTATCTATCTATCTATCTATCTATCTATCTATCTATCTATCTATCTATCTATCTATCTATCTATCTATCTATCTATCTATCTATCTATCTATCTATCTATCTATCTATCTATCTATCTATCTATCTATATCTATCTATCTATCTATCTATCTATCTATGTATCTATCTATCTATCTATCTATCTATCTATCTATCTATCTATCTATCTATCTATCTATCTATCTATCTATCTATCTATCTATCTATCTATCTATCTATCTATCTATCTATCTATCTATCTATCTATCTATCTCTGATAATGTTTGTACTTTTCAACATATGTTATGTCATGCTTATAAGTAATTAATGTTAATATGAGTGTGCTATATTATTATTTTACTTTACAACGTTGAATTCCTTGAATTTGATATGTAAAATGCATATGAGAATAAATGAATTCAATATGAAAGGTGAGAGAAAGGAAGGGCAGAATGTCAGACGGGCCTGCGTGCCCAATTCTCAACCCTTTGAAAATAAAGTTCGTTCGTTCGTTCGTTCGTTCGTTCTCTCTCTCTCTCTCTCTCTCTCTCTCTCTCTCTCTCTCTCTCTCTCTCTCTCTCTCTCTCTCTCTCTCTCTCTCTCTCTCTCTCTCTCTCTCTCTCTCTCACTCTCTGTCTTTCTCTCTCTATCGCTCTCTTTCTCGCTCTCTGTCTCTCTCTCTGTCTCTCTGTCTCTCTCTGTCTCTCTCTTTCTCTCTCTATATCTCTCTCGCTCTCTCTGTCTTTCTATCTCTCTGTCTTTCTCTCTCTCTCTGTCTTTCTATCTTTCTCTTTGTCTTTCTTTCTCTCGCTCTCTCTCTGTCTTTCTATCTCTGCCTTTCTATCTCTGTCTCTCTCTCTCTCTCTCTCTCTCTCTCTCTCTCTCTCTCTCTCTCTCTCTCTCTCTCTCTCTCTCTCTCTCTGTCTTTCTATCTCTCTCTGTCTTTCTTTCTCTCGCTCTATCTCTCTCTGTCTCTCTCTCTCTCTCTCTGTCTCTCTCTCACTTTATTGTTTATTTCAAAATACTTAGATTTTTTTTTGTAAACCGTTTTAAAATGTGTCTCTCTGTCTCTCTCTCTCTGTCTCTGTCTCTGTCTCTCCCTCTCTTTCTCTCTCTGTCTCTCTCTCTCTCTGTCTCTCTCTGTCTCTCTCTATCTCTCTCTCTATCTCTCTCTGTCTCTCTCTCTCTCTCTTTAGTTATTTTAAAGCTTGCTTTTTTAAAGACATGATTTGTTTCTTGTTCTGGATATATTTTTTATATATATTAGTATTTTCAAACAATATATTTTTATATACAGAGGGACATTTTCTAGTGTTTTATAAACCGTTTTAAAATGGTCCCAAAAAATCTTCGTACCATTCTGTCTTTCTCGGCAACCAGACATCTGCCTGTGTCACAAACAAAATGCTCGGAATTTTATCTTGGTACGTGTCACAAATGTTTGCTAATGTAGAAGTCCCACAGTCAAGTTATAAACAGCTGTTCCCTGGGTAAACAATTACCAGCGGTTTTCACTGTGGGTCGATAATCATCCGTGTCAAACGAAAGACGAATTAACAGACGTATTGTTTGTTTAGGTATCTTATTACCATCCGATAAACTCTTTTTTCATAACACCTGCACAGTGAGCAAACATTGGTGAGTTATTTCTTGTCGGTACGTGACAATTTAAAGACAAATGTTTGCGAGCAATAACAGGTGGATAAATATAGATGTCCCGAAATTAAACAGCGAACGTACCACGGACGTTCGAACCGAATTGCCCCGAAAACCTGGCGCGCGGATGAATACACAAGCAAATCTTTCTGTATTCACACTAGTGTTTGTCTCAAAATCTTTTGATATAAGGAAGAAATGATTTAGATATCTCATTCTGTAACCAGCCACCGCTCAGATCGGATCAGTCTTTTTGAAAAAAAAAAAAATCAGACGTTGAGACCAAGAAATTCCGAAAACAAGACAACTAAAAGTAAGTTATTCTGTTTCATTCGTATGTTTTGTTAGGATGTTAAAATAATTATTTCTATTTAGAGAATATATAAGTTTTAGTTGCTTGTTTATGCGTGTGTTGTGTTAGGTTGTATATCTTTAAAAATATAAGTGTTTTCGTTAGGATACCATAAATATCTTTAAAAATATCTGTTTTTTCGTGTGTTAGGGTGTAAAAATATTTAATAAAATTATAAAAAGGTTTTAGTTGTTTGTGTATTGGGTAAAATATTTCTATTTAATAACATTATAAAAAGGTTTAGTTGATTGTTTGTATTCGGTACTCTGTGTTAAGATGTTAAAATAATTATTTCTGTTAAGAGAATATATAAGTTTTAGTTGTTTGTGTATTGTATTAAATATTTAAACAAAAAGATTTGTGTATTCGTTAAGTATGTTCTGTGTTAGGGTGTTAAAATAATTATTTCTATTTAATAGCATTATAAAAAGTTTTAGTTGTTTGTGTATTCGTTAAGTATGTTCTGTGTTAGGGTGTTAAAATAATTATTTCTATTTAAACTTATCCGTGTTTCTCCCCCCTGTTGTTAGACAAGTGTTTTTGTTCAATCACATTTACTCAACCTGGATTTCAACTGATGGTGCAATACTACAAACTAAACTCGAGCGTGATGAATATTTTTTTTTCACATAATAAAGAAAATTAAAGAGAACATAGCATATTTTTTTTTAACAGTACTATACATAAAAAAATATAGAGATAATAAACTTAACAATAAATGTACCAAAACATTCTTAAAGTTTCTTAAACGTCAGGACGTCACCTGTTTCGTGAGCGCGTGGTTTTAAATCGATATCTTTCTGACAGGGCGCGAGGGGCATTTTTTCACACAGAATAAAAAATAACACTGTGTTTATTCTCTCTCTCTCTCTCTCTCTCTCTCTCTCTCTCTCTCTCTCTCTCTCTCTCTCTCTCTCTCTCTCTCTCTCTCTCTCTCTCTCTCTCTCTCTCTCTCTCTCTCTCTCTCTCTCTCTCTCTCTCTCTCGTTCTTTCTCTTTCTCTCTGTCTTTCTGTCTTTCTCTGTCTTTCTCTGTCTTTCTCTCTCTCTCTCTCTCTCTCTCTCTCTCTCTCTCTCTCTCTCTCTCTCTCTTCTCTCTCTCTCTCTATTTAACTGATTGTTACATATATGTATTTTATTCTCTCTCTCGCGCTCTCTCTCTCTATTTCTCTGTCTTTCTCTCTCTCTGTCTCTCTCTCTCTCTCTCTCTATTTAACTGATTGTTACATATATGTATTTTATTCTATCTCTCTCGCTCGCTATCTCTCTCTCTATTTAACTGCTTGTTACTCTCTCTCTCTCTTTCTTTTTCTCTCTTTCTTTCTTTCTCTCCCTCTCTCTCTCTATTTAACTGATTGTTACATATATGTATTTTATTTTCTCTCTCTCTCTTTCTTTTTCTCTCTTTCTTTCTTTCTCTCCCTCTCTCTCTCTATTTAACTGATTGTTATATATATGTATTTTATTCTCTTTCTCTCTCTCTCTCTATTTAACTGATTGTTACATATATGTATTTTATTCTCTCTCTCTCTCTCGCTTTTCTCTTTCTATCATTCTCTTTCTCATTCTTTCTTTCTCTTTCTTTCTTTCTTTCTCTCCCTCTCTCTGTCTTTCTTTCTCTCTCTCTCTCTCTCTTTCTCTCATTCTTTGTATTTAATTTTATGTGTGAGTAACGTTTTTTCGTTTCTATTTCACAGAAATGTCAGCAATCCAAAATGTTTGTGGCCAATGCAGCAAATCTTCTACTCGGGCCCGCGATCTCACGAGACATATGCGGACGGTCCATGCTGAACCGACACACCCCTGTCGTGTGTGTCCTGTAGTCTTTGTAGGACCTGAGGCACTGCAACAACACATTGAGAGTGTTCATGGACCCGGTGCACCGAGATCCTCCACAGTGGAAGCCACTGCACCATGGGCCGCTATAAACGTCCCAGTGGGGACCACCACTGCGCCGGCGGGTGCTATAGACAACACAGTGGGGACAACCACTGCACCGGCGGGCACTATAAACCCCCCAGCGGGGACCACCACTGCACCGGCGGGCGCTATAGACAACTCAGTGGGGACCACCACTGCAATGGCGTCCGCTACAAACCCCCCAGCGGGGACCACCACTGCACCAGGGCACAGTCTCACGTGTCCCCCGAAAACAGGCCAGACCAAAAAAACGCCCCATGACCAGCATTCAAACCCATATAAAAAAACCCGCTTGTCGTCAGAAGAAGACTCTTTAGAAGACTTACAGGATGACATAAGACAAATATACACTGACAACTGGCAAGCCATTAAAACACACTCCAATAAACATAAATATCTGTCCACTTTCACTTTTTTCAACAGACCAACAGAAAATATGGACTGGGACCGTCTCTTGCTCCCTGTATTTACACAACAGACAAAAAGATTCAAAATAAACTAGTTTCCACATCGTTTTGAGGCACAGAGAAACAAACGAATTAAGATTCTATCACGCTTCCCATAACAATACAGTCGTCTTAGATCAGCCACACTTAGTCAACAACATCACAGATTTCAAAGCTTTTCTCTCACAGTTACACGATAGCGATATTGTCACACAAGCACAGTTAAATAGACCAAACACAAAATACTTTGTCGAAACCATTCCAGCGACTTCGTTCTATCTGTACCATATCCAAGACTTTCCTATCGGCTGCTGCATACAAGACATTCCCTCTTTCATCATGGACAGTAACCACATCCATACATTACAGCACGATTCACATTCAAAACCATACAGTGATAACTTTTGCTTTTTTAGATGTCTAGTCGTTTTTAGGGGTGGTGCCGTTAAAGACGTTAGAAAAAGCACGCGCCGACTAGTCGAACAGTGGCAAACACAGCAGGGACTTAGGTCCCTCGTCGATTTCCCCGGGGTTAGTTTAATCGATATGCCCCAATTAGAGAAATGTTTTAACGTAAATATTGACGTTTTTGAATTTGACGACGAGGAAAACCTGACCCCCACACTTAGAGGTAGCGATAGTTTTCCAGATACGTTGCGTCTTTTAATGTTTAAGAACCACTTTATGTACATTACAGATATCGATAGGGCCAGTAACTCTTTTTCGTGTCCCGATTGCGGTAAGTTGTGGAAGGAGTATAAGTTTATGGTGCGCCATGAAAAGCGATGTACCGGCTCTAAGCGAAGAAAAACATTTAGAGGTGGTGTGTATAATCCCCCAGAGACCATTTGGGACTTAATCGAGGAGGAGGGGATAAATGTAGACACAAAATTCGTCTTCCCTTATAGAGCCACATTTGACTACGAGTGTTTTTTTTGAGAACACTCTAGTGCCCAGTGGTAATGCCACTACCTACACAGCCAAACACGTGCCCCTGTCGTGTTCGGTGGCTTCTAACGTCCCCGGTTTTGAAGCCCCCGTGTGTTTTATCACAACGGGTGATCCACAGGAGTTGGTCAATACGATGGCTGACCATCTGCTCAAAATTGCCGCGGCCTCTTATGAGATTCTGCGTGCGTATTTTGACGACGTATACACACAACTCAAGGCTTTAGAGACGATCGGTAATTCTGTGGGGCTCCTTGCTAGATTAGAGGGTTATTTGGGGCAGCTACCGGTGTTAGGTTTCAATTCGGGGAAGTATGACGTGAACGTAATCAAACCGTATCTCATCCGATATTTCAGGGGGGAAGACTTAAAGTTTTTAGATATAGTCAATTACTTAGCCCCGGGGTTTAGCTATAGCAAATATCTCGCGGCGTACAAGGTTAAAGAAACCAAAGGATATTTTTGTTACGAGTACATAACAGATTTAGCAAAGTTAGACGAAACCGCGTTACCACCCCACTTGGCATTCTTTTCCAAACTTAAAAACACTAACATTTCCGCCGACGAGTACGCCGAATGCCAGAAGGTGTGGACCGAGAACCACATGACCACGTTACGCGACTTTCTGACGTGGTACAACAATAAAGACGTGGTCCCCTTCCTGGCAGCGTTAGACCGACAAGTTAGTTTTTACGCGCACCTAGGTGTAGACATGTTTAAAGATGCGATCTCCGTGCCCGGTGTCACGTTAAAGTACCTTTTCAAAACCCTCCCGCCCAACGTCATGTTTTCTTTATGCTCGAAGCAGGAGGTAGATTTGCATAACATCTTGCGCCAAAACATCGTCGGGGGACCGTCAATTATTTTTCACAGGTTCCACGAGCAAGGCAAAACCCGCATTAGAGGTGGTAAAACGGTTCAATCCATTAAAGGTTTTGATGCCAACGCCCTTTATTTGTGGGCGTTAATGCAGAAAATGCCCACTGACTTTCCCGTTAGACGGTACAAGGATGATGGTTTCAAGCACCACAAACTCCACAAATATACCGTGCAGTGCCGCGATTATTTGGCTTGGGTCTCCCACCAAAATAAAGTGACCTTAAAAACCCAGTTTAACGGACGTGAGAAGGCGTTGGGTGATATATGCGTTAGGGCAGACGGTTGGGACAGATACTCTCAAACCGCCTACGAGTTCCATGGGTGCCTATTCCACGGCCACCCTAACTGCCCACTAACCGCCGGTCGTGACGTTAACCCAGTCAACAACAAACCATTGGCAGAGTTGTACGCAAAGACGGTGGAAACAAGTTCTTATTTACGGGGCCATTGCAGCGTCAAATTGGTAGAAATGTGGGAATGCGAGTGGCAGGCATTGAAGAAAACCGACCCAGCAATCCGTCGTTTTCTGAACGCCACCTTCCCTACCCAGAAACCGTCTTACACAAAATGTCGGTACCCCCTGACAAAAGAAAATATTCTCGCCTCGGTGCTAGACGAGACCTTGTTTGGCCTAGTCGAGTGTGACATCCATGTCCCCGACTCTTTAAAAGACCATTTCTCTGAGATGACGCCCATTTTTAAGAATGTTGACGTCACGAGGGAAGATATTGGGCCTTTCATGCGGGAATACGCCGAAAAACATAAACTCCTGACTACCCCCAGACGAACGTTGATTGGGAGTTATGTGGGCAAGAAAATTCTCCTGACGACACCTCTGCTTCGCTGGTACCTAACCAAAGGGTTAGAAGTCACCTGTATCTACCAGGTGCTTGAGTATACACCCGTGACGTGTTTCAAACGGCTTGGGGACACTGTTTCGAACGCGCGTCGACAGGGTGATACTGATTCTGCCTACGCCATTACCAGCGAGACCATGAAACTGCTAGGTAAAGCGGCTTACGGCAAGACATTAACCAATAAGGCGAAGCATGTGGATGTCTCGTACACGATGGGCGAGGGTACCTCTGACCAAATAAACTCACCACGATTTAGGAAAATGACGTTAGTGACGGACGAGATTTTTGAAGTAGAGAAACTGAAACAGACTATATGTTGGGACCTCCCCGTTCAGATAGGATTTTTCGTGTACCAATACGCGAAATTACGCATGTTAGAATTTTATTACGACTGTCTAGATAAATTTGTAGATAGGTCAGACTTTCAGTTGTGCGAGACGGACACAGACAGCCTTTACTTGGCCCTTAGTTCAGACAACTTAGCGGACGTTGTTAAGCCCGCTTTGCGACAGGAATTTTATAGCTCCTACCACCAATGGTTCCCCGCCGAAGGATGTCCCGACCATAGACCCGACTTTGTAGCTAGCGAGGGTAAAACGCGCGCCCTTTGTCAGAAATGTCGCGAACAAATATTATTCGACAAGCGGACACCGGGCCTTTTTAAATTAGAATACGAAGGCAGAGGGATGGTTTCCCTCTGTAGCAAGACATATCACTGTTTTGGTCACTACGACAAAACCACCACCAAAGGACTCAACAAACACCACAACAAAGTAGACAAACACACTTTCTTAGACGTCCTCAACACACAACAGGCACAGGGTGGGAAAAATATCGGGTTCCGGGCACACAAATCCTCCATCTACACATATGAACAACACCGCAACGCCCTATCTTACTTTTACATAAAACGACAGGTACATCCCGACAACGTCACCACCTCACCCCTCAACATTTAAACTGTCTGTACACACAACACCTCTATTTCTTACGACGTGACAACCCCCCTGCCTCAAGGTCTGGCCTGTACCCCTGTGATAATATATAAAAAATCTGTGATATACATACATCTGCCTATATAAATATGTATTATTGTACATTCATATGTGAAAATATCAATGTTTGATAATGATAAAAAATACAGTGTTTCCTATATAATTGTATATTCATTTGCTACAAAATTACTGTACAATGTATTACGTTAAAAAATACTGTATATATTACCATACTCCTGTTTGATACCACAAAAACACTATTGAATATAAAATAAAAAACTATATTAAATAAACGCTTTTTTGTTACCTATATCGTCTAACTGTTCGTCTTAATGTTTGTATAAATGTTCGTCTAACTGTTTGTATAACTATTCGTCTAAATATAACGTGTACATATCGTCTTCTTGTTATGTAAATGTATATCTTCCTATTGTCTCCCTATTATCTAAAAGTCTAACTATTACCATCTTCTTGTTTGTCTAACACAGCCACTACCTAAGTTGGCTATACTAATAACAACAATAATATATAAAAAACCACCATCTTACAACATTTTCCTTATATAAACATCGTCTTCTTGTTATCTCAAGTCCGCCATCTTGCCACATTTTCCTTATATTAAAATACCTCTTCTTGTTATCTCAATTCCGCCATCTTGCCACATTTTCCTTATATAAAAAAATATACACCGCTTCTTGTTATCTAAAAATAACCTCCCCTTAATACCTCAAGTCCGCCATCTTGCGCCGCCTGAATTCGCTTATATAAGTCACGCGCCGCCTGGCGTTTTTGCTATATAAAAGTCACGCGCCGCCTGGAGCGCCGCCTGCGCGCCGCCTGAATGCGACCTAAGTGGTACATTCTCTACTACTGACGTGTCGTTCAAGATGCCTCGTGAATGTGTGAACAGTGCGGATTATTTTTGCTATATTTGCGGACAAATAACTTTGCTATCACAAAGGCGACCCATTACACCGATGATAAAGAAAGCTTATAGCCTTTATTTTGGATGTGAGATCGGTTACCAGGACCGGTATTGTACCCCACACATATGTTGTCAATCCTGTGCAACAAATCTGCGCCGCTGGTTGAACCGAAAAAGACGATCGATGCGTTTCGCAGTTCCAATGGTGTGGAGGGAACCGACAAACCATCTTAATGATTGTTACTTTTGCATGACTCCTCCAGTTGGACATGGTATTTCTAAGAAGAAAAACCGGCCTGTGACCTATCCGAATATTCCCTCTGCTATGCGGACAGTGCCTCATGGGGAAGGACTTCCTGTTCCTGACCCACCATAATCTTATACTCTGAATGATGAAGAAGATAATAAGGCCAGTGGACATCCGTCACATGTGAAAGCAACTACATCAAGAGATCTCGATTTCGTGCCTATTGAAGAGTCTGCACAGCCACATAAAATTACCCAGAGTGAATTGAATGATCTACTGAGAGATCTAGAATTGCCAAAACATAAAGCAGAGCTGTTGGGGTCCAGACTGCAGCAATTGAATCTTCTAGAAGAGAATGTGCATGTGTCTGTGATTCGTGCTCGGCAAATAGATCTGCTTCCATATTTCAAAATGACAGATAACCTCATTGCTTGCATTGAAATAGTGGGTCTGATGGCAGCCCTACACATCAACTACAAAGACGACGATTGGAGGCTGTTCATTGATTCGTCCATGTTGAGCTTAAAAGCTGTGCTGCTCCATAATGGTAACGTTTTACCATCTGTTCCACTCGGGTAAGCAGTCCACATGAAGGAAACGGACAACAACATGAAACAACTGTTACACACCATCAACTATGTCAAGTATAAGTGGCAGATGTCTGGTGACCTGAAGGTCATTGCCATCTTGATGGAGCTACAACAGGGTTACACAAAGTTTTGCTGTTTCCTCTGTCTGTGGGACAGCTGTGCCAGGACTTCCCACTACAAGAAAAAGGATTGGCCCCAACGACAATCACTTGAACCGGGGGAAAAGAATGTACTTAACGAACCACTTGTAGAATCCCACAAACTCTTGCTCCCTCCTCTCTACATCAAACTTCGACTAATGAAGAATTTTGTAAAGGCCATGGATCGAAATGGGGCAGGATTTATGTACCTTCGTGATAAATTTCCAGTACTTAGTGAGGCCAAAATCAAGAAAGGTGTATTTGTCGGTCCACAGATACGTCAGCTCTTCCGAGATCAGCGTTTTGATATCCTCACAGGTGATGAAACGTTAGCTTGGAATGCTTTCCTGCAAGTGGCCACTAACTTTCTAGGAAACAATAAGGCTGACAACTACCAGGAGCTTGTAGAAACCCTCTTGCAGCGCTACGAGAGACTAGGGTGCAACATGTCTTTGAAATTACACTTTTTACACTCTCATCTGGATTTCTTCCCTGCTAACTGCGGTGCTATCAGTGACGAGCATGGGGAACGATTTCATCAGGACATTACTACCCTCGAAAAAAGGTACCAAGGGAAATGGAATGCAGCAATGCTAGCAGACTGTTGTTGGACCCTTGTGAGAGATGCTCTAGAAACTCATTACAAGTGACAGGCAAAAAGGCGTCGCTGTGAATCATTTCCGCTATGAGCATTATTATCATATGGTATGTGTGACGTAGAGTATGAAAACTGAAGTCCCTGAATTGATGGATGATAAAGGATAGTAGCCTTGAATAGCATCGCAGTCCCTGGATTTGTGTGAAACACAATAGTCAACGTGGATGTCACGCGGGCTCATTAGTATGCATCATTTCCACGTGGATTTTTTACCAACGCTGGATAATTAATATGATAAACAGTTATCATGCGAGGATCCAGGAGTTTTGGTTTGCCTTAGGGGAGGTTAAACCACGCCTACTGCCTATCTCCAGAGCGATTATAATCAAGCATTTCTCTACATCTTTCTGTCACCCCGCCTAGTAGGAGTTGCCAAAGCTTATCGGGAGAGCGGTATCCGCAAAGGCAGTGGTGGTCCCCAGAACGGACGAAGCAGTTTCACGCCTTCGTTTAACACTTCAGTGCGAACCAGAGAAGACCGCTGAAATCGCTTGCAGACCGAGACGAACGAGGAAAGTCTAGCGGTAGATAGTTGGGTAATGGTGCTGGGATGGCGGCGCAGAAACAGAAAAGTTCCGTGATTTCAAATAAGGCGTTAAACTTAACATCTAGATATTACCTCTCATTTCATTTAATATATATTGAGACCACTGAAGAATGCGTTTATCATTTGCGCCAGAGAGTCTGAATAAAGTACTAGCTTATAGAACAACATTTCTCGCGGAAATCTTCTATATTGGAGACTTAAATTCATTCTGTTTGTGCAAGCGGTAATATATTAGTTTCAAGTGATTAGTGGTCTAGTTCTTTCATTTTATTTCACTGGAGTTTGTGTTAATTTCAACCTATTAAATAAACCCATCTCAAAAGTTTCCAGTTGTAAATTAAATGATATATTTATACGTTATGTCCCAATATAATAGATGCTTAAATTTATTTAGAAGCCGCTAAGGGATTTATTACCAATTAATACAGTTTAGTTCTGTATATACGTGTATTTTAACTATTAGACTCGCGGAAAGTTTCTTAAATATATATAATTGAATACGCGAGTGTATAAAATAGTCTTAACTGTAAAACGTAGCGCGCGTCAGAATATGATTCATATTGGGTGTATTATTTCATGTTTTCTATTTTTTCACATAGGATGATCATATACCTTTGCGTCCCAGCAATTATAGAGTCCTCCAGACTCGGTTCTTCTACCATCCAGAATTTTTATGAACCTTTAAATATAATCTTCTTGTGGCGGCCCTGTGCGGTCTCGCTCTCTAAATTTACTCGAGATAAAGCAACCCAAGAACATTTAAAACTCAAAAAGCAATAAATTATGTAAAATAACTGGAGAAGAACAATTGCCAGAAGCGATATATAATTTTTACTGCTCTACTGTAGAACAGAATATATTCTTCCTGTACACTCACAGTCCTGTTATTTCCACTGGATTTAAACCCCGAAGAAAACATAACTCACTGATCAGTCTTTGTCATCACGCTATAGAAGTTTCCCACCAACACCCGTGAAATTCAGGAGACAGTTACCTTCTCATAACTATACCTGTGACAGTGCCATCCCATAGAAACTTTAGATAAAAAATCAAAACAAGAACACTGAGGCTTCACCTTCCAGCGATTACGGGAAAATTTGCTGAACGCCAAACCCGATAGTCTGGTGTTGGAACACGAAGGAAAAGACTCATACATCTGTTGAGTATTTAATAGCTATTTGTGTGATTCTATGGATTGCCAGATTCAACGATCGGTAAGTGTGAATGGGTGTGATGGCCATCGCTAGCGTGCATGAATGAATGAGATATATTAGCTAAACTTATAATTTTCTTTACTTGGTAAATATCCTGACACTTCATTCATTGCATTTTTCCTCTCTAAGGGGGGACTGTTTACATTTTCTTATCTCCCCCTCCCTTAATCTGCTTAGTCAAGGGATAACTTGAAGAATACTAGGACTCTGTTCCTACACCCCATACTAAATAGTGTAAAAACCCCTTATCAGAATAAATTAATCTATCTTTTGGTTAAATTGTCTCTTTCTGATAACTCCTTGTCTTTGGATACTACTATTCACCCCCCCCCCCCCCTCCCCCCCCCTTGTTATTTGTATTTTTCTGTAACTATGATCTTTTGACTGTACCATGCTAAATGTTGTGATTTTGGTTTAAATGATAATAAAAACCATAAACCTTAAATTACTGTGTTGGCCGACTCATTACCCCATATCTGTTATATGTAGTTTGTATCCACGTCCGTGTGTTTGTAGCACCAAATTGGCGTGTGTAAATGAGTGTTGAGTAACTGGCAAAAATTGTTTAGCCAGGAGAGGTTTAGGAGTCTACAGATAAATAAAATTGTCGTAAGATAGGCAAATTGGAGAAAAGTACCTGATTTCAGAGACTGTCCTTACTCTTTTCAACACCCTTGTGAATCAACTGTCCATTTCTGAACCCTTACTATCAAAGAGCCTTCACTATCATTCCCCACTCGGACGGGACCACTATTTCTAAGACCTATCTCAAATAAAATTACGACAGTATGTATATGCAAATGTGTAAAACTTGTTTTATAGATATTTAAAAAACTAGAGCTAATCTGGTGTTTTCACGGCCATTTTCATATTCAGCAGCCCAAACAACATAAAGGTAACTTGGTTTAATCTCAGATACACACAAAAAGTCAAAATTTGTCGTCCAGTGTTATATGTTATTTTGTATTACTGTATGAATGAATAAATAGTTTAAAATGTAGTCTACGAAAGCCACGTATTCATTTATTCATACACATACCATACTTATACATATAACTCCATATAAGTGCATGATGTTATGCCATATCACTTGGTAACACAAAAACTGAAGCCGTAGTCGGACTTCTAAAATTTCCGGAGTCAGAGTGGGAAATGTTTTTTAGCCGACTCCACAACCCTCTGCCTTGTAGCGTCGAAGTGGGAAATGTTTTTAGCCGCTCCGTAACCCTGCCTTGTAGCGTCGGAGTGGGAAATGTTTTTAGCCGACTCCATAACCCTGCCTTGTAGCGTTGGAGTGGGAAATGTTTTTAGCCGACTCCACAACCCTGCCTTGTAGCGTCGGAGTGGGAAATGTTTTTAGCCGACTCCACAACCCCCTGCCTTGTAGCGTCGGAGTGGGAAATGTTTTTAGCCGACTCCACAACCCCCTGCCTTGTAGCGTCGGAGTGGAGAATGTTTTTACCTGACTCCACAACCCTGCCTTGTAGCGTCGGAGTGGGAAATGTTTTTAGCCGACTCCACAACCCTGCCTTGTAGCGTCGGAGTGGGAAATGTTTTTAGCCGACTCCACAACCCTGCCTTGTAGCGTCGGAGTGGGAAATGTTTTTAGCCGACTCCACAACCCTGCCTTGTAGCGTCGGAGTGGGAAATGTTTTTAGCCGACTCCACAACCCTGCCTTGTAGCTTCATGTTCCAGTTTACCTAACGGTAAATTGGTACTTTTTTTTTTTTTTTTTTTTAAAGTAGTTTTTGCCTAGTTTAAGCGTGGCGTGCCCCGTTCAACATAGACACAAAGTCCGTTGGTTATATTTGAGCACAAGTCGAAATATAAAAGACCTTTTAGTAGGGTGTGCTAATCGGTACTTGATTCTTCTCTTGAGTAAGGAAAGTCAAAGGGAACTGTTCACCCCTCCTTCTCTCCCGTCATAAAGATAAAATGTGTACGACACAGTATCTAATTAGTCCGTTCACCAATTGATGTTCAACTTTGAAATTTGTTTTCAAACAAACTACCTGATGTAATGAATTTATATTTTGCGTGTAGTATTATATTGTTCATGACGTTATGAAAACATATTTTGCCTCCAGAAAATGTATCTAGATTTAGATATCTATTTATCAGGTTATATTAAAATCACACTCCCCTACCGGTATTAAAATGTTGCATGTCAGCAGTACAGTTGTTTTGCACGGGCAATAAATGGTTTTTTAATAGAAAAAAATATATTTTAAGACGAAATCATGACATTTCGTGCACCGCAGTTGTCTGCTGTTGAAAGCTGAAATAGTGCGACATCATTGTAAAGTCAGTGGCGTATTGTGAAATTATTGTAAAGATACACATGATTCTCTAAAAAAGACAGATTTTCAATTCTGGAAGAAATGTGTAGATCATGTGCTCCGTGAAGAAGAAGAATACTGGCAACGTGATGGATTACAGTTTATCCAGCCATTAACAGTTGTTAATCTAATGGAATCGTCAGATACGGACTGAGATAAATGTAACTTAATTGAGATATCAAAAACATAAAACAATGTAATTAATGCTCCTTCAAAACACGAAGAAATAGTGCAGGTATACATGTAAAATTTACCGTGTCGAATACAATATAGTTTTGAATACAGTTTTTTTACCCCCACGTTTCAGACTTAAATGTATCACTACTTATAGCTGTTTCCTGTGCTGTGAGCAGATATGGATACGCCTCTGATCCTACTTTTGACATTTATGACGTAATATACTGTAAAATTTAATTTTTAAGCCGTGCTTCTTGTAAGATTCGGAAAAGATCAAAGGAATTTACGGTTTTGCAGAATGCAGAATTGATATTGACTTAACAACAACATATTTGTAACGTCATGGATAATATAAGACTACATGCAAAATATGAATTCATTAAATCAGGTGGTTTTTTAGAAAAACAATTTTAAAGTTGAACATCAATTGGTGAACGTTTTTTATAACACGCCACTCACGTGCAGCAGTTTCTACCGTGGTACTATGTTTACTGTTACATATTTTAAAATGTCTGCTCTGTTATTTCACCAGTGACTTTCTATGCACGAGAAGACTCGACTCAAACCACTTTAGTGCAGACATACCTCGCTTTATAGCGCGTCCCTTTATTGCGCTTCGTAGATATTGCGCTTTTTTGTCCAAATTATTCATGTTTATTTATTAGAACGTGCCTTCTTCCGATAGATTTTGGCAAAAAGTTTACGATTCGCTGCACATGATGAAGATTAGCATTTTTTTTTTTTAGCAATAAGTATTTTTAATTTTACAGTACATTGTTTTTTTAGACCTAGCGCTATTGCGCATCTTAATAGACATAGTGTAAACATGATTTTAGGCTTTTATATGCACTGGGAAGTCGCCCCCCCCCCCCCCCCGCGCCCCCCCCCCCCCTCCCCCCCCAAAATGGGTGTGACGCGCTTTTTCGCGATATTCGCTTTAATGCGGTCGTCTGGAACCGAACCTGCAATATCTTCGAGGTTTGCCTGTAACGTCATTTTATAAGCAAATATAGACGTTCTGAACCTACTCATGAAAAAGTTGCTTTGTTAATGTTTGCGTGAATCTCTCAAACTAACAAGACTATACCACCTGTGACTAGAAGACTCTGGATATGACTCACATTGAGAAAATATATTGATAGCATTACAATGACGGCAATGTTCTGGATTCCAAAGGGTGAGAGAAGAAGAGGGAAATTCAAATTTAAAAAACAAAACACGGAGAAGAGAGCGGGAGACAGACACAAAAAGGATAAAAAATATGTTGAAAGATCTTAAGAGGACGGCACACGATAGTAGGATCTAGCACATAATATTTTGAAGGTGTAAACTCCGTGAGCGTCCGACTAGTTACGGTGTTAGAGAGCTTTAATCTCGCTGGACATTTATCGGGTTACGGGATCAAAATTTGGTAACGGCATGCTCCAGTTTACCCAGCTGTAAGTGGGTACCTAACTCTGCTGGTGAGTTAGGGAAGGAAAAGATCGCGAGGAAAGGAACTGGTCACCCAACGTCATAAAATTGAACCTAGTATGATGAAGTCTCTAACACTTCACTTCACTACGGCAGTTTCTGCTATGTGACTACCTGTACCTTTATGCTCCTTAGGGGGCTGAGCAGTAAAGCTGATGATGCTATCACCTGGGTCGTGGGACATTCACAGCTAACAAATACACACAAAATAAAGTGTACATCCTTAATGACAGCCGTGTGTGAAGCCTCTAACACTTCTCTCCTCTTCGGTAGTATCTGCTATGCAACTACCTTTACACATATGCTCCCTGTGAATCTTCTTCTTCTTCGTTCGTCCTGAAAAGGACGTCGGTTGCGTTGTGTCCATTTACAGCAAAGCTGCGATATTTGCGCCTTTCGGCCGACACATCCGACTTCAGCACGGCATTTTTGGGACCGGGTTAGCCTTCCCTCTTCGATCCCTACTACAGCCTGTTTCCAGGACCACCACTTGGAGGTGGAGTAGGGTCTTGGTCAGCTGTGGTTCGCTGACCCTGACGCAAGCAGTCTAGCTATGGGTCGCTAACTGCATTTCTCACTGTTGACGTGGGTTGTGGGACATTCGCAGCTAACAAATACACACAAAATTAAGTTTACATCCTTAATGACAGCCGTGTGTGAAGCCTCTAACACTTTACTCCTCTTCGGTAGTGGCTGCTATGCGACTACCTTTACACATATGCTACTTGTGGATCTGAGAGTGGTAAAGCTGATAGTAATTCACCTGGGTTGTCAGAACATTGGCAGCTGACAAATAAACACAAAATAAAGTTTAAACCTTTGAGGACAGCCGAGTAATCTGCAGTGACTGGCAGGGAGTTAGCTGGATTGATTCGTTTAGTTACGCTGACTGCGTTAAACATTTGCCATTATTTTTTAGTGTGGCGTATGCCCACCGATTAACTTTCAGAATTTATTGCTGTGCCGCGAATGGATGTACTTAATAGACGCTAATGTGTGTGTATGTGTGAATCTGTATTTTTGTGGGTGAGGTATTCTGCAGCGTCAAATGGTGGAGATTTGAGGTTCCGGATGTGAGTTTCAGTGTGTGTCTTTTCGGTGTGTGTGTGTGGGAGAGGGGGGGGGGGTGTTATTGTTTTCTTTCTTCTTACCTTGTATCAGAATGTTTATAATTGTCTTCATGGCAATGGATATGTCGGTGTTCAGAAGAGGGGAGGCCAAAGCAACAAATGTTAACATTTGGGCATCATCATCATTTAAGCTCAATTTGAAGCACGGCCCATGGATCCATTCTGAACCATCCACTTAAGGGGCCTCCATGTTGTGACTATGCATGTCACATGACAAATCGAGAAATTGTATTTGAGATGATTTGTCGCGCGAAAATGCTTCATGTTTGAGAGTATTGCGTGCGTATGTGATGACGTGAGTTTTATTAATACTAGTAATGAGAGACATTCAGTCTGTGAATTGAGAAGAAGACGCTGGCGATGGATAGGACACACATTGAGGAAACCAGTTGATAGCATTACAAGGCAGTCCTTGTTCTGGAACCCACAGGGAAAGAGAGGCAGAGGTAGACCAACAAAACACATGGAAAAGAGAACTAGATACAGAAGTAAAAATGATGAGGAAAACATGGAAAGAACGAGCGGATGGCACAGGACAGGAAGACTTGGCATGTGTTTGCTGGAGGCATAAGCTCCTTGGGGAGTTAAAGAGTATTGATTTATTGATTAATGTGATGACGTGAGTTTTATCAACACTAGCGATGAAAGGCACTCTATCTGTGATTCGCTGTGTGGAAGGAGGTGTCAATATGCCGAATGTTATATCTAATAAGTTCTGTGAAATCGGGCCGCTAATGTATAAAGGATGTTAAACCACTAACGACGTGAGAATGTGGATGAATTTGAACTTATCAATTATGCGATGTTACGTTATATCAAGTAGACTGTAAATATGGATGTCAAGTGCTAAGCTGTGTTAGCACAATGATATATACATTGTGACATTACACTCTAAGCAACAATTATGGCTCGTTATTCACATCTAATAGTAACTCAATAGACTCGAACACGTAATTACGATATTCGATGTCTTTATAGCACAAATCTTCAGTACAACAGAAGTAAGATCTGCAGATTGCCATTTTGGTCGTGAATTGCAAGAATACTACAATGCATCATGTATATAATCGAAACTAAGTTCGCATGGAAAATTCTCACTATATCTTGATCTCGCTATATCTCAACCTGCACTATCCGATTTCCATAATGCCATTCGCCTTCTCACTCAAAGTAACATTCACTCACTCGAATCTCTCTCTCGACTGCCCGCTACCACACGTGACCCTTTTCTCCTCTGACCAGTCTTTAGATACCACTTCGTTCACAACAGCTCAGACACACCCGTGAACTTAACTTCAATGCTTGACTGCTACTAATACCATTCGTGAACACAATCAAGCTTAACATTAACTCACTTCAACTCACAACTTATAGATAACAATTTAATGTAGGACATCTAAGAAATCAAGAAACAAGAGACAAATTTGCGGTCACAGTATCTAACAAATTCCAAGTGCTCCGACAGCTGGAAAATGTAGTGAATACAGAAGACTATTGGCAGCAAATCAAAACTGTATGGAATGAGGCATGTCAATAAATACTGGGGAAAAGGGAACGACAACAAAAAGCATGGATAACAACAGAAACCATCAATAAGATAAAAGACAGAAAAAACAAGAAAGCAGATTTAAACACAAGCAAAACCAGAAATTCCGAAACCAAGGCTCAAGAAGTGTACAGAGAATCAAACAAAGAAGTAAAAAGAAGTATCAAAAGTGACAAGAGGAAGTATATTGAACAGTTGGCAAGAGAGGCAGAAGATGCTGCAGCCAAAGGAAATATGAGAGAACTGTATAACAGCACAAAGAAGCTAACAGGGAAATACAAGCAAACAAGTTGCCTCATAAAATACAAGAATGGAAAACTGCTCAGCAATATACAAGAACAAATGAAGAGGTGGACAGAATATTTTGAGGACCTTCTCAATAGACCAGCTCCACAAAACCCCCCGGACATCCAGCCAGCAGAAGAAGAGATACAAATTAACTTTGAAAGACCAACGAAGGATGAAATAAAGAAAGCCATAAAGCTTCTAAGAGATGGAAAAGCGGCTGGACCAGATGGCATTCCAGCAGAGGCCATCAAAGCAGATATCGACACGACCACAGTGATGTTATATAAATTACTTGGTAAAGTCTTGGAAAAGGAAGAAATACCAGCAGAATGGAAGGAAGGTTATCTGGTCAAGTTGCCTAAGAAGGGAAATTTACAAGAGTGCACAAATTATAGAGGAATAATGTTAATATCAGTGCCAGGAAAAGTATTAAACAGAATCATCCTTGAGAGATTAAAGAAGTCCATATACAAGCAACTGAGAGATGAACAAGCAGGTTTTCAACAAAACAGATCCTGTACAGACCAGATAGCCACATTGAGAATAATAGTTGAACAAAGTCTGGAATGGAATTCGCCGCTATACATCGGATTCGTGGACTGTAAAAAGGCATTTGACAGTGTAGACAGAGAAACACTTTGGAAATTGATGAGGCATTATGGAGTTCCCCTGAAGATCATTAATTTAATAAAGAAAACATATGAAGATATGACACGCAGAGTTCTTCATGAAGGACAGCTTACAGAACCGTTTGGGATAAGAACGGGAGTGAGACAGGGATGCCTATTGTCTCCATTTCTTTTCTTGCAAGCAATAGACTGGGTTATGAGAACATCGACAACACAAAACAGAAATGGGATCCAGTGGACTCTGACTAAGCAGATAGATGATCTGGATTTTGCTGATGACTTGGCTCTTCTGTCCCATAACCGTAATCAGATGCAGGACATATTGAAAACACTCGATGAGAGGTCACAGCAATTGGGTCTGAAAATACACTGGGAAAAGACAACAATAATGAGAATAAATGCAGGTAATGATAACAGGGTTGAACTTGAAGAAACAGCAATACGAGATGTAGAATCGTACACATATCTTGGCAGCAAAATAGACAAAGTTGGAGGTGTCACCGTAAGGTTTGCCCAGGCATTGTTTAGGCTTCTGGCAGGGTTAAAATGAATGCTTAAAGTAGGGTGCCATAGGGTTTGCCCAGGCATGGTAAATATTTGCCAAGGTTGTGTGAGCGTTGAAAACGGCTCACGAGAAAAAAAAAGCGAGGGAAGATTAAAAATAACAGACAATTGTTCACTAACTTAGCTTGCGCGGTAAAGCGTGATAATTTTTCTAGTGAACGGTAAATAAAGCCGACCAATGGTTTGGGTTGGTAAACAGGTGAAAGAACGAATCAGAAGTAGGGGGGGAAAAAAACATATCAGCTGACGATGGCCAGAGGTCAGAACAGCTTATGGCTTGCTAGAGGGCAGTCGTGTTTCCGAAGACGAAGGAACAAGAAATGCTGTTGTGCGGTTGCTACCAGTTTTAATAAGTTCTGTGGTATTACAGATAGTTTTAGAAATGATACAGAAGATGCACAAGCTGTATAGAAAGACTTAGAAGTTTAAAAGAAGTCAGTGGTTAAAGAGAAGTGACATTAGTACTAGGAAGTTCAGAGGACGTGATAGTGACTAGTCTGTAACAATATGATATAACTAAGAAGTGTCACATAGATAGAGTAGAAGATGATTAAGAGAACTTTAGTAGTGACAGTAGTGAGTGAATTTTCAGGAGAGATTCAGGGAATCGCCTGTAAGTATTGGTTTTTGAATCAATTATGTACATTGATGAAAGTTTTTACAGGAGAAATAAAACTGAACTCCCAGGTCGACAAGCCATATGAGCATTGAGAACTTTAATGACCAAGCAAACCAGAGAAGGAATTGAATTAAATATTGAAGGTCAAGCTTGGTACCATCATCTATTAAATGGATGAAATGAATGAATCCCAAGAAGAGAGTTACATATTTTTCATCAGAGAGAGAGAGAGAGAGAGAGTTCACAGTGAGTGAAACAATGAGTCGTACACGGAATTAGTTACGACAAGTAAGTGACAGCGATGGTCGACTTCTTTAACTACTTGAATGCTCTCACATGTAAGTAAGGAATATATCAGGTTGGCTTCATGCATGGAACTATAGGAGGTTCTTTTTAGATGATGGCACGTGATAGGAGGACTTGGCATGTGTTTGTTGAAGGCCTATGCTCCTTTGGGAGTGGAGGGTTATGAATGAATGAATCTTCTTCTTCGTTCGCCCTGAAAAGGACGGTGGTTGCGTTGTGTCTGTTTACAACGTAGCTGTGATATCTGCACCTTTCGGTCGACACATCCGACTTCTGCACGGCATTTTTTAGGACCGGGTTTGCCTTCCCATTTCGATCCACACATGAATAAATGAATGAACTCATAACTTACATAAACACATATAGCTCCAGACAAAGCATAAATACTGACATACATTCAACAGCCAGTTCATGACAATGGAAATTATATCATATATGATCAGTGCAATGAATGACCTATTTATGACGAATATCTAATATTTAGCTATGGAACTAGATGGAAGTGAAGTATACTACTTAAGAAGAAACGATGAACCAATGTGAAACATGTTTATGCTGTTAATAAATAACAGATCAACGAACAGTGTGTTATTAGATTATTGAAGATGGCTCCAGTTATGATCCCATTACACTTTTGAGATGTTTTGACATGTATCCAACCCCATAGAGAAGAGCCGTTATCAGACACTACACAATACCACCAGTATAGACCGTCAAACACCAGTATCGCAGAATGACCGTGCTATTCATTTTAACGTGTTCTACCTATCTTCTTCTCCATATTGCGCCTTTCTTTTATTTCTTCCTAGCCCATATGTTCTCTCATACTGAACGCATGACTCAGGTTTCATGTTGTTATTTCGCATGATCTATCCTGGGTAGATATAACGTAAACAACCCAGGCGGGAGTAGACAGGCGCGGCTTTCTCTCGCGTGCCAATTTGGGCACCCATACTTCTTGTATTAACAATTGGAAGATAAATACGAATTTTTCGGCAGGAAAGTTAAACGACTTTCGTAGGATGGGCACTGGTGTTTGTCAACACTTATAACAACAAATCTATGTCTGTAAGTCATAAAAACCCTTCTGTTTAGTCACCTAAAATTGAAAGTGTCACTAATTTATATGGGAGGAGTTTCAAATTACCTGTGTCCTGTGGAATTTCATGAGAGAAGAGGGGAGACGATATATATTTAAATTTGCTTGGTCTAGTCAAAATATATTAACTAGATTACGTAGCGCTGAGTTTAGTGCACTGGCGTCCTAGCTCGGTGGTCCATGGTTCGGTCCCCGGTTGAAATCGGACTTTTTAGACCGCAAACGGCTCCGGGGTCGACCCAGCCTCATGAATTGGGTACCAGAGCAACTCTGGGAAGGTTAAGGCGGGCGGCGTGATGCTGACCTCATCACCCCTAGTGTGCCGATGGTCAAAAAAATATGGGCCTAACACCCTATTCCCAATATAACTCAATGGGTGTGTAACAGGATCCTTAGACGATGTTTGTTTGGCGATTTTCACCACGTAGAAGCTGGGCAAGCGTAGGTGCAAGGCCCCATAAAATGTAACACATTTTCATATATCAGCACTGTTTTGATTGACGACACCTTCAGATTAGCCAGGACCGAAGGAAAGTAGGATTTCAAGAAAAAGGTTTGGACTAAGTATTGAGAATCTTCTGAAAATATCCAGTAAGAAACTCGTCTTTATCATATTGGAAACCACAAAGGCATCGGAACCTATAAACAGGATAATAGTGGGATTATCATTAAAGTAATACTCGACTACATGTAAGGCCCCAAAATCTATGGTCTAAAATTATTCGGAAGTCTTCCTGTGTCAGACCTATAAAAAATATAACCCGATACGGGTGGAATTGTAACATACATTTTATCATTGTATATTTAACATTTGGCACGTTTAACTCGCTTGCGCTTGTATAAATTCACACGAGATTGGCAACATCAGCATATGAAAATTATAGAGTCATAAACCAACACAGAAAGCGCTGATGACTGCTTCATGCTGGTTCTCTCACACGGAACCAAAAGCAAAGGTGGCATCAGACTCCAAGTGGAGCAGTGAGTGGATGATGATGACACCATGATGTACATATTATTATATTAATCTTTTATTACGTTTATGTATAAATTGAAACATGTGTAAACCAGGCAAAAGTCGTTTCTGTAGTCCAGTCACATTTTAAAATAAATTAACTAAGAGTAACATTGATTCTTCATTCAATCTTGTGACAGAATTGTCCATTCTCTGTTCCTCGCGTTCATGTTTCTCGCCGACATTATTGATCAACGTCTCATTTGTTGTACTCAACTATGTGCGCCATATAGTGTATACAATTCCTTCCTTCAATTCCTGTCATGTCGGGGCTTCATCGATCATCCTTACTGATTATTGTCATCACTCACTTGCGTTTCAACATATATTGACTCCTGTGTATGTAGAGTGAAATGTTGTTTACGAGCACGTAACATATTTCCGACCAGACAGTGAATGAATATTTTCTGCCTGACCGTGTTAGTTACTTAATAGTTGTTGTTCGTACAGGAACGTGTTGGACAATATCAATCTGGTGATAAATAGACACGCAGTTACAGTAGCATATGGGATTTGTAGTGAGTAAATGTTGTAATAATTTCCGGGCAGATTAGTTGTAGGCAATAGTTACTATATGTCGTCCGTCTGGGAAGATATTATCTATGATAGATATATGAAGTGGTGGGTTGTAAACATGATCGATATCTACGGAAGAGAGAATAGCTTATATGGGAAGTGACTTGTAAAATCACATGTTATGTATCACGCAGGAATTTTCCAGGAGAGGGTAGTGGGGATATACCCCTTCGAAAATACGCAAATTGCATGCTATTGGTTTGGCATTTGAGATGTTAATACAACTTTTCTGATTGGAGCCTTGTCATTTGGTAACAATGTGGACACGTGGGCCGAATGTTGCTTATAATCTAGCACCTTCCGAGTCTACGGCACTTATAATTCAACTCGCCAAGAAGACAGTCAGACAAGCCAGAATAATGAATACAATCCAAATTCTACTTTAAGGGACCGGACAACGTGTATGAGCATCCTGTGCACTTACACAGCAAGACAACTCTATCTTTACTAATTCGGAAATCCAGGAATCCTGGGACCCTGAACACTAAGTCATAGTGGGATTATATTGCAAAGTAACACCCCAGACCACATGTAAGAGGCATCTGAACCAAGTTGTCGAAACTATTTCTCTGAGCCAGAAGTGTGTATGCCCAAAGATATTTGAGGTGAGTTGTACATTTTATCATTCTATGTTTTGCAATATTAACATGTGAACATTTCTAGTGGATGTCCAAATTTATACGAAGCTGGAAACCTCAGCATGTAGAATTATGATTTCATGAACCACCACTGCAAGAGCTGGTGACTGCATCATGTCGGTTTCTCATAGAGAACCAAAAGTAGAGATAGTTTCAAGTTCCAAAAGGGAGTGGATGATGACATAAATTATGTTTATAATTATTATATTAACCTTTTCAAGCATTACATATGCATATGTAAACATGTTTTATATACATGGAATGGGTTTCTTCCGCTCATTGGGATTAATATTAATGCTCAGAGGGGGTAAAGCTCTGAGGCAGATGGTATGGTGGAATGAAAAAAGACAGGGGGGGGGGGGGACAATTGGTCTTCCTGTCAGGAAACCCAATACTGAGGAGAGTATTTGTTTCTCTCTTATTTCATGATACTAGTCGGTGGTACCAATTGGTGTTACTAGTCTGCGCAACAAGTGTATGGAGTAAGTGACCTTCAGTTAAAGTTAGATACAAACATCAGATGGGTCTTAAAAGACGTTGGACCATCTTCGTAATTACCCCACGATACTACGAGGCCCGTTTCGTGGCCAGCAGACTTGACCAGTGACGAGAAGAACCAGTCCACAACCTGCAAAGAACAAGCATCGGCTGGAGCAGAAGCTTACCAGCAGCTAAGTACCCATTCAGAGCTGCCTAGTGAACTCTTTAAGAAACATTTCAAAACCATATCCAGAACATCACCAGTGATGAATCTTTAAAGGAATAGTCGTATAGCACGCTACTCTTTTTTTATTTTACATTGTTAACAATAATTGATTATTATATTTGTTATCTGTTTATATACAAATTTATAGTTGATTTAGTCATTTTGAGTGAACTGCATCCGTACGTCTCAGTCATTTTAAATACATATAACAGAACTATTGAAGTAATATTTTACTGATTTAAATCAGTTGGGAGCACATGAAAACAAGCCAAATTCTTACTCTATTCATAGAAGGTCAAGGAAGATAGAAAGTTTACATGACCCAGATCCTATCAGCCGTAGTATTTGATTTCTTAAATTCCTATGAGACTCCCTAGATTTGAAAGACCATTCTCCATTTCAAATATCTGCCAAGAGTAATCTTGAGTTAAAAGTAGATACCTTTGAACACCCTCAGTAGATACTCTGAAGAGTGGCTACCCGCAGAGTGGCAGATGGGAAACGTTTTCAGGCAATAAATAGAGGATTCCTCAGCAAAAGAGAAATTAGCAATAAGACGAAGATGGCTGTATAACGTAGAGACAGTTTATTGCTGCCCCACAAGACATAACCAGGCTTGATGATCTTTGATTGCTTTGTCAGTTAGCAGCCAATGACCAAAGAAAAAACCGATAAATAAGACCATGATGTAAATAAACACAAAAGCAGGATAACAAAGTTACACTAAATACCATAATTATAACCGAAAATCCCATGTTACGAGATGGACTCTCTTCCGAGATAGTGGATGAGCACAATTAAACGAATCCCACTTGATGCTTGTCCGCTGTAATTCTAGTTTCTGATTAAAAAAGACTAACATAATAAAGTCAAGGAAAGCTAGGTATTTACTTCACTTGTATACTGAGATTCAAAGATGTGTGCAAGAAAGACATGAAGGCACATGACATAAATCCAGCAGCCTGGGAGGATCAAGCTGCCGATCGCACCATGTGGCGATGCTATCTGCTGCGCCTCCTCAGTTTCGGCGGAAAGAAGCTCACACAACAAGCAGAAGAGAGGAGAAAACGTCGAAAGAAACACCAGGAAAATAAGCAGCTGAGGGCTGTCACCTCATGGGCGCATTCCCATAGTAAGTTATGACTGAAGGGGCTATTATTATTATTATTTATTGATAACATAAAATTTTACGTGCAGTTTCATATTCATTTCTCTGACTACAACTATTCTTTGAGAGAAATTTCTCGGAACAAGAAAAACAGTATAGACTAGAAACAGGCTTATGGACATCTCAGTAATAGACCAGGAAGACTTTGGCAATGATATAAGACGGAACAGCTGATGCTTTGTTTTTATTTAATTAATGGATAAAAAATATCATGTATAGTGGGGAATGCGTATGCCACATCCCTCCCCCTATCCATTTTGAAACTAGATGTGAGGATCCGTTAAATGTATGCAAAGTCAGGATAAAATACCCAGTGAAGAAACTGGAGCTCATGAGTTTAACTCAACAAGTTTCGGAAAAGCGGAACAGCCACAGTGTTACGCTGGAATAAATATAGAGGATCATGCAGGATACGCGAATGATTGCAGGCTTTCATACAGGACATTATGGTCAGCATATACAACACAAGCCGGCAGGTGAACAGGTCCACGGGAAAACATGGTTGATATTTATTATACGTTCAATCACAAGGAGACATCCATCAAGATACATACATGGCATAGTATATGGCAGGAAAACATGTAAATGCGATAAGTAATAACGTCAGTCAATAACGAGCCTTAATCAATAGGTTTTCTTCATCTCCATTGTTAATAGTAAAAGTAAATATATTGAGAGATATCCTTAAATCTCTTATCAATCCTGGCCGTGTACTAGTAGGTAGAGCAATATTCCCGGTACCCAAGTAATGTGGGGAACAAACTGATGATGGCGAACAAAACTCAGTTACCTCAATATCTTTGAGATACTCCTTACGAAAAATATCAAAAGGGGTTGTGCAAGACTTCTCAATAAGTTCCCTTCCCCATCTAGAACATTCTTAACAAGGTGGCGGCCTTTGAAAAATACATTTAATGTCCCAGTTAGGAAAAACACACTCTCCATAAAATCCTGGAGCTTAAAAGAAATCACGTCCACTTTAAACCAGTGAACGAATACGAACGGCCCAAATAAACAACACACTGACCCCACGACATGTGACGAAAAAACGTCACTAGTTGACTGTCGCTCACCACGGGTGAACGCTTCGTGCAAAAAGTAGTTTGACTACAGGCGAACACAATTCCTCACATAAAATGGGCATGTGCTAGCGTGTAATATAACATGCTACATTATTTTATCCCCAAATCTATCCTTAACAACTTACCTCCTTCGCGGTGTAAAAAAAATTTTTTTTTTTTTTTTTCCAATTCAAATATTTCCTATATGGAAATAGCGGTCAAAATTGATCATATCACGAATATTGAGCCATATGGAAAATAACGTAGTCGCAGTCAGTCTGCATAATGTAACTTATTATTAAATAACATACTAGACGAATTTGTCATCAGTCATAAGCAGTCATATGTCAATAAGTAATAAGTCATATATAGTCGACATTCCATGATGTAACAAAAGAATACATAAATGTATGGTCATTGTGAGTTAACAATAAATACATCAAAGAAATAGCATGCATATATGAAAATGGTATGAGATGTTAAAACAAATAAATAGAAATAGAAGGTTATATCTCCAACTAACAATGCTGTCCAAAATCCTAAAATTAAAGCATAAATGCAATTCACACATGACATGAATCAAATAAGATATTAAGCAATGCGAGATGACATTAATGCAGCTAAAGTACATGAATATCTCACAGAAAGAGAAAAACAAAATAGTACAAGAACGCAAGTATAACTAATTTACACAATTATCCCATTACTTAATTTTTCTGCTCTAAGTACCTTTTGTACGTTGTGGCAAGACAAGTAATGTCCAAAACAACCTTGCAATAATTTAATTATACTCCAAACTATCCGTGTCAGGACTACATTTCTAGCATTAATATAGCAATCTTAATTAATGTGAATGTGCATTCCAGAATAATAACATGATGTTGTAGTTGGAAATTGTTCTTGTCTGCAAGTAGTATAACACTGTTCAATGTACCACTAGCTAAAGTGAATAATGATTATCTCAAAGTCATGTAAATCACAAATGTTAATTTGAATGGTTTGGAAATCAACTTTGTGTTCATGTATTCACCGCCCTTGTCATAGTGACTTCTAGTGGATAAACACCATGACTTTACAGATGTGTAATATAAAGTCAATTAACTAAGTCAATATGAAACTTCAGGTTCGAGCTGTGGGCATCTCAATAAAGCGTCAGCGACGACATTTGAAGACCCTGGTATTGCCTCGATTTCATACTGAAATGGTTGGAGTAGGATGGCGAAACGGGCTAGCTTCGGGTTTTTGTGATTCGCCTTCTTCAATGAGGAAAGGGATTTCTGGTATGACTGGATAATGAATGGGGCGCCCAACAAATACCGCTCCAGCTTGACTACCGCCCAGATAACAGCCAGCAGCTCCCTTTCTATAACTGGGTACTTCCTTTCTGCGTCAGTGAGCTTTCTGGATATATAGAGGGTTGGAAGTAATCTTCCCTCGAACTCTTGCATCAGTGATGCGCCGATACCTTTTGAACTAGCATCTGTTCGGAGATAATAAGTCAGATTTGTATCTGGTAACCTCAAAATTGGTAGCACAGAAAATTTTTTTTGAATATAATTTAACGCAGCCTGGCACTCTAGAGCCTAGTGCACGTGGTTACGTAAACCTTTTTTTTTTTAGCAAGGCAGAGAGGTCAGCAGTTACGAAAAACAAGTTGGGTATAAATCTACTGAAGTACTGAATTAAACCGAGAAGAACACGAACTTGCTTCTTAGTAGTGGGCACGGACAATTTTAGAATGTTGGAAACGTTCTGTGGCACGAATGAAATTTAAGACATAATCAACATAAGATATACGTGAAATGACTTTGTATGATAACTGATACCGGAAAAAGATGCACCCGAGAAAATACATTAAAAACTGCGTGGAGCAGAATCATGAACTAATTGCAGATCTAGGCAACGGTGTCAAAAATAGGCTCCGTTGTCGAAGTTAAGAACTTGGCGAGCATCTCCATGTCAATAAAAATAAACAAGTGCTACTTTATAATTAGAGTTGGGAATAGAAAAAAAGACGCACGTATAGGACGTCGGCAGTGTACTGAAAAAAATTCATTCAGTCCGCGCCATGTAATGCTTGGTGGAAAATTTCGCACTAATACGATGCGTGAGCGTGTATTGATACCACCATATGTAGGGGTCGAACCAACTACGTTCGCTTTATCAGCACGAAATCGTGCGCTGGGAAGGTATGCCTTCGCAGTGGAATGAGAGACATGGTGATTAATTTGCCGTCTGTGCGTCGTGAATGGCTTAAAAGGTGCGTTGCTGCATGTGCTGAGTATGATGTTTATTGGAAATCGATCCCATCGGTTTGGAGCATGTCGTAGATGACTGCTCATATGGTACTGCTAAGCCTTCTTTAAGAGATGTAATGGGTTTAGTATGATCAGGTAAGTTTGTACTATCATTACCATCAACCTTACGTGTAGCAATCAGACTCTTATTAGTACATTTTGCGCCACCCTTGACGACCTCATCTGCATTTTTAAGATCAGATGCACTGTGAGCCTGTCTCCATGAAGATGTCCTAGCATGACAGTGATCACGAGGGAAATTGCATCTGCCTCGAAAAGAAGTTTTTTTTTCTTTACTCGGGCGAGATAACTCGTTAACACCCCTCTTGGTATTGCCTGTACGTTTCACATTCTCTCGGTTGTCGCCTGAGGGTGCCAACAGTTTATGCTTAAAAATGATATCTAACAAGTTATCAACCCTATTTCGTAACTTAGTAATTTCACCATTTTGCCTCTTCTTTTCTTCTTCGAGGTTTACATTTTTACTTTTCTCCTCAACAGCCATTTCTTCTACTCTCCTCTTCTCAGCAAATTGCAATTCTTCTTGTCTCTTCTTAGCTTATTCTCCTTGATCTCTAGCCACCTTTGTCACATCAATCTTTAATCTCAAACGAGAAACCTCAGATGTCAGTTCTTGAATCTGAGCAACTTGTGCATGACATCCCATCTTTAAAGCTGTATTAAGCTTTTCAAGTTCACTCCTGACATTCTTTTCTTTGCTAAGCAATGTTTTTAATGAGCTTACCTCATCCTTTTTTCTGGCGAGTACTAAGATCATAAAGTTCCGCATTATCCAGTTCTAGTAATGCCTTGGAATTAGCAAGCTCCAATTCTAATCTTGTCAGTTCTGGACCATCAGGATTGGTCTGTAACTTCAGTAATCTCACCTCTTCTTGAAGTAAATTCGTTGCCTTTATTATCTCCTCCCTCTTTTCTTGTCCCACTCTGTCCTCTTCTTCTTCAATACGTAAAGTCGCCATTTTTTCTTCATGTGCAAACTTTTTTTTCTTCTAATTTTTTTTTCATGTGCAAGCTTTGCTGCTTCGGCAGCCTGTTGCAACTTTTTCTCCTCTAATTGTCTTTCCAAATTTTTTTCTTCTAATTGCTGTTCTGCAATATTTTTGTTCTCTTCCGCAAGTAGCTCTGCTTTTTTGAGCTTTCGCTCTTCATCCCCAGCATCTCTTTGTCTCTTATCCTCCAGGGCTTCTTGATTTTCTTTGGAATTGAATTCCGCTTTGGCAAAATCCATTAATTCCTTTGCCTTGTAACCATACTCCTTGCCCATAGTAATAAATTCCTGATACTCCATTATTTACTTCTTCAGTATCTTACTATCAATATTATATATTATGTAATAAATGTATCTCACGTAGTCCGTCTATACAAATCCACTAGCTTTGTGCTTTGCAATATTATCAATGCAAATAGATTCTTAATATTACTAATCAATAACAAAATAGTATAGCATGACAGACCAACAGTAGTAAAGATACGAGGGAAAAGAGAAAGAAGAAAAAAATAATAATAATGCACGATCAAACCAAAAAAAAAACATTAGCATTACGAAATGCAGAATGGTTGTAATACAATGTAAACAATAAAGAAAGACGGAGCAACAACTAACGATATCTGCGATGGAGAAGAAAACTGTTGTATGCGGTCAAACCTAAACAAACAAAAGACAAGTCAACACGAGAACAACACTGTCCCTCAATACAAGTGAAGCACGGATGAAAATGTAAACAAGTACACGGTCGCAGTCAGATGGGCATCATGAACTGTGTAGATCTTGAGACGTTGTGTTGACTTGGTACAAAATAACTTGACATCGCCGTGGCATAGACTTGAAACTTAAAAGAATCTTATGAACGTTGTGATGTAGACTGGAACACAAAATAAACATGGAAACCGGTTGGCTTGAAATTGTAATCAAATAGTACATTGAAACTGGAACATTGGACATGCGCAGTGGCAGCGTTCGGTATCCAACTGGAACCGCTGATAATAACTGGGTTCACGAGGTGGTGTGTTTACAATAACACGTTGAACAGGGGCGACGATTGAATTTACAGATTAAACGGCAGCAGTAAATTTGTAAAGTATGTGAGACCCATATCCATGAAATTATCGATCCAAAATGATTCTGGCTCACCAATTATAGGGTGTTACGCTGGAATAAATATAAAGGATCATGCAGGATACGCGAATGATTGCAGGCTTTCATACAGGACAATTATGGTCAGCATATACAACACAAGCCGGCGGGTGAACAGGTCCACGGGAAAACATGGTTAATATTTATTATACGTTCAATCACAAGGAGACATCCATCAAGATACATACATGGCATAGTATATGGCAGGAAAACATGTAAATGCGATAAGCAATTACGTCAGTCAATAACGAGCCTCAATCAATAGGTTTTCTTCATCTCCATTGTTAATAGTAACAGTAAATATATTGAGAGATATCCTTAAATCTTTTATCAATCCTGGCCGTGTACTAGTAGGTAGGGCAATATTCCCGGTACCCAAGTAATGTGGCGAACTAACTGATGATGGCGAACAAAACTCAGTTACCTCAATATCTTTGAGATACTCCTTACGAAAAATATCAAAATGGGTTGCGCAAGACTTCTCAATACGTTTCCTTCCCCATCTAGAACATTCTTAACAAGGTGGCGGCCTTTGAAAAATACATTTAATGTCCCAGTTAGGACAAACATACTCTCCATAAAATCCTGGAGCTTAGAAGAAATCACGTCCACTTCAAACCATTGAACGAATACGAACGGCCCAAATAAACAACACACTGACCCCACGACATGTGACGAAAAAAAACGTCACTAGTTGACTGTCGCTCACCACGGGTGAACGCTTCGTGCAAAAAGTAGTTTAACTACAGGCGAACACAATTCCTCACATAAAATGGGCATGTGCTAACGTGTAGTAACATGGTACAAAATTTTATCCCCAGATCTATCCTTAACACACAGGAAAAGCCTAGAACTAAAATGTTGATAATACCAAGGATTCTTCAGCTTGGCATTAGCTGCTAGAGAGCTTCAAGTTCAGCTGCCATAGTTAAACAACAACAACAACAGGCTACTAATACCAAGTTGTGCATAGAACTGGCATCCTCGTATTGTAAAACTAGTTGCTACAGAAACACTGCTGCAAATGCGCATAAATACTTTTCTTTTGTACACTGTAACTGAATTCAGCTCACTATATTAGCGGAAAATACGAGACACCGTACTTTCGTTTTCCACAAAATCAACCTTTGTCAAGTACAGCAAAAACAGCTAGCAATGAGATTTAAACAATACGTGGCTGGTATCTGGATATTAAATTAACAGCTTACGGATACAAACACTTGAGAAAATGAAATCTTGAAAAACTGTTTTAAACCTTTTAGCACGATAGCTGAGAAATATTTGAGAGTGCTTAGAGATAATAACGTTTCCTGATACCCTGATGTGCCCTTCAAGTGTTGGGAAAAAAATCTAATGTTTTAATGTGATGGAATGTTATAGACTAGCAAAATTATTATTTCCTTTCATAAGAAACCACCGGTGTAAGAGGTTCCATATTGTTGGGTGAAGTCTTCGGGGAGACAATGCTGCATTGTTGATTTCATACTACGTAAGGACCACATGAGTTAGTGTAAGCTCTCTATGAACAACTACAGTGCTGGCTTCATGCTTCGTAATGAGCAACAAATAGAAATACAAACAAGAATAATTCATTTAATGGCTCCATGCTTCGTTAGGAGCGACAAATAGAAAGAAGCAGAATTCATTTGATGCTATGTCACGAACTGCCTCCCGTGCTTGGCAGTAGTGGTCTAACAGTGACCAAAACTCAAGAGTATCTAATATTGGCTTCCAAGGTATCTACCTGCGCGCAAGATTACTCTTGGCAGAGATGTAGATAGAAGATTAATGACACTCCTACCTCAAGTGAGCATTCCCAAGACATTTCCAGAAGTCACGAACAATGTTGCATTGGGCTGAACAATTGTTAACGCATTATATCTGGTCCGTCGCCTTTTTTTCAAGGATTTAAGTAGTGGTTTTATCCCGTTCAAGCCCCCCGTTGGTGTAATCCAACGAAATCCCTCTTATCAGGTACAGCTCTGTTTATAAGTAAATATTTGTCTAAGAATATATATATATATATATATATATATATATATATATATATATATATATATATATATATATATATATATATATATATATATATATATATATATATATATATATATATATAACATATTCTGGCTCATACGTTTGCTTTCATACATATAACTGAGTCAACTATTATTGTTTAGTTTTAAAACAACAGGTAACAAATTTAGTAGTGAAATAGTCTTTAACAGGTTAAAATAAATATGGAAAGATTAGTGGAATTTTGATAAATATAAAGTTCTCGTCATTGAGACGTCGGTGGAAATTTAACTTTATACTTAAAGTTTAACTTAAATGTCCTTTTGGCTGGTGCCTTTTAGTTAGCATTTACCTTGTATGAATGAGTCCTGCAGCTGTGGTTCATCAATTATGTGATGACGAAAGCCTTCTCCACACTCTCTTCCACTGTAGGTGGTTATTGTGGATGCTTTTCTCTCACACTAGCGGCGTTATTACCACAAATCGTGTGATGGCTTGTAAGCACGAACTTTAGACAAATAGAAAGACACAAATGCCTTCTAAGTACATTTGTTCGCCGCAAACTAACTGGCCCATTGTCATGCGTTCTACTCACCAATGTTAACCTCTCAGAAAAATTAAATTCCCGAGCACACAGTGTAACTCAGGGAATATGATGAAAATTCACCCATATCCTTCTAGATGTCAGCTAGGAAATTGCGTCTAGAGTGCGTGAATAATGGTTTGCCTGAATTACAATTAAAAAGGTACAAAAATCTCACACTGGAGGCACATATGACATAGTCATCACTCATCACTGCTCCAGTCGGAGTCTTGGGTAGCTCTGCTGTCGGGTTTCCCGCACGACTAGTCAGAAACAATCACCAGCTCTTGCTGTAGTGGTTCATGAATATACTATTTTAATATGTTGAGGTTGCAAGCCTCATATATATCCACTATCAAGAGAACATGTTAAATTCACGTTTGTAATAGAAAGGTTCACAACTTACCCCAAATTTTTGGCAATACACAATCTTCCTTGCACAGGTTTTCAGAAGGACGCGCTCAATTTCGGTGCAAATGATCTCAAATCAATTTCGTCTGAGAAATTCCTCTTATGACGGTGCACTGTGATACTCTTGGCCTGGGAAACTAGTAATTCCTCGACGAAGGGTGTTCTGCGATACACTTCGTCTGGGATATTATTTCTCTTATGACTGATGATGCAATTCCTAGGTTTCCAGTCTTGTATTTATAAGGTCCCAGTCCTGACGTTTTACAGTCTGTGTATTTAAAAATATGCTGGTTTACTCTTAGGGTTTCAGAGTTGCCCAAATACTGTCGATCTGTCACTTTTGATATAGGAATTCTAGGTCCGATCCTTCTCTTCCTGGCTGTTGGGAGTTACTCGTATGAAATTGCGAAGCTGTCTGTTCTGTGTTTCTGAGTTCACTAGATTATATCTCTCATTATCAGTTCAAATCACAGATTCCGCCGAATGTTCCAATATAATTCACAGTATTTTTCGACTCTCACTTCAAACAAATTAAATCTCTCCAGCACTGTTAGGGTGCGTAAGTTTTAAATTCAAATATCCCCTCGCGTGTTTTAATATTAAATTTAAAATTCCACGCGTGACCTCTTTATAATAAGACGTAATATTATTCCGACTGCACCTATCTGCCTCCCACAATATTGTGACCAATGTTTTCCTGGCGTAATGTCTTCCGCCCAGTATCTACCCCGACAGGTTATCCAATTATCGCCTTTATCTGCGTGCCTCCGCCAGACATATGTCTGGTCAGGCTATGTTGTCGTCTTTCATCGTACGCACAATACAAGCTTGTGTTTACACGGTCAGCAGCTTTTCTCTGTGGTCAAATGTTGGACCGCCGCGTTTTAAAAGGTTGTCAGACTGAGAGAATAGATAAGCGTACGACCGGTATAATTACCTGGTATTATCGTGTTTACCTTGCGGAACGTACACAATTCTGCGTGTAAAGCAGATACGTCCGTAGGGGAGTAGAGTGTTAGAGACTTCACCCTACTAGATTCAGCATAGAGCAAAATAAAGAATGAAAGGGCAAAAAATTGCCAAATAATAAGCGAATTGAATGGGAGAAGGAGAAAAATGAAGAAAGAAATGATACTGGCGGACTGGACGTGAGATTGCACGACCGTATCGTCACACGCTCCATGCTTCGATAGGAGCGACAAATAGAAAGAAGAAGAATTCATTTGATGGCTCCATGCTTCGTTAGGAGCGACAAATAGAAATACAAAGAAGAATAATTCATTTGATGGCTCCATGCTTCGCTAGGAGCGAATATATAAATATATTAAAAAAAATAGAATGGAATGAAATCAGTTTTACAAGTTAACGGTACACAGGAAATACGGGACGTTTTGGGTTTTACCCTTCGTCAGCCACAGTTACAAACAGGTGACGAGGACAAGAATTACATATAGGAACTCCAAAAACATACCACCAAATGAGTGATATAAGCAGATATAAAAAGTAAACACCAACAATGATGAGCGAAAAAAGAACAATACTAATGCAAGAAAACCGTAAAACCTGAAAGAAATATCTAAACAAGAAAGTAAATAATCAACGAAACGTAAAAAGATAATGAACAAAACTATTAACACAAGAACAAAGTCACTTAGCTATATTTTTGGAATAATGGACTAGAATGGTTTGTCCGATAGCGTCTAGAAAGTGACTTATACGATAGCGACAAAGAAAAAGGATATGAAACAAAACAAAACAAAAACAAAAAAAGATAAATCGGAAAAACGACGGCCGAAGAAATAAAGAAGTATGAAAAAGAGACCAGAATTTAGGCAAAATGATGCAGGTCATTAAGGCCCTTGGGAGATAGACTGCCCATTTGAAAAATGAGGCTATTCTCCATGGAAAAGCGAGTGCGATCATCACCCACGCAAGAAAGGAGGACAGTAACATTTATATCCGAATTACTTGAATGGTCAGACCTATTAAAATGAAGAGCCACCGGTGTAGGTATGCCATGATAAATGTCATTTAAGTGCTCACGAAACCTGTCTGCCAAACGTCTGCCCGCTTCGCCATATAAGTAATGCCACACCTCTTGCAGATGATAGCATAAATGAGGTTTCTTGATTCGCACGTGAAAGACTCTCTAATAACAAATTTGCTTTTCGGAAAAGTTACTGACTGAGTGTGGAGTACAAACGGTCAGCTCTTACATATGCGGCGTTGGCACGGTTTAGTACCAAAGTGTGAAGGGCTAGTATTCTTTTTGTAGGAGCGAAAAATAGAAAGTCAAAGAAGAAGTAATCATCTCCTTTGTTAAAATATGGAAATCTTGCCTACTTACCACGTATTGACTCTATATGTTATTTTAAAATTTACGAGTAAAGGACACAACAGGTTTTGGGGATTCACTCTTATTATTTTTGTCAAATGTACTAAAAAAACAGAAAATACATGTTCCATTCACTTTATTTCATATAATAAAACTATATGGCCAGTTCTTATTAACCAGCAATAACCCGTCAATAATGACGAATACGAAAATCTTCTGCAGCGCGTTAAGATTGATGCTCTTCTGCAGACTGATGTTCCCGTTGTGACTGACACTGTGCTTGTCTTTGTGCCGCTTCATATTGTCGTCGTTTATCGGCTTCTTCTAGAGTCTCGCTTGCTCGTTGTGATTGATGCGATCATCTCTTCCTCTTAGCATCTGCAGCTCGTTTTGCAGCCATCTTATCATCTTCTTCTTCTTTGATCCTTAACCGCCGACTGTCAAAGCAGTCAGTGGCCATCACGCCTGGTGGCAGCAACAAACCGCTTCCACTTTGTTCGGTCGACTGACAGAGTGGTTAGATTGTGGCTTCTCGCAGCAATGGTGCCGGGTTAGATTCAAGGTATTGTCAAGCTCCAGCCTACCCAGCTGTCAATGGGTATCTGACATTGCCCTGAGTTAGGGAAGGAAAAGGCAGCGATGAAGGGAACTGATCACCCCACCTCTCGATGCTGAGCCTAGTATTGTGAAATTTCTAACACTCCACTCACGGCAATATCTTCTATGAGACTACCTTTTATATTCTGGCGAGGAAATAGTTAGACTGAGGACTGAACAAGAACCAGGCCGTAATGAAGACAACCGATAGGATAGCATTGTGCTGTCTCTGGCTAAGCTCTACACCTCGAGGTAGAAGAGGAAAGTAAGTAATTATGTTTATTGTGCATATATTACAGATCTTAGCATTT
This sequence comes from Oreohelix idahoensis, assembly GCA_024509875.1. Lineage (NCBI taxonomy): Eukaryota > Metazoa > Mollusca > Gastropoda > Stylommatophora > Oreohelicidae > Oreohelix > Oreohelix idahoensis. The sequence continues at coordinate 905,365 of JAMPIV010001466.1, forward strand.
ATTGCACAACAAAAATAAATGTTTATTTATTAAAAGTCAAAGTCATCTAAAATTTTACTTAGTAACAATTTTATTTATTTGTTAATTTAAAGTTCTTAAGTACACAAACTGGAAAAGTTAATAGTTCAATATGATGATTGACGTTTCGTTGTTGCTGGTTTCCAAAAGTCTGGCTTCAAAGTCGCAGGTCTGGCACCACATTAAGTCTGTTCCTGATTTTAATGTTTTGTGAAACAATTCTTCAGTTTATTGCTGACCCAGTCATTGTTGCAAACCACAGGTTGGGAATCAATGTATTTGGGGCATTATTTCTTTCTTTCTCTCTGCCTTTCTTTCTTTGTTTTTAATCTTCTTTCTTTCTATCTTTGTTCTTATTCTTCTCTTTTTCTCTTCCTGGCTTTCTGTTGGTCTGTTTAGTGTCTCGTTCTTTCTTTTTAATGTATGTCTGTCTTTCTTTCCCATTTTTTTCTTTCATTCTATTTTTCTTTATTCATTCTGTTTCCTTCTATTTATCTATCTATCTTCTATTTCTTTTTTATTTCCTCCTTTCTTTTCTTTCTGTCTGACCATTATTGCTTTTTTCGTATCCTGTTTTATGTCTGTTTATTTTTTCTAAATTTCTATCAGTGTTGAGGCTACTTCATGATGTGATTTTTATCGCGGCAACTTATTATTAGTACCGGATTTTTGTCACACCATGTCGTACCTCAACTGAATGCAAGAGATACATGAGAGCGGTCGCTGTGAGATGTGTATCTAGGTATGACGTAGGAGAGAGATTGGGATGTGACGTCATAGCGTCAAGATGTGTGTCTAATGGCTTGTGTATCAGCCAGTATATTGGATTGTGTATTCAATAAATATTTCTGAGGAAAGGGGTAAGCTATATGCTTTAAATGAAAGGCATGAGAATATGCCAGGATTATAAGTGAAGGCAATACGGGACGATAATTCCCAAGACATAGAAGTATGTTCTACTAGAATTATATGGATAGATATAATTGAACAGTGTTATAACGGGAGGTCTCATTCCCCGAAGTTTATGGAGTGAAAATTATGATGTATGAATATTAAAGATACCGGGACGCTCAAATCCCCCGATGTTGTTGGAAAAAGATATAATAAAATTTAGTTATGCCGGGATGCTCAATACCCCGATGTTAACTGGAATTAAGGAATGATATTATAAAAGTATCAACTATGGAAAAGTTGAATGACATTGTGTAAAAAGCGAACCAAGATAGTGTTAGACTGAAAGTTAGAGAGGGAGTATTCATGACAGATTCATGATTGTGACGTTTTGTGAATTCGTACTTACTGAATATTAAACTGTTGCCAAATCGTCTAAGTCGAGAGGTTTATTCAATCATTCAAGGTTCATTTAAACAGTTGATAGCCTTATTCAGTATTTGAAGATTGACAGAAAGGGGTATTCAAGAAGATAACTTCCAGAATATTTGACAATACAAACCAAATCAAAATAAAAGAACTTCCATATCTTTAGTAAAACGAATTTGGGCAAATTCTCCATCCCTTAACAGGAGAGAAATAACTGGGGGTTACGTCCTATCAAATAACTGGAAGCCCGTCCGATAACTGGCAGGTTGGTCTACTTGGGACATCAAGAAACGAATTTTTCTTCTTACGAAAATTAAATCAACTGAGGCTGGACTACTACACTGAACTTCTACGCAGGACTTTTTAATATTTGAAGAACTATACGATTATAAATTGTGAAAAAAAAACAGTACATTCACTAAATTTCACTATGGAAGATGCCATGTAACGGCTACTCCTTGATGATGCATCAAAGATCGTTGACCTGACCTTGAGGACTGTCAAGATTCAACACTGCGACATCATATTGATTCGGTTCGAACTTTACATCTCTACATTCAAGAGTTTAATACTGGCAAATCACGCAATTTTCGATGTTGAACTATAAAGGACAATCTGGCAAATTTTACTCAATGATGTCATCAAAGCCGGAAAACTTGCAAACGACCGTTTGCTGAAATTGGAGTCAAGAGATGGTTTCATCCATTTATGTATTCCTGAAGTCGAAGTGTGGCACAAACACACTGATTCCTTATCTGGAGAAGTTCTGAGTTTAACAAGAAAGATAAGTAGAGTTATGAATTGTCTAATGCGTGACATTATTTGACAATTTCAGGAACTTTGCTAGTCAACATCTAGTCCTACATGTTATTTCATCTACATGTTTATTTGTACCTTGTATAAATTAAATGCTCGCTATTTGTAAGTTTTCTTCGGAAATTTTGCAAATGACGAGGTCCTATTAGGTGATTGTTGGTTGTCCAGTCAAAGAAAATAACAGTGGAATTTTAGTCTTTGACTGCATAGCAAACATCGGTATTTGTATAGATTTTTTCGTCAAGTCTACGTCCCATATTTTCATTCACTAATTTACGTAAGTGGGTCGCGTGTTTGTACAGCTGTTTTCCTATCATTCTTGTCTTAATGTGAAATTTGACGATTTGCTGTTTTTGTGCGTTCTTCTCTGTCTTGTCTATTGTACATAAGATTATACCAAGTTGTTGTTACTTGTCAACATGTCTTTGTTTATTTTATTTCCTTTATATTTGTCGAGTAATGTGCTGTTTTTCGACATGTCACTTTACTACCATCATCATTGACCTGTGCCATTCTTTTTCACTGTGCTCGTCTCTCATTCTTGGTATGTTCATTCCTTCATAAGGTATAAATTCAGTCAACACCATAATTTATAGTAATTAATTAATTGAGATTAAGAGGAGTTTTGACACTTGGTGATTCGAATTAGAACACAAGATGTCGTCATTATCAGAATTTATTGATATGGGTTTGCGTTTAGGCAAATCTGGAGTTGAGTTAGAAGCGTATGCTGAGAAAAATTATCATGACTATTTGGAACGTATGGAACGGAAGGAGCAACGAGATTTAAAGAAGCAGAAGCTTGATCAAGCAAGGGAATTGGAAGAGAAAAGACTTGCTCAAGCAAAAGAATTAAAGGAACTTGAAGAGAAGAAATTGGTTCAAGAAAAGGAACTTGAAGAGAAGAAATTGGTTCAAGAAAAGGAACTTGAGAAGAAATTGGTTCAAGAAAAGGAACTTGAAGAGAAGAAATTAGTTCAATAAAAGCTGCTAGAAGAGAACAAGAAGCATCCAGAGAGTTAGAACGGGAGAAAATGGAACTACGTAAGATGGAACTTCTTCAGTTGGATCAGGCACACAGAAATGCTATAGAACTTCAGTCATTGAAATTACAGGCTGATAAAGAAAAAAAGATTGAGATTGCAAAGATTAATGCCCAACATACTGGTGCTAATCCACAAGGTTCTCATGGTAATAATTTTAATTATCCAAAAATTAAATTACCAAATTTTGATGATAAACGTGACTGTATGGACTCGTTTATTATGAGGTTTAAAATGAGGGCTATGGATTTGAAGATCCCAAAAGATAAGTGGCCTATTATCTTTTCAGACTACCTCACATGGGAAACAATGCGTTGTTTCATGTCAATTGATGAAACAAGTAGATCTGATCTTGATATTGTTGCCAATACATTGATGGCAAAATTTCAGCTCACGGAGGAGGGTTTTCGATCCAGATTTCACTCTGCGGTTCCTTCCAAGAATGCTGATTGTGGAGAGTTCATCTCTTCAATTAAATTGTACTTGGGTCGCTGGATACATTTATTGGGTATCAATAAATCTTTCGATGAATTATTTGACCTAATGCTCAGGGATAAAGTTTTATCTACCTGTGGTGCACATTTTGTTAGTTTTTTGCACGAAAGAAAACCTAAATCTATCAATGAGTGTCAAGAATTGGGGAGAAACTACATGTCTGCAATCCAAACAAAGAAATTCGTAAGGTTTCCTTTGATAATGCATTACCTGTATGTGTCTCGTACTACGAAGGAGGAGTAGGTGACCACCGTTCTCGCCCAAGGAGTGCAGAGGGCAGATATAGGAGTGATTATCGATCTTCCTTTCGAGGACGGTACAATTTTCCTCGTCGTCAGTCACCATCTCACTTCGGTGGGTATAGATATTCTAATTACTCTAACCGAGGTCGTTGACAACACTACGGTAATAGCAGTGGTGATATACATCACATAGACTATAGAAGAAATTCAGTTGAACGATCCAATGGAAATGGTAGGTGTCATTTAGGTGATGTAAATAATAAGCACGGCAAACAATGCAATCACAAAGCTGATCACAAAAATGATTGTAAACAGGCAAAAGCGAAATCAGACCATGCTAACGTCTGTACCCCACTTTGTGGTCACGATAGTCATGTTGAACAGGCTAATGCATGCATTGTACGCTCAAGCAAAGATAACAATTGCACTGAGTGTAATACACTTTATGAGCCAGGTGCTGAAACTAGACTTTTGTGTGGCCATATTTTACCAGCGATGTCTGTCTGCGATTTTATTGGTCGCCTTACATTACACAAAGAGTTTATATCTGACAGACCAGCCACCATTCTTCGTGACACGGGATGTACGATTGTCGGGATACGTAAATCGTTGCTAGTTAAATCATCATTTACAGGAAAGTCACTGAAATGCATTACTTTTGGGGGTAACATTAAATGGTTTCACATGGCAAAGGCAGAGATCGACACACCTTTTTATTCAGGGACTGTACTCGTGTGTGGCTTGGAGAATCCTGTAAGTGACGTGATCCTGGGTAACATTCCAGGTGTAAAAGACTGTTCACCGGAAGAAATTGCAGAGTGGGTCAGCAAGCACCCATTAATGGCGAATGCGGTCACTACAAGAGCTCAGCATGAAGCGAGCAGTTTGACCGATACATCTCCATCTGTCATGGAGGAGACGCCACTGAGAAATGCTCAAAACATTTCTCCGACTATCTTTACACAAAAACAAAATGAGGATGAATCTTTAAAGAAATTATTCACTTTCGCTGGAAAAAAAACAAATTAAGATTACTAAAAGCTCATCATATTGGTTTGAGTTTCGCAACAAGGTTTTGATCAGATGTTTTAAAAAGAGAGATGATCATGTAAAGAAACAGATTGTGGTACCAAAAAGTTTTAGACCTTTAGTTTTAAATAAGGGTCATGACGTACCAATGGCAGGACATTTAGGTCGTAATCGGACTTTGTTTCGAATTACTACAAATTTTTATGGGCCTGGTATCAACACAGATGTAAGAAGATATTGTAGATCTTGTCATATTTGTCAAAAAGTCGCACGCAGAGGTAAGAACCAGACAGCACCCTTGCAAGTCACAGATGTGCCTGTGCGCGCATTTAAGAAACTAGCTATAGATATCATCGGTCCATTGTCGATAATGTCGGATCGAGGGTTTCAGTATATTTTAACGTGCATCGATTTGTGCACTAGATGGCCTGAGACCATACCGTTAAAAACATTAATACCATATCAGTTGCGAAAGCTTTTAACTTGATTTTTACAAGGATAGGTTTTCCTGAGGAAATACTGTCGGATAGAGGGACACAGTTTAAATCTGAACTTATGAGCGCGATAGAAAGCTTATATTGCATAAAACATTCATTCACAAGTCCCTATAGACCAAGTTCAAATGGGGTTTGTGAAAGATTTAACGGCTCTCTTAAGTTGATGCTTGGGAAGGTTACTGATGCACACCCTCGGGATTGGGATAAGATTCTCCCATCGGTTCTCTTTGCTTACAGAGAGATCCCTCAGGAGAATACTGGGTTCTCTCCCTTTAAACTCGTGTATGGCGCGAATCCGAGAGGCCCGTTATATCTATTGAAGGATTTAATCCTTGGTACTTCTCAGGATGACGCAACTCGCAGTAGTTACGAGTTCGTTGTTGATTTACGACAAAGGTTAGTGGATGCATGTCAGATCGCATCACAGAGTATTCAAACGTCAACTCAAAGATCGAGGTTGCTACATAACCAATCTCGTACCCTAAGATCTTTTGTACCGGGGGATGAAGTCTTACTGCTCTTACCTATTAAGGAAAATAAGTTGTTAATTTCATGGCAGGGGCCATACAAAGTGGTGAAAAAGATCACAGATGTTGATTACTCAATCGATATTAAAGGGAAAATTAAAACGTATCATCTAAATATGTTGAAATTATACACGCCAAGACCATCTGAATTGGTAGATGTCTTGGATGAGGTTCATCGATCCTCATGCGCTGTTGTTCAGTCTGAGGATACAACATCTGATATTCCGTTGGAATTTACTTTACCTTCTATTTCTGCTCATGAAACGTGGCAGGATGTTTCTATTTCTTCATCACTTTCGCATTCTGAACAAACTCAGATCCGTGATGTTTTACGTTCTTTCTCTGACGTATTTTCAGTACATCCAGGTCATACTGACTTAATATCTCATGAGATTGTGATCACTGATTCTACTCCGATTAAAATCAGACCATATCCTATTCCTCTTCACTACAGAGATAGGGTAGATAAAGAAATCTCAGATATGCTTAAAATGGGTATCATTTCACACTCTTCATCTTCGTACTCTTCTCCAATGGTATTGGTGAAGAAACCAGATGGATCTTTACGCATCTGTATTGATTTTCGGAAACTAAATCAAGTTACAGTCACAGATGCTGAGCCAATTCCAATCTTGGAAGATCTTCTTCCACAGCTGGCTAACGCTACATTCTTTACTAAACTAGATTTGGCAAAAGGATACTGGCAAATTCCGTTGTCTGAAAATTCTAGACATTTAACAGCATTTTCCACACCTGGAGGTTTATTTGAATGGAATTATATGTGTTTCGGGTTGGTGAATGCACCTGTGACATTTGTTCGCATGATGCGCCGTTTAGTTGGCGATAGACCCGATGTCATCACATATATAGATGACATTTGTTTATTCCATAACACATGGGAAGAACATATTGTACGTTTCATTTCTTTGCTAGAACAGCTAAGAAAACACCATTTGACAGTTAGACCTTCGAAAGTACAGATAGGTTTTCAGGAAATATCTTTCCTGGGTCATAAAATCGGTAATCATCGGCTTTATCCTTCGGATAGTCTGGTGAATAAAATCCTGAACATTCAGATACCGAAAAATAAGTAAGAGGTCCGTAGTCTGTTAGGGCTCATTAACTATTATCATAAATTTATTCCAGACTTTTCGTCTATCTCTGGTCCTCTTTCAGATTTGACCCGCAAAGGTGCTCCTCTTAAATTACGTTGGTCAAATACTTGTCAGTTAGCATTGGATAAAATTAAAATACTATTCTCGAATCATCCTATTTTGATTCTGCCAGATATCCATGAACCATTCTATATTCGCACAGACGCTTCTCAGATGGAAATCGGTGGCAGTTTGATGCAACTTGTCAACGAAGTACTCCATCCTTGCTTCTTTGTGAGCCGGAAGTTGTCTGCAGCAGAAAAGAAATATTCAGCGGGAGAAAGAGAGCTCCTTGCTCTTGTGTGGACGATATCAAAACTGTCTCGCTACTTGCTTGGACGAAAATTTTACGTTGACGTCGATCATCATCCTTTGACGTCAATGAAACCGAAGGCGTTTAAAAACTCACATATATACAGATGGTTTCTGCTACTGCAACAGTTTTCATTTGAAGTCAAACATATACACGGTGAGGACAATTGGTTAGCGGACTTGTTGTCGCGATTTTCAACTCACCAAGACTGATATATTTCACATGGAACTTTGGATCCAGGTATATGGTTCCAGTTTCTTTGGACATCATATTGTGTCTTCTGGACTTGATATTTCGTCCGGATATATGGACTAAAATTTTATTGCAATTTTGTTTATTTAATAATTGCTCTTCACAATTTTATCTATATATGTCTAAATACCTGATACTTCTCATTAGATTGCTTGTATGCATGTTGTCTCGGTGCGTACGGTTGCTTGTAGTTTTGCCCTACAGGATCTTGCGCGTTTCCTGAAGTAAACGCTCGAAAGCGTGAGGTGTAATGTTGAGGCTACTTCATGATGTGATTTTTATCGCGGCAACTTATTATTAGTACCGGATTTTTCTCACACCATGTCGTACCTCAACTGAATGCAAGAGATACATGAGAGCGGTCGCTGTGAGATGTGTATCTAGGTATGACGTAGGAGAGAGATTGGAATGTGACGTCATAGCGTCAAGATTGTGTCTATTGGCTTGTGTATCAGCCAGTATATTGGATTGTGTATTCAATAAATATTTCTGAGGAAAAGGGTAAGCTATATGCTTTAAATGAAAGGCATGAGAATATACCAGAATTATAAGTGAAGGCAATACGGGACGATAATTCCCAAGACATAGAAGTATGTTCTACTAGAATTATATGGATAGATATAATTGAACAGTGTTATAACGGGAGGTCTCATTCCCCGAAGTTTATGGAGTGAAAATTATGATATATGAATATTAAAGATACCGGGACGCTCTAATCCCCCGATGTTGTTGGAAAAAGATATAATAAAATTTAGTTATGCCGGGATGCTCAATACCCCGACGTTAACTGGAATTAAGGAATGATATTGTAAAAGTATCAACTATGGAAAAGTTGAATGACATTGTTGTCATAAAATTAACCATGATACAAAGTTAAAATATCTCCAATGATACAACGTAGGGATAAAAACTAATGCGTAAGCTACTAGAATACATGATCGCCCACGCCGCGGGTCATCACCCGCCATGGAAATTAAATTGTTAGACGTGAAGGCAAAACGTTACCCTTGGAACGGGATGAGAACGAAGATCAAAAGGAAAAAATATGACTGAACGCGTGCTTGAAACTAGCAAGGCTAAAAGACGCAATTGGTGGGGAAAGGAGAAAAAGTCACGTCCCCAAGTTGACACAAGGTAAAGAAATCGACAAAAGGGACCTTAGCTATTATACGCAACAGTCATTTCTTGGACGCTTTTGCGATAACTTAGTCCGTTTATTTGAATTCAGCGGCAAACGCAGTATAGAAGATGCTAGAAATATTTCGAAAAACCAACTAACCTTGAAAAGTAACTTTTTTCTTAATAATGATGTTAGGAATATAAAACCTAGCTGGCCGGATGGCCCATCTTGAGCAGTGAAATAATATGCTTTCATTTATACAGACGGATAGATAATAAGAAAGATATTGACAAAAGACTGTGTTGTTCATATCAGCGAGCGTCTGCATTGAAACAAAAATGTCCCAAATTTTCAAAAAACTGTAGCCTTGAGACTCAAGTGCTAAAATCTAGTTGGAATGAAAGAGACGGGATGCTTTGGTGAACTGTGGCTAAAAATAACTTTAAAGGCAAAATTGTGTAGGGGAAGGCGGAGTTGGTTCAAAAAACAAGTGTGTTTTTTTGTGAAACGCAAGTAGAGACAGACGGACCAACAGACAATAATGCATACTTGACTGAGGTATGACTGAAATGACTTTTTGGTAGGAGGTTTGAATTTGAAAGGAAAAAAGGCGGTGATTGGCCATAGATGAATATATTATCGGCGCTCAGACGCGCATTTTTGCCATTCGTCATAAGTTGTCCTAGTAGACACAGTGAATTATTAAGTGGTGTAATTCCCAGAAGCTAATTGAAATATTTAGAGGGACGCCATACTAAAGCCAGCAGCTCAGCTGAGTTTTGCTAGCAGATAACTGTGTTCTATATTCATAATTCTGAACTGTGAGTTTTTTATTTGGCACCAATGTGGTGTCAAATGTGATGTTGAATATTACAAGAGTGGACCCGTGCAGTTTATATCTTGGCAGAGCAGCCGTATATTGCCCCCAAGCACGGAGAGGTGGGGCCACCGTGTTCCAGCACCAGAACTACTCATTCAAGATACGTGAGCGTCTGGCCTGCTGGAGATTCACAAACTCATTTTCTAACACACCAATTATATTTCCATCAATAAATGGACCATGTTAGTAACCATAGACAGGGAGTGATGAGGCCACCCCAACAGCACATCCATAAATCGTTCTCCCATATAGATTACAACCATAAACAGTAGTAATATTAACTAGTCTTGTAAAATACATATGTACACACTTTTTATTTATTATGCCATATATTCATGCATTTCATTCATAATTGCAAAACCTTTCATATGTTCTGACCAAAATAAAACCTTGGTTCAGAACAAATAAACTTAAAGAAAATTTTTCTTCCAAATTTTACACAACTTGAGTTAGTTCAGTGTGTTATAACATTTTATTAATATTATTAGACTTATTAAATATCTGTGTGTGTGTATGCAAACTACCACAACACATTACATATCATTACCCTACAACTTTAACGTAGCCACATTCATTAAAAAAAAAAAGATAGGTGTGAGGTCGTAGTGGTAGCAAGAAGGGCCTTCTGAAAATTCACAGCTACATTTATCTCAGGAGCCTTCACAGCTGACCTCATGCATCACACTTAGTAATATCACCATCATACAATACCATCAAATCCACTACATATATTGGGGGCTCGTAATTTTACTTTGCTCATTGCTGAATTGTTAAAAAGTATGGCGGAGCTAGCCAAATTCAGATCAGCTGCTGTGCTAACGGCAAAGGATATGGGAATGGATGGTCAGATTTTAATTCAATATGTAACGGCTGAATGTGATAAATATATTGAAAGGGAAGATAGGAGGTTAGCTGAAGAGAAGAGGGTACAAATTGAGGCTGATAGAGAAATTAAGAGGCTGCAGATTGAGGCAGAAGAAAAACGACAGCAAAGGGAGGCAGCAGACAAAAAGGCCGAAAGGGAGGCAGCAGATAAAAAGGCCGAAAGGGAAGCAGAAGATAAAAGGTTGACTGCCGAAAGGGAGGCAGAAGATAGAAGGTTGCAGAGGGAGCACGAATTACGACTAAGGGAGCTGGAGCTACAAGGCCTGGCTCCTGAAAATGGTGCCAGCCCTTTTGCCTCAGATGCTACGCCCAGTCTGGGAGCCTCAACGGCAGCTATGGGGTTTCATTTAGACCATTTTGTTGAAAAAGACGATGACATAGAGGGGTACCTAGGACGTTTTGAGTTATTAGCTACTACATATGGGTTAGAGAGAGAGGTGGAGTTTAAAGTTATCACAGGGACTGAGAGGGACTTCTTATGAAGTCTTCGCAAAAATGAACAGAGAAGACCAAGACAATTATGACATGTTAAAGCAGGCTTTGTTATTGAGGTACGAAAAAAATGGTGAATTTTATCGTAAGAAATTTAGAAATGCCAAACTGTTGTCTGGGGAGACATACCACCAATTCTCTGCCAGACTGGAAACCTATTTGGAGAAATGGACTGCTCTGGGGAAGACCCAAGATCTTAAAGAAATGATCATGATTGAGCAATTGAGAGAGTCCATGGCTCCAGACATGAGAAAATTTCTCATGGAACAAGGTGCAGAGAAGTTGGGGGAGGTTTTAAATGTCGCTGAGAGGTATCAGGCAGCCCAGGCAGAGGTAAGTGGTGCTAAAAAGAAGCACATAGACAATTTTAAAGCTCCACAGCAATTTAATAAATTTGATAATAGAGAACAGGGAAATAAAGGTAGGACAAACTTTGAACGGCCAAGAAATGACTACCGAGACAGAAACTCACAGTTCAATGACCAAAAATCCAATGAAAGAAAACCGTTTAACCAAGGAAAAAGATGGTGTAAATGGTGCAAGAAAGATAACCATAACACCGAATTTTGTAGAAGGAAACCTTCAAACATTGCTGCAATGAAGTCGGGGACGCAAAGATTAAAGGTTAATCCTAATGGACAGCAGGAACCTTATCACCCCCCAGTTTGTGAGGATGTTATTTGTAATGGGGTCACCATAAGGTGCCTTTATGATACAGGTTTGGATTATGATTCAGTTGTGAAGTCTAGCCTAGTGGACCCAAGTCAGTATACCACAGAAACAGTGGAAATACAAGGGGCAACTAAGGACATACCACTCATGACACTTCCCATCGCAAGGATAACGGTGAAAACTCGCTATGTGTGGAAGGAGAAATCAGAGCAGCAGTGATAGATGAACCAATCTACCCTCTGATATTGGGGTGTAGATACGTCTTCTTGGGGAATCCCGAGAGACCTGTGATCATGGCGACAGTGCAGACCAGGTCACAGAAGAAGGAGGAAGAAGGTGAACCTATAAATGCTCATCCAGAGGAGATGAGGAAGGCGCAGGCTGAGGATAGGACACTTAAGCCATGTTTTAAAAAATTGCCCAAATGCCACACACCTCCAAGTAAGGGGGAATATTTTATGAAGAACAAACTATTATACAGGAAGGCCGGAACTGGAACAAATGGTCACAACCAGCTGGTTCTTCCCACTTCATATAGGGATAAAGTGATGGAACTCGGGCATGCGATTCCCTTCAGTGGTCACATGGGGATCAGCGCCACAGGACAGCGTATAGCTTGTCATTACTTCTGGCCAGGGATAACGGAGGATATAAAAAGATATGTCAAATCCTGCCCAGAATGTCAAAGGGTAGCTCCAAAGCACTGGACTGCTCCTGCAACTCTAGGGGAAATGCCCATAGTGGGAACACCTTTTGAGAGGGTTGCAGTGGATATTGTGGGACCTCTCACTCGGACCAAGAGGAGGAACAGTTACATCCTTACTCTGGTGGACACTTGTTCTATGTGGGGAGAGGCGGTAGCCCTGCCATCAATTGATTCAAAACATGTAGCAGAGGCACTACTTACAATATTTACCCGATTAGGATTCCCGCATCAAATCTTGACGGATAATGGCTCTCAGTTCAAGGGGAAACTAACGGAAGAAGTTTTTAAGCTATTTCAAGCCAGACACTTTCATTGTAGTCCGTACCATCCGCAAGGGAACGGCCAGGTAGAGAGGTTCAACGGGACTCTCATTTCTATCCTGAGAAAGTTGGCACACGAAAAACCGGATCTGTGGGATCAATTCCTGCCCGCCGCATTGTTTGCGTATCGGGAGGTACCACATAGTTCAACCGGGATGGCTCCCGCAACTCTGCTATTTGGGAGGCCAATAAAAGGTCCATTAGAAGCCCTATTAAGGACCTGGACAGATGAGAAGGCGGAAGAGATTGTTACCTGATCTTATCAATATGTGAACGAACTGACCACTCGTTTGAAAGCTGGATGGAAACTGGCAAATGATAATTTGAAACAAGCCAGGAAGAAACATGCAGCATATTTTAATAGGAAGGCAAAGGACAGAGAACTAGCTGTGGGAGAGAAGGTGCTGCTTCTACTACCCGGTAGCCAGAATAAATTACAAATTGGATGGCAAGGTCCATATACGGTTCTAGAGAAGGTGTCTAGAACAAACTATAAAATTGACAAAAAGGGGAAGGAGAAAGTTTATCATGTAAACCTGTTAAAGAAGTATCTGGACAGACCACTCCAGGAAAGCACCCCCTTACTGACCTTAGCTATCGCAACTCAAATGCAAAAGGAACCACTCACCTCACATGAATACCCATTACATCCTTGTGAAACAGCAGCACAGGTAAAAGTCAGTAAGCACCTGACTAAAAACCAGAGGGAGAGAGTTCAACAGGTTCTGGAGGAACATACAGATGTATTAACAGATAAACCAGGCCATACAAATTTGCTACAGTATGACATGAAACTGGTAGACTCAAACCCAATCTGTATGAGAGCCTATTCTATTCCGTTCGCGAAGGAGAAGGCATTGAAGGAAGAAATAGATTATTTGTTGAAGGAGGGGATTATTTCACACAGTGAATCATCTTTTAGCTCTAGTGTCGTTTTGTTGAGAAAACCGTCTGGGGAACACAGACTGTGCATAGATTACAGGAAACTGAATGCTGTCACAGAAGGACAAGTGGATCCATTACCAGACACAAAACAGTTATTTGCCAGACTGAACAAGGCAAAATACTTTTCAAAGGTGGATCTTATAAAGGCTATTACCAGATCCCAGTGAAGCCTGAAGTGAGACCTTATTTGGCTTTTAGCACTTCGGATGGACATTATGAATTCAACATGCTACCATTCGGACTGAAAAATGCTCCGAGTGTATTTTCAAGGATGATGCGCAAATTGTTGGATCCCCTGAATAACCCATGTATCACGAATTTCATGGATGATATTCTCGTCGCCACAGAGACATTTGAAGAACACATTGAAGCTCTAGAAATGTTATTTAATAGGCTTAGGGAGGCGAACTTAACGGCTAGGCCAACAAAATGTTGCATTGGATGCAAAGAGTTGGAATTCTTGGGACACACTGTATATCAGGGTAGCATGACCCCTGATCCCAAGAACTTGGAAAAACTGCAGAGAGCACCTAGACCACAAACAAAAAAGGACGTGCGATCATTCGTGTCGTTATGCGGATTTTATCAAAAATATATCAAAGATTTTAACTCTATTTGTGCTCCTCTGACTGATCTGACTCGCAAGGGACTTCCAGATAAAATTATTTGGACTGCGCAAAGTGAATTAGCGTTCCAAGACTTAAAGGAAAAACTCACTAGCAAGCCTATTCTCAAACTGCCTGATTTGACACAGGACTTTGTCTTAAGAACCGATGCCAGTAATGTAGGACTCGGAGCCGCTTTGTTGCAAAGATCATCTTCACCTGATGGGGAACTGAAACCAGTCGCTTATGCAAGCCGCAAATTGAATAAGGCGGAACAAGGATACTCCACAAGCGAAAAAGAATGTTTAGCGTTAATCTGGGCAATAAAGAAGTTTCAAATCTATCTATATGGTAGGACTTTTGTGGTCGAGACGGATCATCAGCCTCTCGTATTCTTATCTCAGGCTAAGCATGAAAACGCAAGATTGCTGAGGTGGTCTTTATTGCTTCAACCTTATCAGTTTAGTATCCAATATATCCCAGGCAAATTGAATGTCGGTGCAGATTTCCTCAGTCGGCACCCCTGTGATCAAAATTAGAGTAATGGCAGGCGTAAGGAGAGATTTTATCTATGTGTATCACTGGTTTTAGAACTTGCCGTAGGCATGTTTTCTAGTGGGGAGAAGTGTCATAAAATTAACCATGATACAAAGTTAAAATATCTCCAATGATACAACGTAGGGATAAAAACTAATGCGTAAGCTACTAGAATACATGATCGCCCACGCCGCGGGTCATCACCCGCCATGGAAATTAAATTGTTAGACGTGAAGGCAAAACGTTACCCTTGGAACGGGATGAGAACGAAGATCAAAAGGAAAAAATATGACTGAACGCGTGCTTGAAACTAGCAAGGCTAAAAGACGCAATTGGTGGGGAAAGGAGAAAAAGTCACGTCCCCAAGTTGACACAAGGTAAAGAAATCGACAAAAGGGACCTTAGCTATTATACGCAACAGTCATTTCTTGGACGCTTTTGCGATAACTTAGTCCGTTTATTTGAATTCAGCGGCATACGCAGTATAGAAGATGCTAGAAATATTTCAAAAAAAACAAACTAACCTTGAAAAGTAACTTTTTCTTAATAATGATGTTAGGAATATAAAACCTAGCTGGCCGGATGGCCCATCTTGAGCAGTGAAATAATATGCTTTCATTTATACAGACGGATAGATAATAAGAAAGATATTGACAAAAGACTGTGTTGTTCATATCAGCGAGCGTCTGCATTGAAACAAAAATGTCCCAAATTTTCAAAAAACTGTAGCCTTGAGACTCAAGTGCTAAAATCTAGTTGGAATGAAAGAGACGGGATGGGATGGTGAACTGTGGCTAAAAATAACTTTAAAGGCAAAATTGTGTAGGGGAAGGCGGAGTTGGTTCAAAAAACAAGTGTGTTTTTTTTTGTGAAACGCAAGTAGAGACAGACGGACCAACAGACAATAATGCATACTTGACTGAGGTATGACTGAAATGACTTTTTGGTAGGAGGTTTGAATTTGAAAGGAAAAAAGGCGGTGATTGGCCATAGATGAATATATTATCGGCGCTCAGACGCGCATTTTTGCCATTCGTCATAAGTTGTCCTAGTAGACACAGTGAATTATTAAGTGGTGTAATTCCCAGAAGCTAATTGAAATATTTAGAGGGACGCCATACTAAAGCCAGCAGCTCAGCTGAGTTTTGCTAGCAGATAACTGTGTTCTATATTCATAATTCTGAACTGTGAGTTTTTTATTTGGCACCAATGTGGTGTCAAATGTGATGTTGAATATTACAAGAGTGGACCCGTGCAGTTTATATCTTGGCAGAGCAGCCGTATATTGCCCCCAAGCACGGAGAGGTGGGGCCACCATATTCCAGCACCAGAACTACTCATTCAAGATACGTGAGCGTCTGGCCTGCTGGAGATTCACAAACTCATTTTCTAACACACCAATTATATTTCCATCAATAAATGGACCATGTTAGTAACCATAGACAGGGAGTGATGAGGCCACCCCAACAGCACATCCATAAATCGTTATCCCATATAGATTACAACCATAAACAGTAGTAATATTAACTAGTCTTGTAAAATACATATGTACACACTTTTTATTTATTATGCCATATATTCATGCATTTCATTCATAATTGCAAAACCTTTCATATGTTCTGACCAAAATAAAACCTTGGTTCAGAACAAATAAACTTAAAGAAAATTTTTCTATCCAAATTTTACACAACTTGAGTTAGTTCAGTGTGTTATAACATTTTATTAATATTATTAGACTTATTAAATATCTCTGTGTGTGTGTATGCAAACTACCACAACACATTACATATCATTACCCTAGAACTTTAACGTAGCCACATTCATTAGAAAAAAAAAAAAAGATAGGTGTGAGGTCGTAGTGGTAGCAAGAAGGGCCTTCTGAAAATTCACAGCTACATTTATCTCAGGAGCCTTCACAGCTGACCTCATGCATCACACTTAGTAATATCACCATCATACAATACCATCAAATCCACTACAATTGTGTAAAAAGCGAACCAAGATAGTGTTAGACTGAAAGTTAGAGAGGGAGTATTCATGACAGATTCATGATTGTTACGTTTGCCTTAAATATAGTAAATGTCGATAGAGAATCTTCTTTTTTTTTTAGTTTTATTTTTGTTGTTATGTAACCGTATCTATTTGTCTCATAACGCTAGCAGTCTGTTTCAGGCTTGTCTAATCGCCGTCCAGTTTCTTCCTCAATGGAAGATGTCATTCTGCCTCACACTTGTCTAATTGCCATAAAGTTTGTGACAAAACGTTTGTACGTGTTCTTTGTGGCTCTCTCACACCTTCAGCCACAATTTTTCTTCATTTTCCTCTTTCTCCCATTCAATTATTTGGCAATTTTTGGCCCTTTCATTCATTATTTTGCTCTATGCTGGATCTAGTTGGGTGAAGTCTCTAACACTCTACTCCCCTACGGATGTATCTGCTTTACCTGCATAATTGTTTACTGCAAGGTAACTGCGATAATACCAGGTAATTATACCGGTCGTACGCTTATCTATTCTCTCCGTCTGGCCATCTTTTTGAAACGCGTCGATCCAACATTTGACCCCAGGTGAAAAGCTAGACTAGTGACAATACGGTCTTGTTCGATTGACATGAAAAAAACCCAAGATTGTCTGTCAGGGTTGCCGACGTGGGTGTCTGTTTGTTTGGCATTATAAACAGAGGGTTGATGCGTTTATCGCTTTTTGTGGGACAATCCTTGGTGACTGTTACAGATAATCTGTCTGGGTAGACATCTTGGCCAAAGACATTACGCCAGGCAAACATGGTCACATGTTGTTGTGAGTGGGCGGAAATATTACCGCATGATTTGGAGGAGGTCACGCATTGTAATATTAAATTTAATATTTTAAAACACGTGCGGGATATTTTGAAATTAGACACTCCAACCTAGTGCTAAAGAGCGTACGATTGGATTAAAGTAAGAAGCCGGAATAAACTATGGATCCTATTGAAACATCCAATGGAAGCACCATCTGTGATGTGAACTGAGAAATGCACATAGCTGCCAAGGTCTGAGAACGACTGATTTACCTTTTTGCCACTTGAGCAATAAATCATTTTGAGGGTAGGCATGATCTCAACGGCTTGAGAACCGCTGGCTTACATTTTGTCAGTCAAGCGGGAAATTCATTAAATAGCTAAATAACTGTAAAGATTCTTAAAGTTCTGGTTCCTGTCAAAAATATCATTCATATAACTGATAATAGAATAGTTCTTTAGTCATCAAACATGTTATATGCATAGAAGTACATTAAAAACATATAAAGAATATTCCATGATGAAAACACTAATGTCCAGTATGAGACAAAGAGATAAGAAATGTGACTGAGAACACACTTATCAAGTTTCTAATCTTGACAAAGAACAATGGAACATATAAGAAATAGAAAGTACAAGGATTACTATGATACTTTCTGTTCTGCTTAGTTCAGTAATACAAATCCCAAAGTAACAATACAAATTATACATGAACTATTTCACCCTGTCTTATTTCTGCAATAATTTGAGAAGAACATCAGTGATTAATTATGACTTCAGTGAACTCCTACCTTAGAAATGGTTGAGTAACATGTAAATATGCAAATAACAATTATTGTCACTGAAATTAAAATTCATTTAAAATAACTATATAGATTACTTACTCGCTCAAGGATTCACTTCGGATTTGGCAACCATTAGCTAGCCACGGTTAAGGCCCATAGCATGTTACTTGCTGGACAGATACCGATTGAATGCCTTAAAACTTCCCAACAACGATTTCCTGATGACCACTCCCGGTGCAGGGGTGGGTGACCTGTTAGTGGCATCGTTCCACCTGTACTCACACACACACACAAGTTTGTGTGGGATTTGGTTGCACCATGATCAAATTCCTTCATTTTAAACTGGTCCGAAATTTCACTGTGCAGCTGTAGGACAGAGTTAATTTCCCTTGATTTACGCGCATCAAGTTAGTGATTCAAAAGGGTCTACTTCCGGGCTGGATCTTAGTACTGGGTTTCACATTCCAAGTGAAATTACTTCCACTGGCCAAGGGAATAATTCATTGGCCCTGAGCCTTGAAAAATAGCGAGGTTAACAAGTACTAGTGTAAAGAAGACTAGGGAGAGAAAGATTTTTCTCATTATAAGAATGAAAAAGGCCTGAAGAGAAATGGGTTTCATTTCTAGCTTTAGAGAGAAATTTGGAGAGGAAAAAAATAATAGACAAAAGAAAACAGTCGGTGAGAAAGTGGGACACTACAACATAATAGAGCTACTACTTCATCAAGCAGGTCGCAAGAGCGCGATTAATATGAGGTTGGGCATGGACCTGGCCACTTCATGAAGTAAAAGAAAATGCTAGATAAACAACTGATGCAATGGAGCATGAATGCTTTGATGCAAACTCTCTGCAGTAGTGGTTGCTACTCTATAATAAGCGATAATGTAAAAGAAGAAGGATAATATTTTTAATTTGTTGACCAGATAGTATTGAATCTACAGCATTGAACTGACATTAGGCCATGGGAATGTTTATATTTGGATACGAAACTATGGCAAAGTTGAACGTGGCGCGCCTCTCACCAAAACTGGACAAAATGCTTTATTTTAAAATTCTTTTTTTTTTACTTGAAGTAATAGTACTCATTCTTCATCACTTTTCAGGTCACTAAGAAGTATAGGCATACAACAGACTTATGTCAGGTCTCATGACATCAGCTCACTGAGAATTATAGACCCACAACAGACTTATGCCAGGTCTCATGTCATCAGCTCACTAAGAAGTATAGGACTTCAACAGATTTATGCCAGGTCTCATGTCATCAGCTCACTGAGAAGTATAGGACTTCAACAGATTTATGCCAGGTCTCATGTCATCAGCTCACTAAGAAGTATAGGACTTCAACAGATTTATGCCAGGTCTCATGTCATCAGCTCACTAAGTAGTATAGGCCTACAACAGACTTATGCCAGGTTTAATGCCATCAGCTCACTAAGAAGTATCAGCCTTCAACAGACTCATGTCAGGTCTCATGTCATCAGATCCTTGAGAAGTATCAGCCTTCAACAGACTCATGCCAGGTCATGTCATCAGCTTACTTAGAAGTATAGGCCTACAACAGACTTAAGCCAGGTCTCATGTTATCAGCTTACTAAGAAGTATCAGCCTTCAACACACAAATGCCAGGTCTCATGTCATCAACTCACTAAGAAGTATAGACCTACAGCAGACTTATGCCAGGTCTCATGTCATCAGCTCACTAGGAAGTACAGGCCGTCAACAGACCTATGCCAGGTTTTGTGTCATCGGCTCTACAAGAAATATAGGCCTACAACAGACTTTTGCTAGGTCTCATGTCATCAGCTCCATTGTATCACAACTCTGTTGAGTCGCTGAAATAGTTTGTGAAGTATTGCTCTTGGGTCATCCAGGTCTATATTTTTCTGGCTCTTAAACGTTGCAACTATTGACAGTGCGTCTGTTAAGAAAGCAGCTTGTCTCTCTGTGCTTTCCTTTGTCATTAGAACCTCTGCTGCTGTTTCTTGGTCTCTGCCTTTGCTCTATAGTTATTTGAGAATTTTCCTGTTGCCAATGACAGCTTCTTTGGTGTACCAGTGCTTAACAACATCCCCGGCAATGAAGAGGCTGACAATTTGGCAAAGGAAAGTAGAAAGCTCCCTCAGCCTGATACAAGATTGACTTTGGAAGAAGCAAAGAGTTTGATCAGTAGCAACAGCAGGAACAAATGGAATGGAGAGCATCCAGGGCACCAAAATAGAGAAAACAATGATGTATACTACTAGCTCAGCAGAAGAGAACAAGTGGTAATCTTCAGGCTCCGCACGGGCCACAACAGACTGAGTTAAAATCTATTCAAATTGCTGAAGATAATAAACACGACCCCAATTAAATGACTGTTGAACATCTGCTTCAAAGATGCCCAACATACGTGGTACAAAGATAGCGCACTTAGTCACCAGTACTATTTCTGGGGAAACTCTACGGAGCTATCTACAGCCTCAAGCTGACCACTGCCTTCTTTGAAGATATTCAAATTGACATCTGGGACCGAAGACGCAGCAACAGTGATAAATGCAGTCAGCGACACATAGCTTGACTGCTTGCGTCAGTGTCAGCAACCCAGAGCTGACCAAGACCCTACTCCACCTCCAAGTGGTGGTCCTGAAAACAGGCACCATCACTGCAGTCTATCAGAGAGAGTAGGGATCGAAGAGAGAAGGCTAACCCGGTCCGAAAAATGCCATGATGAAACCGGATGTGTCGGGCCGAAAGGCGCAAATATCGCAGCTTTGCTGTAAACGGCAACACAACGTAACAAACGTCCTTTTCAGGACGAACGCAGAAGAAGAAGACATCCGAGAATGAACGAAGAAGAATGTCATTAGCTCGAGGTCTTTCCATGTATTCCTTATTCCTTTCTTGTTGGTTTCCAAGTCTCTTCTGCATAGGTTTTTCGGTCTCAGTACCTCTCTTACCCTGTGGTTTCCAGAATATAGACTCACTTGTAGTACTATAAACAGGTTTCCTTAGTGCGTGTTCTATCCATCTACTTTTTTATTGCTCACTGTTGCTGTCATTTTTGACGGTTTCATAAGACGTAAATCTATTTAATACTTTTGACGATCGAAGGTAGAGAACTGTATGTTAACTCTCTGGGACAGGTTGATTTGGGGTTATCTTCCCTGTGTTTATTCTTTGTGGTTGATCTGTCTTGAGAGGGCCGGTTAACTGTTCTCAAATCTGTTCTGTCTACGCATGCGCTAGTTTTTAGCGCGAACCGAGAAGACTTCCGTCTGGGAGTGATGAGCTGGTTTCTGACCGGACAAGATGTCCGTTGTTTCTTCTCTGCATTATCTGGGGGAGAGAGAGTCTTCAGTGTAACTGTGATTTCAGTGATTCTCCCCAGATTTATTCTGTTCGTCTAGAATGACGACAGTGGTTATTTGTGTATTTCTCGGATTCTGTCCACGGTAAAATAAACTTTATTATTATGCCAAGATTGCAGAACATTTAGTATGAACCTGTGAGTAGCGCTCACAGTTCTTGAGATCCAGAGTCCATTATGTGTGCTTGACATAGCTAACTAAGTCTATTCGTCGAATTACTTTACAGAAGCACAATGAACGTATATTTATATGAAACCCGCATTATGGCGGTATGTTTCGGCAAGGAAGATAATGCCTGCCCATTAAAATACACAGTTGTTCATCAATTATTATGAGGCCCGACATTACGGCCTATATCTTTGAGCAGAAGAAGAAGTGTCTGGCGGGAGAAGCCAGATGAAGTCTTGACTTTATCAACAAGTTCACAGACTTCGATATTAAACAACTATATTTGTCACAAGACTACCTGACGCGTTTAGTAAGGGGCTCTGAGCTACAGTATGAGAATATATATATTATCAAGCAAACGTTACTAGCATCATACATACGAGCTATGCAGGGTTGATTATGCTCGATGGTTATATGCATTACTACACATGAAATATCCATGTTCCTTGTTCTACTGACTGTGTTGTCCGTCAACGTACTATTGCTGTAATAAATGTTGAAGAGAAAGTCATCTGCATTAACCACATCTATGACTTCTACGTGTGATGGAGTGAGTTTGTGTGTTCCTAAATAAGAGCCTATACGACTTCGTGTTATCGATCTGCTGTATACACACACCATTACTCACTACAACATCTTATCATTTATTCTACACACCTGAGAAAACATGTATGCTGTTTGTGTGTGTGACTGCACTACATCCTGGCAGTGCCTCACGCTGGTGACCTAGATTCACGTCCGTGTTACACTGTCCTGGTGATCAACGACACGCCTACTCAGCGACACTTCAACACGGTACATATACCAGAATTCACACGAGCAAACAGACTTTAACATCTGGTAATAAACAGTCGGCAAAACAGAGTGTTACATCAGGTGCCCAGTTGATGGGGCTATATTAATCTGTTACAACTGACTGTTACATCTAATCTGTTACCCAATCCTATTGCGGATCTTATAATCGGTCGTATTCACGGGGTTAAGGAATGTACCCCGCAGCAAATTGCAGCCTGGGAAGAACGGAATATGCAAACAGCCAATGCAGTGGTAACAAGAGCACAAGCTCTTATTCCTCAAACTTCATCTACTGAAGTTAATGAAGTAAGTAGCCAAGAGGATCACTTGGAGATTTCGCATGACTCGTTTGTGAAATTACAAGAAAAAGACCCGTCTTTAAAGAAATTCTTTCTTCTCGTTAAAAACGGTGATCCGAATCAGAATACGAATCGCAAATCATATATCACTATGAAGAATGGTATACTAGTGCGTATGGTACAACACTCAGACTCGATTATGCATTCTCAAATTCTCGTACCCAAAAGTATGAGAGCTTTATTTCTTCAACATGCACACGATTCTCAGTGTGCTGGACACATGGGTTTTTCCCGAACTAAGTCGAAAGTTCTGGGATCTTTCTTTTGGCCATTTGTCAATAAAGACATACGAATTTATTGCCGGTCTTGTAAAATATGTCAAGAGGGGAAATCTAGAAGTCCACGGCATGCTGCGCCTATTCAGGCTGCAGACATTCCTATCCGGCCGTTTCAGAAAATGGCCATAGATATCATTGGCCCTTTTAAGACTAAATCGGCCAGGGGACATCAATTTATCGTTACGTGCGTTGATATGTGAATTCGTTGGCCAGAGGCTATTCCTCTTAAGAGCATTTCCACTTCTGATATCGCAGACGCTCTTTGGCTTATATTTTCTCGTTTAGGTTTTCCTGGGGAAATATTGTCAGTCCATGGCACACAATTGATATCAGAGACAATGTCGCAGGTAATGTCTACTCTGCACATTAAAAGATTTTTGAGTAGTATTTATCACCCAATGTCTAATGGGTTAGTTGAGCGTCTTAATAGAACACTCAAGAACTTACTGGGTAAGATAACTGAGGATCATCCTCAGGATTGGGACAGGGTCCTACCCGCGGCTCTCTTTGCCTATAGGGAGGTCCCCAACGAACACACATGATTTTCCCCTTATGAACTTGTCTTTGGCGCGCGACCGCGCGGTCCTATGTCTTTGCTGCATGATCTTATAACTGCTGATACTATCGACAATGACACACAATCTTCATATGAGTATGTCATTGCTCTCAGAAAAAAATTATTGAAGCATGCAAGCTAGCAACTTCATCATCCAAATTTGCTAAGGAAAAGGCAAGACAATTTGCTAATAAGAAGAGACGCCTACGTCAACTTTGTCCTGGAGACAAAGCGTTTGTTTTACTCCCTTCCAGAGAGAACAGACTTCTTATTACATGGAAAGGTCCATATGCAATAGTCTCGAAGATTTCCGATGTCGACTATGTTGTCGATATTGACGGAAGGCATAAAACCTTCCATATAAATATGCTTACGGAATATCATTAGCGACCAGACTATTTGCAGCCTCTTTTCCAGGCAACGGACGACTCTCCAGTCCAACAAGGTCATATCTCATCCCTGTCAGTTATACAGGATGAGGAAACTTCTTTTTCGGATGTCAATCTTCCTCTTCCTATGATTCCACTTACTTCTACGGAATCATGGAGAAACGTTACTGTTTCTTCTAATTTGTCTTTTAAGGAACAGCGACAAATATCTTCTACGCTACAAGCATTTCAGGATGTCCTTACCGACATTCCTGGACACACAAATGTCATTGAGCATGACGTTATACTTACTGATCATACTCCGATCAGAGTAAGACCATATCGTATTCCTATTCATTTCCAAGCACAAGTCGAGAAAGAATTGGATGAGATTATACAATTGAAGATAATTGAACCATCCACCTCAGCATACTCTTCGTCCATGGTTATTGTTCGAAAGAAAGACAATAACATACGCCTTTGCGTAGATTATCGCAAATTGAACCAAGTTACGAAATTCGATGCTGAACCTATGCCTTTATTAGAAGATCTACTTACTAGACTTTCTACCTCTCGATTCTTTACTAAACTTGACTTGTCAAAAGGCTATTGGCAAGTTCCGTTAACTGAACACGCCAAACCTCTCACTGCTTTCTCAACACCTAGGGGTCTGTTTCAGTGGAATTGTATGCCTTTCGGGCTTATGAACGCCCCGCCTACTTTTGTACGCATGATGCGTCGAATTCTCTCATATCGTTCAGATGTCATTGCATACATAGACGACATCTGTC
Organism: Oreohelix idahoensis; assembly: GCA_024509875.1. NCBI lineage: Eukaryota > Metazoa > Mollusca > Gastropoda > Stylommatophora > Oreohelicidae > Oreohelix > Oreohelix idahoensis. The sequence goes on from JAMPIV010001466.1 coordinate 930,459, forward strand.
TTTTCAGTAATACTTGGGAAGATCACTATTTCGGTTTAAATGAATTACTGTCAACTCTACGCGAGCATAATTTGACTGCAAAACCCTCTAAAGCCTATGTTGGATTTAGTGAAATTTCTTTCCTGGGTCATCGAGTTGGTCATGGTCTATTGAAGACAGAGGACCAAAACATTTCTAAGATATTAAATATCTCTGTGCCTAAAACAAAAAAAACAAGTACGTAGTCTCTTGGGATTGATACAATTCTACGGAAGATTCATTAAGAATCTATCCTCTATCATGGCACCCCTCTCAACCCTATTGAAGAAAGGGTCTCCTAACATGGTGCGCTGGTCTCAAGAATGTCAAGCTTCATTGGATCAGATTAAGAATTTGTTCTCATCCCCACCTATCTTAAGGCTACCTATTGCTGATAAGACTTTTGTTCTTCGTAGTGACGCCTCATCCACAGGGATCGGAGCGGCACTAATGCAAGAGTATTCAGGAACTCTGCATCATATAATGTATATTTCTAGGAAACTGAATGCGGCAGAAAGGAATTACTCGGTTTTAGACCGTGAATTGTTGGCTATGGTTTGGTCAATCCTTAAGTTACAAAGATTCCTTCTTGGTTCGCATTTCATTATGGAAACAGACCAAAACGCTCTTACAGCTATTCAGTGTAAGAATTTGAAGAGCTCGAGATCTACTCGATATGCTATTGCTCTTCAACCTTTTCATTTCACGGTGCGAGCTATCCGTGGTCTGGATAATGTGATGGCAGACATACATGAATCCACTTAAGTCTTGTGTCCTAGATATTCTTGATACACTTCTAGACATATGTCTCTTCACTATAACAATATATATATTAACACATTTGCTGTCACCTTAGAGTGGTAAATTACTTGTTTGCTTTCTCTATTACCATCTTTAGTGTAATGGAGAAGGTTGAGTTGACATAACATAAAGGTCGAAAAAATTAATGCGGCCACATGTAACACTTAAATATGTATTTGTAATTATAGTACATTATAGCATGTTGCTAATTATGTCATTTATATTGTTCTCAGTACAAACTAGTACCAGGTACGGAGTGCTTTTGAGAACCATGATGTTACCATATGTCTTCCTTACATACTACGTGGATGCTGCTTTCATGATCTGCGAGATACAGAAATGATTTATTCTATGTGGATGCCATCTTCTATTTGTTAGATTATACACTTGTATTGTCATATGTATATAGAATGACTTTACATATTTTGATTATGTCCATCCATTAGATGATAATCTTGATATAACATGATACTTCTATAGATTTATATGTTTATATGACTTTTCCATATGTTATCATTCGCATTACTATAACATTGCATTTTTTGATATGTATGTGATTTTTGTTAGCATCGCCAGCAACTGATGTTTATTTCATGGTACCTGCCGGATATATTTTACTTGGAGAAAATATTTTCTCTTATTTTGTGAGGTGAATTTTTGTTCTCACTGGACGCGATATATTGCGTTGATTGGGTCTGACATTTTGTCGTTATATTTATATTGATCCTTTCATCGGCGCATCATTCATGCGTTATGAGCTTGTTGCATCTCGCTCATTGATGTATTTCAAAAAAAAAAGTTTCATTTTTTTTCATCCGGAGGGTGTGGTAGTCTGTTGCTGTCATTTTTGACGGTTTCATAAGACGTAAATCTATTTAATACTTTTGACGATCGAAGGTAGAGAACTGTATGTTAACTCTCTGGGACAGGTTGATTAGGGGTTATCTTCCCTGTGTTTATTCTTTGTAGTTGATCTGTCTTGAGAGGGCCGGTTAACTGTTCTCAAATCTGTTCTGTCTACGCATGCACTAGTTTTTAGCGCGAACCGAGAAGACTTCCGTTTGGGAGTGATGATCTGGTTTCTGACCAGACAAGATGTCCGTTGTTTCTTCTCTGCATTATCTGGGGGAAAGAGAGTCTTCAGTGTAACTGTGATTTCAGTGATTCTCCCCAGAGTTATTCTGTTCGTCTAGAATGACGACAGTGGTTATTTGTGTATTTCTCGGATTCTGTCCAAGGTAAAATAAACTTTATTATTATGCCAAGATTGCAGAATATTTAGTATGAACCTGTGAGTAGCGCTCACAGTTCTTGAGATCCAGAGTCCATTATGTGTGCTTGACATAGCTAACTAAGTCTATTCGTCGAATTACTTTACAGAAGCACAATGAACGTATATTTATATGAAACCCGCATTATGGCGGTATGTTTCGGCAAGGAAGATAATGCCTGCCCATGAAAATACACATTTGTTTATCAATTATTATGAGGCCCGACATTACGGCCTATATCTTTGAGCAGAAGAAGAAGTGTCTGGCGGGAGAAGCCAGATGAAGTCTTGACTTTATCAACAAGTTCACAGACTTCGATATTAAACAACTATATTTGTCACAAGACTACCTGAGGCGTTTAGTATGGGGCTCTGAGCTACAGTATGAGAATATATATATTATCAAGCCAACGTTACTAGCATCATACATACGAGCTATGCAGGGTTGATTATGCTCGATGGTTATATGCATTACTACACATGAAATATCCATGTTCCTTGTTCTACTGACTGTGTTGTCCGTGAACGGACTATTGCTGTAATAAATGTTGAAGAGAAAGTCATCTGCATTAACCACATTTATGACTTCTACGTGTGATGGAGTGAGTTTGTGTGTTCCACTGTGCCTGAAATTTAGCTTTATGTGTGTATTATGTATTTTCTATCCATCGCCAACGTCTTCTCGTTCCATTGGCACTTTAACTGGTTCATGTCAGCAGTCTCACATAAGTCATACTATTGCAATCCATCTGTTCTACGCAAGCACCCATTTAAAGTAATAGTATACTGACTCTGGGTATTGTTCATACCGTTCTTCTTTCAAAATAATAATAGTTATTGCTTTTATTTCTTTGCATATTCTTTTGCCCTCAATTTGAATATCGCCTCCTCCATCTTCAGCAATGTCCTCTCATTTCCATATATTTTGCAGCGAGCAGAAAACCGCTGTACTTTCACTTGGTCGAATTATAGCTGGTTTCCATTAGTGCGTCTGAGGCGCTGTCTTAATTTGCTGTTTCTATATTTCCTGAAGGCAGTTATGACTGATGGGGACATATGTGAGGTACACTATCTTGGCTTCAGCATAATAACTGTTTACCACGGAATGAATAAATGGATCAGTGTTCCTCAAACTGGTGTTCACGTCACCATTGGAAATGTTTTGGATTGGTTTGGTTCAGTTTGGTTTTAAGGAACATCTTCATTGCACACGGACAAATCCATCAGTGCTCCAATCTCCTCCCTTAGATCACACAGTGAGGATCTCAGCACAATACACCAACTCCGTTGCACCGGCTAGGATGCCAGTGTGTGTATACAAGAATAACACATTCTATAAATATTTTTGTAGTGGGTAGGTTTCATAAATTTCAATTTTACCGCGGCAGCGGCCGTGTGGCCTACTCTTACGATTTTAAACTGCCGAGGGATTTGTAACGTGCGCAACTTGCTCACGGGACCTCCGATTTTTCCGCCCTTATCCGAGAAGGCTAGACATTCGGTCTCACTTTTAAAACTGTGCGGCACACATATCTAACCTCGTGCCCGATTAAAAAGTACATTAAATACAGGGTGACAGCAAAGTCACTTGCTATGTTTAAATCTCTTCCTCGTTGTCTTTGCCTTCCCTAACGCATGAGCAGAATCATGTACCTATTTACAGCTTGCTAGACTGGATGGAGCTTGACGATACCAGGTTTTGGTCCCAGAACATGGTAGCTTTGCCATGAGATGGAAGTTCTCTAACCGCTTAGCCAATGGGACGCACCCTAATGTTATAGTTGAATCTTGATTGTTTAGTTCATTAATTTCTTGAATCATATGACGTATCTTAGTTGTTTAATTTCTTGGATATTATAACGTATCTGAGTTTTGGTTAATTTCTTGCATATTGCGACGTATCTGGTTAATTTGTTGGATCCTACGCTATATCTGAGTTTTGGTTAATGTCTTGGATCTTACGACATACCTGAGTTTTGGTTAATTTCTTCGATATTATGATGTATTTTTGGTTAATTTCTTGGATCTTATGATGTATTTGAGTTTTGGTTAGTGTCTTGGATATTATCACGTATTTGAGTTTTGGCTAATTTCTAGGATATTATGACGTATTTGAGTTTTGGTTAATTTCTTGGATATTAGGACGTATTTGAGTTTTTGTTAATTTCTTGAATATTATGACATAACTGCGTTTTGGTTAATTTGTTGGATATTATGACATATTTGAGATTTGGTTAATTTGTTGGATATTATGACATATATGAGTTTTGGTTAATTTGTTCGATAATATGACAAATCTAAGGTTTCGTTAATTGGTTGGATATTTTGACATATCTGAGTTTTGATTAATTTGTTGGATATTATGACATACCTGCGTTTTGGTTAATGTGTTGGATATTATGACATATCTGTATTTTGGTTAACTTGTTGGATTTTATGACATATCTGAGTTTTGGTTAATTTCTCGAAAATTATGGAGTAATTGAGTTTTCGTTAACTTCTTGGATATTATATAATTTTTGGTTAATTTATTGGATATTATGACGTATCTAAGTTTTAGTTGATTTGTTGGATATTGTGACGTATCTGAGTTTTGGTTAATTTCTTGGATATTGTGACGTGTCTGATTTAGGCTTAATCTAATTTCCTTTCAGTACAGAGACGTATTTTCCTTCCTTTTCATTAAATATCTGTATGTGTTGAAAATAACAACTCACATAAATAGGACGAAGAAAAATGCATCAAAATAATCAAAGCTCGTCTTACAAAATCTGTTGATAGTTTGAATTAACTGAGAATAAGTTCAATCTGTTAGATCAGTTTTATATTACTTGATTATAAAAAGAAAAAGCGAAACTTATGGAGTAAATTTACAAAAAGTTTTGCTGCACGTTTGGATTGGCGTGGTTGCACGATAGTTTGACGCGCAATACCGTTTGAGAAGCACTGGGTTGTACTGTCAATAGCGTTACTGAGGGTAAATTAGGTCAAGCACTTTCTTTATATATAAACATTGATGTATTATTTCTCAAACACAGCTGATTGTCTTTTGTCTTTTGTACACTAGAATGCCAGTGTGTGTATACAAGAATAACACATTCTATAAATATTTTTGTAGTGGGTATATATGTGTCATATATTTCTCGATGCCAAAAGCAGAAATGTACCATCAAGAAATTAATATCATCTACAGAAGAGTATCATCAATTTCTTGATGGTATATTTCTACAGATTTCATCAATTTCTTGATGGTACATTTCTACAGATTTCATCAATCTCTCGATGGTACATTTCTACAGATTTCATCTATTTTTCAATGATACACTTATTTATATGGTATCTATTTCTTGATGGTACATTTCTGCTTTTGGCATCTATTCATTGATGATACATTTCTATATATGTCATCTATTTCTTGATTGTACACTTTTACAAATGTCATCAATTTCTTGACTGGTACACTTCGACATATGTCATCTATTTAACGATGGTTCACTCTTGCAGATTTCATCAATTCCCTTTGGTACACTTCTTCAAATGCTATCTATGTTTTTTGTTACACTTCTCCAGATTCGTCTATTTGTCGATAATACACTTCTGCAGATGTCGCCTATATCTTTATTTTTTCATTCCCACGTCTATCGTTGTCCATTTCCCTCGTATGTCATTCATAATGTTGATCGTTAAACCTGGATATTGGAAGTCGCTGTATGATCAGCACAATATCTTCTTTCTCGAAAAAATACCGTGACTTTTCTTGTTTGTGTTTACCGTCTATAGCTTCTTAACTTGGTCAAGAAGCATCCATCTACCGAAGACCTTACTTACCGCTGTAGAAAGCTTACTTATGCAGAATCTTTTTCGAAAGCAGTGAATTTAAAAAAAAAATGGTTATATAAAATAATTGATAATATTAGTTTCAAAATGTCTACATAGTTTTCGTTTATTTAGCTTTTCATTTAGCTCTTCTGACCGAAGCAGTCTTTAGGTTTTACCCTTGCACCAAAAATGGATACAAATGGTTTTCTCAGATGTGCCTATTGTTAAACAAGCAGTGTATATATATATATATATATATATATATATATATATATATATATATATATATATATATATATATATATATATATATATATATATATATATATATATATATATATATATATATATATATATATTATCACAAGCCACTATTTAACTATGGTGGGGGAAGGTGCTAGCTGGCTAACCCCTCATCACTAGGGCATTAACACTGTTGTACAGATTTAACTGCTACACACAATCTTGCTCGTGTCCACTAAGGTATGACTATACAACAATGGGTGACACAAGGAACGAAAGCTTCTAAACGGCTAATATCCCTTTATTAGCAAAATCATAATTTGGTCACACACGGCCTTATGAAATGCAAATACATATATAAATGCCGCCACATGGAATGAACATATAATGTCAATATGCAAGACCAGACAATATGGCTTCCTAACTACTACGGTGAACACAGCTCAATGTAGCGGCGAACCAACATGGTACTAACGACTTAACGACTATCAAAAGTACGTACAACCAATTCTCAGCTTACACAAAAATCAACTCTGAACAAATAATCACTTCCCTGGAATAAATATCACCAATATAAGACTAATCTGGCGGGCACTGTATCAAGATATTCACTGGAAATATGGACAGCATCAAGCTGGCATAGAATATCGTCCAAACGGGACGGCAGCCCAATCACGAATGAATCTTTCGCGCTCAAAACCCTTAGCGCCCGAATTTCCGATGGTCACCTGACCCAGTCATTCGGCTATTTCCGTCTGCTTCCTACCGGCTTGCCTTGTCACTAGCAAGCAAGCAACCACAAAATAGCGTTGTGACATCCAACGCCCCCCCCCCCTTCCCCCTTAAGAAAGAATACGAAGTTTTCTTCCATCCGGAGGGTGCTGGGCCCGAACCCCTCAGAGGTCATATGCCACCTAACAGCATACCCTCACTGACCTAACAGCTCCGTCCTAGCAAATATCCCTCTCATATGTGCAACATAAATCGGGACCAAAACACGTGTACATGATAAATCACCCAAGGTTAAGGCAACCATAAAAATGACAAAAGTTACCTCACCTGTGTAACTTTGAAATAATCCCCGTAGGGTAACTAAGTATCTGAATGACTAGATTCACCTACTACCATACTCATCCTTTCAAACACAAAACCACAAACTGCCTTTATGGCGATGTACATCATGAAAACGATGAACATAACATTCTTGACCCAAGCAAGACATTCAGATATACAGAAGATTTACAGTCAATCGTAACATCTAAAACATACATATGCTCGAACATATAATATCAGCAATACATTTATACAGTAGAATAGGCATGGTAGGGCATGTCCGCACCGCAACACCACCCTCTGGTCCGAAGTATACAGAGGTCGGCGCATTCACAGTACTCGTCGTTGACTGCATCTGACACATACGCACAATTCACGTGTTCGATCGGCGTTGCACACACGTCCGCATCATGTCCCTTGTCTTTGCAGGTGGAACATCGGCGTTCCCTTTTTTGATTACCTGTGTGGACTGTTCTAAGGGCTGCTAGCCGGTGAAGGTTGCGCATCGGAGTCAGAGGATCGGCTATCCGCGGATCCATTCCTTCGCTTGGACGGTTTCCCCTTGTAGTAAAACCTATCTTCCCCGCCGGACTCATCAAAGCGTACCTGCTTACGCATTTGGCGCTCCTCTTCGTCACTATCACTTCTCCTGTGCCGGTTGTTCCCGTTCGACCGGCCACTCCGATGAGATCGGAAATTATCATAGTTCCCTCTGCGTGGCTGATAGGGACGGGAGGGTCTATTGTGCCTCTGCTCTTGGAAGCTATATGCACCGCCTGACCGACGTTGTCACGGTTGAGTTTGAACTTTCCCGACTACCGCAACTAAAGAATCGGACAGCCCGGATCGATGGACGGGTTTGCCCGGATGGGCCAGGACGTAATGGTTGCCCAACTGCGACATGGAATCAATGTTTTTTGGCTGGCGTACTTGAAGAAACGCTACTAGCGCTGATGAGCATGACAAAAACACTTTGTTCCGTAGCATAATGTCTAACAAACCATCATAGTCCTTTGTAATCCCCTCCATTTCGATCCATCTATTGAGCAGAAGCTTGATCTTTGAGGTGAAATCCCCGAAGTCCTGGTCTGCACTCGGCGCTGCCTTTCTAAACCGTGTACGATTTCCGTCTGCCGTTAGACGGAATTTCCTGAGCAGTCGTTCTTTAACCTTTCTGTAATCAGCTCTATCTTCCAGCGGGAGGCTGTAAAAGTCTCCATCGCTGGCCCGACCAATAATGTGGACAACAGAGATGGCTACTGGTCTCTTTTAGCCTTCCAGGCCACACATTCGGCCTCGAATCTCTTGAGGAATAAGTGTAAACTATATATTTTATCGTTAAAATTCGGTAGCGCAGCCTAAAGGGACGATGGGAATCCCTCGGAGTCGAGTTCTGAACACGCGCACTCAAATCTAGTCGTTTTAATTCTATTTCATTATCGATCTTCCTCTCCTCCAATGCTATTCGCAATCTCTCCTTCTCTAATTCTATCTCTCTTTCTTCTTGCATCTTCTTCTCTTTTAATTCTTTATCTTCTTTCCTCTTCATCTCTTGTAAGTCTATCTCTCTTTCTTTTAGCTGCAACTCTTCTTTCCTCTTCATCTCTTGTAATTCTTTATCTTCTTTCATCTTCTTCTCTTGTAATTCTAACTCTCTCTGTGTTTTAATTGCAACTCTTCCTTCCTCTTCATAGGGATAGGGACGGGAGGGTCTATTGTGCCTCTGCTCTTGGAAGCTATATGCACCGCCTGACCGACGTTGTCACGGTTGAGTTTGAACTTTCCCGACTACCGCAACTAAAGAATCGGACAGCCCGGATCGATGGACGGGTTTGCCCGGATGGGCCAGGACGTAATGGTTGCCCAACTGCGACATGGAATCAATGTTTTTTGGCTGGTCTGTCTGTCTCAGTTATTTAGCGTGCGGACGTGTTTTTGTGTAGTCCTACATTTGGATTTTTAAACTGCATATCTAGCAATATTTCTGAAGGATTTTTATATCACTGTGTACATAATGTTAATTGCTTTATCGTGAAATACATATTATTGTGTTCATATGAATAGGAAATGTGATTTTTAGGAAAAATGAAGACAAGCATATCTTCTATTATAGGTATAGCAAGTCGCTTTTGTGTTGGAATTACTAAACGTTCCACATGGTCAGCACTGATAATTGGGGTAGCCGACAGAAATGGATGTTTTATTACACCCTACGGAATGTCAGAGAACCGTGGCTTTAGAAATTGGTCAGCGGTAAATATGTGTGTCGACCGAGTCAAGCTGTCAACTAGAGCGGAGTGAACGACTATAATTGACCACTTTCCACGCCCATTAAATACGCCTGGTCATTTACCGTTCCCACTCACAATGCTACACGTAAATTCGGTCGGTACAACCCGTCCGAACACAAAAGGTGCCAAACAGAAGGACTACGTTTTGAACGTTACTAAAGCGGTTAAAAAGAAAACTCGCAGTTTGAAGACCAGCACGCTATACACGCCATGCGTAACATTATCTTATAAGAACAATAACCAGTGTGCAATTCTGACGTTTTCTACCTTAATCGAATATGAAGCTTTACGTAGCCTGTCTAAGGCATACTATGAATCTAGTGCAACTGTTGAAGCAAGGACTGACGCTAATGGTTCATATGTAGAAGATGTTATTTCCACAGGAGAGGTTGTCCTACATTTCTATAACACTACAAATAAAGTAATGATACAGGGCGCAGAGTGCGCTATTAAAGATTGGGTTAGTACGGACCTGAACAATTTATGGAAATCAGCAAATACTGCTGGAGTCAGTCGAGAGGCCATCATATCAAATGTGCCAGTTCAAAGTATTCCTGCAAAAACTTCTAAATCTAAGAAGTTAGCAATCACACATTCCACTGTTTCCGCAGATATCACAACAAACATAACTCCCAATAAAGAGTGCAAAATGATGTCACAGACAAAACCAAAGTCACCAGCGTTAGCTGATACAAGTGACATCACAGAGACAGAACACCTATCAAGCACCTTTGACAGTAGTCCAACAACATCCCCTCTTACATTACCTATGCACTCGTCACAAGATCAATTTTTAATAATATTGTCTGAGATGGAGATACTAAAAGCAGAGCTGAGCAGCCTCAAAAAAGCTTACGAGCAGCTCCATGCTGACCACATGTCCCTCAAAAATAGCTGTGAGAGAAACGAGTCTGAACAACAGAAAGAAAGCACACAGCAGAAGAATAAACACAGACAGTGTAACACAAACACAAGCTCAGAGGGAAATTCCGACGGTAGTGAAGTACAGCATACGACACAAGCTGAACCGAGCCATAAAGAAGACCATGACCTGTGCATTCTTGAATTCCCTGCAGACATGAGCAGAATCCCTGTCCAGATTTCTACTCGGCAGCCCCCACTGTCGACAGCCAGTTCACATCACAGCAAGAAACCTACACACAATCCCAGCATAGTTCAAACACAAGAAACAGCACACACTGCCACCGGCACACACACACATCTTTCAAATAGAAGGAAACACTTCATCTTTGGTGACCAAAATGTGAAGGACCTTCAAAAATGTCAATTAGTAACAGCAGATATAGACACGGTCACTGTTCGCTTCAAAAATTGGGCATCTGCGCAGGACCTACTGACTCTCCTTAAAAGATATGAAACTGATCTTGATGTAGCCAGGGTCACTGTGCACATTGGTCTGTCGGACGCGCTAAAGCATAACGAAATTGCACAAACAGAGCTAAATCAAATCACAAGTAACTTCCAGTTCCTGTTCCCAAATGCAAAGGTATATTTTTCAGCTATTATACCTCCAGTTCGTTCACATTATAGGAAATCTGTTGAGATGAACAACACAAAATTGAAAAAGCATTGCGTCAGACACCACCACACATTTATAGAACACTCCTCGTTCCTTGCCACATCCGGAGCTCTTAGGAAGCATCTTTATAGCGGTGACATTTCCTTATCCGATCAAGGAACCAGTATGTTGGCGAGAAACATCAAATTTCCAGAAAACACCCTCAGAGGCACAGCCAGCACATCAGCATCCAAGTATCCTTCAAAAAACGACACACGAATGTAACCAGCTACTCCTCTAATGCAATTTACGACCTTGAGTTTCCGCCAATACCCACAACTTCAAGCACCAGCCAGACAACGTCACACAATCAGGAGTATCAAGACAGACCCCTTATTAGAACTACAGATGTGCAAGAAACAGCCAATAATATCGGCCTTCAGCAACATTCTACGACCGACGACCCACCTCAACAACAACCTGAGACACTCCATTTTCAAAGATCTGTAAAAGATTCACTTCAACCAACTCAGGGTCCACCTACTGAAATCTCACCACGTCCGCTGTCGCACCAGACACCAATGAGAGATCACCCATCATCGTTGTCATCACAGGTTTTCCCATATCAACCCGCACACCCAACCTTTCATAACTTTCTACATCAGCAAAGCCTCTTGAACTACGCACCTTACACTTGGAGGTCCTACTGGCCGGAATATCCCATTCATCCAACAACAGTACCTCAACATCCCGCGAACACCTACTACCAAATGAATCATCTTTTACGTCCAAATCTATCTCCCTTTTATTGTCCACAACCCTCTCCTCAACATTATCAGTGACTGTTCACTTCACAAGTCGACGTCTCTGTAGGACCAGCAACTGTCGGATAATGCTTTATTTATTTATTCTCAGTATCTATTTGTTTGTCTGCCCGTCTATTCTCTTGGTGCAGCTTAACTTTGTTGTTAACCTTCACAGTGTGGATGGGTGTGCTTGTTGTGTGACAGTTTCTTACAATTTTTAACTAGTACAGTTATCTGAATTGTTTGTAATTTGTTGTATTAAGGTGTGCATTTATGTACTATTACTTTTAATCTCACATATATAGCAACCTCGTGATGTTTATTTAGTTATTTATTTTCTATTTGAGCGTAAAACTTCTTTCACATAAAAATGTCAGGTAATTATGAACAATTACTAAATACAATTGGCTTACGGCTTGGCCACTTGAACGTAAACCATCTTTTAGGTAAAATTCCAGAACTCACACAAATTCTTAACCAAAATTTCCAGGTTTTTGGTTTTTCCGAAAGTCGTCTGAATGAGAAAATAACCGACGATGATATTGCGCTCAGAGGTTTTAAAACTATTCGGCGAGATTCTAGTAGACAATTAGAGACGGGTCTAGCAGTTTATATTTCTACTTCTCTCAGTTATCGCCGCAGAAACGATCTTGAGACTATAGATATAGAATGCATATGGTTAGAGATAAAGCCCCAAAAGCAAAGATCTATTTTAATCGGATATCTTTATCGTAATCCCAGTGTAGGAACAACATGGTTTGAAGATTTTATCAACATGATGGATAAAGTTATTACTACAGTTAACGAAATTATTCTTCTTGGTGATTTTAATATCGACATGCACAAGCCAAACAATATATGGACCAACATCATAGCATCGTATAACATGAAACAAATAGTCAACAAACCTACCAGAGGTAAGGTGATAGGATATCACCTTGTCTTACACCAGTGGTGGTCCTGAACTCTTCTGACTTATGGTTTGCTGTCCTCACATAATTTCTGCAAGACTTGTAGAAGCTCTGTATAGCATGAATCAGAGGTGCTGGAATATTCTTCCTTGCCAAACAGTCCCAAAGTTTGCTCCAAGGGACCCTGTCAAATGCCTTTTCCAGATCTATGAAACAAAGATGGATCTCACTCTTATACTCAAGGGCCTTTTCACTCAGCTGTCTGAGTGTGAAGATTAGCTCTTGAGTACTTCGGTTTGCTCGGAATCCGCACTGGACCTCATCCAATTGTGGCTCAGCTAGACGTCGGAGTCTCTGCTCTAAGATTCTAGAGTAGATTTTACCAGGGACACTGAGAAGGGATATGCCTCTATGGTTTCCACATTGTCGATTGTCACCCTTTTTGAAAATTGGTGTTATGATGGCAATCTCCCAATCCTTTGGTATGGTCTTGTTGCACCATGCTGCCTGTAGGACCCTTAAGAGTAATAGGTCGCCTGATGCTCCCATGTACTTAACCATTTCTGGTGTTATACCATCATGCCTGCTGCTTTGCCCATCTTGATTTTCTCCAGTGCTGCCTTCAGTTCTTCCATCTTTATGTCATCTTCACCATCATTGGTTTTCTCTTCTGTGCTAGTGGTTATCATTTCTGATGCTTCACCATGCTCACCATCCAGGAGTTCTGAGAAATATTCTTTCCATCTTTCTATTACTTCCTTTGGGGCAGTAAGCAATTTGCCTTGCTTGTCCTTTATAAATTTGAGAGGACATTGTTTTTCCTTCCTCATGTTCTTTAGGGTCTTATAGAACAATTTCTGGTTTTAAAAATACTATAAAATATCATTGCTTGCATCATACATCAAACATCATCTGTCCTAATGTTACAATATGTAATGTAGCTTCCGTACCATTGACTCAGCGCGTCAGGTACTTAATTAGCTCTGTCGTTCAACAAACGAGCTCCTAAATTGCGTAGCATTAATACATAAGGCTGTTATTCAACTGGCATACCTCGCCAGGTATATTTCCTCTTGCTGAAAATATTGGCCGTAATACAGGGCCTCAATATGTAGACAGCTGTTTATCCTTTTTTAGCAGGCACGATCAAACCATGCTAAACATATATATATATATATATATATATATATATATATATATATATATATATATATATATATATATATATATATATATATACCGCCAACCAGCGGCGTCCACAATAATTTATCATCATCATTAGGCTTCTGTTCACTTGAAAACATATAGTCTCATTTGGCTAGAACTAGAAGCAAAGAAGAAATTCTGTCTCTCAAGATCTGTGAGCTTCACTCGACAGATAGGTAATTTCAAATGTTCTGCAGCCAAAGGCATAGTAATAAGAATGTCATTTACCTTCATACAGAATCTTCCGGATACACCTTTAACAAACAATTACTGGGGAAAACTTTGACATTTCAGTCATATCGAAACTTTCCAATCCCCATGATGGTCTAGAGGAAAACACAACGGCCATCGTCGTCCGACAGCCCAGATCACAATCTAGATGACGGAAGTCACAGTTCGCGCCCAGAACTCTGCGCATGCCTAGACAGCATAAAAATGAGCACCGTTCAGATAGATCAACGACAACGATTGAAAGAAAGAGAAGATAACCCTTTAAACAACCTGTCATAGAAGTTAATACTCAATTATCCAACTTTGACCAACAAAGTTTTACAACAAAAGTATTAAATAGATTTACCTATATGACTCCGTCAAAACGACAAAAGTATAAAATAGATTTACCCATTATGACTCCGTCAAAAACGACAGCAACAAATACGTCTTCCCTAAACCGTTGAAATGGAGCGTGTTAGCAACTTGCGTTATAAGCACCGAATTGTGATAGAATTTCTCGTTGCAGAGAAGGAAACTGTTGTGAACTTTCACAAGCGTCTATGTGATGTGTATGGAAGTTTTGCAGTCGACAGGAGTACAGTCAGTCGCTGGGTTCAGAGAATCAAAGATTCAGGAAGTGGAGATACGGAGCTGCTTGATCGGCAGCGCTGTGGACGTCCTGCCACAGCCACCAACGCAGAAATATTGAAATGCGCTGAGAGCATTATTCTTACTGATAGGCGAATCACTACTCAACAATTGGCCTTACAGTTGTCAGTCAGCATTGGTAGAGCAAATGCAGTTATAAAAACTCTCGGATTTTCTAAGGTTTGCGTAAGATGGGTTCCTCCAAGTCTCACAAATGACCACCAATCGCAAATGAAAGCAATTTCTTCTGAATTGTTGGAGCGTTTCAATGCTGAAGGAGAGATCTTTTTGGCTAAGTTCGTTACAGGTGACGAAACCTGGGCACATCATTTTGAACCTGAGACAAAAAGACAGTCAATGAAGTGGCATCATCCGCGATCTCCACGAAGAAAGAAATTCAAGACAATTCCTTCAGCTGGAAAGGTCATGATCACTGTCGTTTGGGACATTGAAGGTGTGATTCTTGTGGACGTTATGCCAAGAGGAGAGACAATCAATTCGCAAGCTTACATTAAGACGTTGAAAAAAACTCATTCAACGTTTTCGCAGAGTTCGGCCGCACAAGAATCCAGCAGACCTGCTTCTCCTTCACGACAATGCGCGACCTCACACAAGTCTGGCAACACAGGAAGCAATCACCAAATTGGGTTGGACTGTACTACCCCATCCACCCTATAGTCCCGATTTGGCACCCTCTGATTTTCATCTATTTGGTCCACTTAAAGATGCACTCCATAGGACAAGGTTTGAAGATGATGAAGGAGTGATTCATGCAGCAAAGAAATGGCTACATGATCAAGACAAAATCTGGTACGGGCTAGGAATACATGCACTTGTTTCGCGCTGGCATAAAGCCGTACAAGTTGATGGGGATTATGTTGAATAATACCGATGTTTACAAGACATATCCATGTATATTGTGTATAAATTTCATGCTTTTTGGATAAACAGCTCCTGAGAAAAACGATGTGGTTCATTACTTTCTGAACGCCGCTCATATATATATATATATATATATATATATATATATATATATATATATATATATATATATATATATATATATATATATATATATATATATATATATATATATATATATATATATATATATATATATATATATATATTGAAATCAAGTAACCAAAATAAGCGGCCTTTGGGAGATAAATGTAACGCAATCTGACGCGTTGTACGGCTCAGAGTGTAAAATTCATTATCATCAATTTCCTTTGCGCCCCTGACAGAGCATGAAGCCATCACACACTTCAGTTGGTCCTTAGGAAGCCTGTAACAACCAGTCACGTGCTCTTGTAGCAGTGATTTATGTTTTAACTTGTTTTACATGATGATGTTGCCAGCTCCGTGCATAATATCTTATTAGTTGACATGCCTGATTGTACATAGTCCTTTTCTTTCTTTGTTTTTCAGTGGCCCCCCGGTAGAAATAGTTTATATTTTATTTCTCCACATCGTTCTTTCTTTCTTTCTTTTCTTTTCTTTCTTTCTTTCTTTTTCTCATTCTTTTTGTTGTAAGTTTCAAAAAAGAACACTCTAATCTTTGGTACAACAACACTTGAAGATTCTCATTTCTTATACTTTCCCCCGTTATTCAATCTAGATGCTCCAGCACTTAAAGAGCTCTTTGAAAATGCCATTTGGCGATATATTCATTAAGTATTAAAGAAGCGAACATTTTTCCGAACAGCGTAAAGAACGAAAAAAAACACAGCTATAATTTACTCGAGGCTGTGTCAAGGGTCAAAAGTGCATGTACGGACCGCTAGAAGCAAACAAAAGAATGTAATGAGCTGCAGAATAACGGTAATCAATTTTAAAAGTTTCATTTAGAACAGGGGTCTTCAAAGTCGGCAATATTGACCCCATGGTTCGATATCGGCATCTACGGTGATGATTAAAGAGGGTTGATCGAGGGTTGATTAAGCTTTTAGAGTCGGAATTTGGCTATTGTGTAAGACACAAAAATGCTAGCTGTAAAACAGTTTTACATACAGACATATTGCTATAAAATACCCAACGGTTTGTGCCGTTTCTTTTTACATTACGAAGTTCGTACATAGTTGAATCTGGTTCTAGCTAGGCAAATGCAGGTTTATCAAAGCACAGGAATAGACTGAACCTGGAACTAAAACTTACGACTAAACATCACCAATCTCTATCAAAATAATAATTCCACGACTAAACATCACCAGTCTCCATCAAAATATTAATTCCACGACTAAACATCACCAATCACCATTAAAATATTAATTCCACGACTAAACATCACCAATCTCCATCAAAATATTAATTCCACGACTAAACATCACCAATCTCCATCAAAATATTAATTCCCTAATTAATACTTGTAAGCCACATGTCCTTATAATGAATTAAACCAGTTCAAAAAAGAGGTAAAGTTAATATATGTGCCTCTATAATTACGTCTTTTATTTATGTATTTTATGACGGGGGTTGATAAAGAGTCAAAGGGATCGGGACTCAAAACAGTTTGGGAATCCCTGATTTAGAACGAATGTAGAAACAGATTATGTATTCCTGTGTATCGTGTAAACCGGACTTTATAACCGCCAGTAATCATGGTGATCAATGTTAAAGTGTCGATTAGACCGACAGTACTAGATGATAATGTTTTCTTATGTCTCGTGCAACTGTTTTTGTTGATCAGAATCGACATCATTGCACTGCAGGCACACACATAGGTACTCAGTCTCACTCAGCAAATGCCGAAAGCTATAAATGCTAATTGTTTCTGCTGTAAACAAAACCGGGACCCATCCTCTCATACGTTCATCTCTGCTGGTCTAAACTTAGATGCCAAGTACCAGCAATCTCGGCCTCCGTGATTCGTTGATTGCAGAGCCATTATCCAGCAGGTGATCATTACATATCATTCGTATCTCTCCTTTATCCGTATCCAGTGTCCCCACTACGGGTGCTCTCGAAGTTAGTCTGTCAGATCTTTCATTGCCGTTTACCACTGCGTGACAAGGTCAGTAGATCCACACCAGTTCCTGAAGTTTCAAGGCTTTTACGGATGTTTTCCATTCCTGCCCCAGTCATCCATTTTGGACTTAAATTAAGAAGCACAGACTGAAAGTCCGGCACATTAATGCTCTGGAATATGGAGTTTCAGACAACCACGTCAGGGCTTCAGCAGCTGTCTCTATCTCTATTCTCATGCTTTGAAGGTTGTTGTCAAGTAAGTAACGCTCTGTCCAACAATGACCTTGCCCTTTACTCTCGCCAATAAGCCCCATCCTGAATTCTCATCCCGGAGTACAGACCCATTAGTGTACACAATGGCATCATCATCCCCAGCATGATAATTTATCAGTTGGTTAATTTCCAGCTCGGCTTTCCCTTTGCCCTAAGCTCGGCCCTTCGTGCCAAAGTTGATGATGACTTTTACACAGTTTGTCCAGTTCTCATCTGACTTACTCCACTCTTCTCACTGGGACATACTTTCAACGGTGGTCACTTGCCCAATCGTAGCCTGTTGTGGTGGTTTTTTATGTTATGTAATGTTGTTGTTCTGTATTACTATTGTACTGAATGAGGTCAGCTGTGAAGGTACCTGATTATATCAAATTTTAGGTTGAGTTATCAGAGAATCTTTCGGCTACCACCTTATGACCTCAATCAGACCTATTCTTGACTAGTATGTATGATAGCTACGTCTAATATCTAGGGTTATGCAAGTGTGGTGTGATAAAAATTTTACACTAACCCACACACATATAAACAACTATTAAAGTCTATGATCGAATGAACTAGCAGCTGGGTTAAATTTTGATGTGTAAATATTTTCTATACAATTTTATTAGTCCTGAACCTAGTATTCTTCTAGTCAGGACTTTCAAAATTAAAAGAACTCAAGGTATATACATAAAATATAAATTTTTAACCCAAAGGGACAATTGTCCAAACAACTACTGTTAAAATATACTAATAGTGTCACTAAATTTTTAATATTACTGGTTTCTAACACTGGATGGCTGTTTGGGATTCTTTAATCATCCCCAGTTCTTTAATACACAATTTTCAGTGTTTAATTCTTTGGGGAATATTTCTATTATGTTACACAATGGGCTCTAGTCTTTGATGCTGATGAAGCGTCCTGTGCCACATATTATACTTAACTGGCACAACTGGAACTGTCCGTAAACTTGCTGTAAAACGAACACTTTGATACTTGCCCAAAAGTAACAGGGTGGACTCTGTAGATCCCTGTCACTACTGGAAATGAAAAGACTTCTCAACTGCTTTTCACAGACATCTGGCACCGGGCTAGTGCCAGATAAAAACCCTGTAACAATGAAATAATGTCTCCTTGTTGATATCATACTTAAACTGTTATTTCTACAAGTTATAATACATAAGAAATAAAGATCTGGGTCATATCTGATTAACCAACCCAGCTCATCCATTACAAAGTGTACCAGTGTTGTTCACATGTCTCTCCTCTCAAGGCGGCCCTACATCTGCAATAATAATATTAATCTTTTTTTTTTCTTTTATACAATAAGATAGGTAAGCTGTGTCCATCTGGCCACCTAAGAAAACATTTTTATTTCACAAAACATGTGCATTTTACAAAACTGACAATGTGTTATAGCATAAATCCACCTCTAGGCCCTGCATAAATCAGCTAAGGACCTGTGTACTTACTGTCGAAATGGCAGTATCTCTCACTCACATTTTGAAACAAAATATATATATGAATAATTTCTGCCGTACCATAAATTCAATGAATAAACACAGGTACGTTGATTAGCAGACTTCAGATGTCCTGCTGGCTGAACTGTGATGCCCTTTTGTTTTATTGTATATATTTAATTTAGTAAGGCAAGTCACACTTCACAGAATTACAACGTCCTGTTGTAGGGACTGTATTATGCAAATGGCGAATAGCCCCTCTAAGTTTTCCTTAATATAAAATGCGTTGGCCAATGAGATCCAACTACTAAGCTTTTTAGTTTGAATTTGAAAATATTGGCATTACAAGCTACAAACAGACTTGATTTTCGGACATAACAAGTTTTCTCCTCACTCATTCTTAGATTTCCACTGCTAAAATATATTTAGTGTTAAGCCATCCCATAATTTCTCTCCCCTTGTCTACCCCTCCTCCAATAGAATACATGTACCCTTTTCCTGCCTTTTTCAAGGACGCGTCAAAAAATCACCGTTAGTGAAAGTAAAACCGAGCATGTGTTGGTCGGTTTGTCATAACCAATACCGTCTTTTGTCCATATCTTTCTTATTATCTGTCAGATTTTCTATTTTAAAGCATATTATGTATCACGAGACGATAAGCTCTTAAACTAGCTAACTTTTATGACCCTAAACCTATTAATAAGGAAGTCCATATTTTTCCAGAGTTAGTTTCAATTTCCATTATCATATAAATTACGCCACATTTTCTTCTCTCCCGCGTTGTCCAAAACTGAAAAAACTAGTCTGTTACGTCATAAAATGGACTCTTTTTGCAGCGAAAACGCTGTCTGTGTGTTTATATATATTTTCTCAGTGTGCCTATAATCCGAACAAGTAGTGGGTTTGCGGGGTATTTTTAAATTCTACAAAGCTTGCGACACGTTACCGAACACCGGCCATGGTATCGTCTCGTACTGTCGTCTTGGGTTAGCTAGTCCCAAGAATCTAACGCTTGACGATTTGTGGCATGTGTTCGCGCTCTCTCTCTCTCTCTCTCTCTCTCTCTCTCTCACTTTTATGCGTTCGTTTATGCCTCCCCTGTTTTGAATCGTACTCTCTTTTCGTGGAACAACTAAGCTTGTCTTTTCAAAATTTTTACCGTTAACCCTTGACGGGCGAGTTAAAAAGTCGAATACCACTAACACGGCAATAAGGTTTCACACTACGTTCTTATCTCAATGCGATGACTGGTGCGGGGAAAGAAGACGCGTTACAACTATACTATTATTATTTCTACTCATATTATTTTAACTTTTATACTTATAATTAATAATTTTATCGCTGTATCAATGTACTTTATCACACCCGTGCTTTCCATGACATCCCTTTCTTTGTTTTTGCTCTCTTGATGTCAGCTATGTATCCATGTCGGGAGGTGTCTTTTGCCTGTGGTTATCCGCAAATAGACTTTTGTTCGGGCTGTTGCATACCTAGATCTAGTCGACAGCAATACAAGAATGTACCGAATTGTCAAAATGGCTGTATTTCGTGTACAGCTTAAAACTATAGGGAGCCGTGGTAGTAAAGTGGTTAGTTCACTGGCTTCTTAGCTTGGTCCATGGTTCGATCCCCAGTTGAGGTGGGATTTGTTAGACCCGGGGTCGACCCAGTCTCATGAACTGGGAACCAGAGCAACTCTGGGAAGGTTAAGGCAGCCGGCGTAATGCTGACCACATCACCCCTACTGTGGCGATGGTCAAGAAAATATGGGCCTAACAGCAAATTCCCAATATGCCTCAATGGGCATGTAAAGGGATCCTTTACCTTTTTATTTTAACTATAGCATTTTGAACACATTCCAGAAGTCCACATTGTGATACTGACAGAGTAAATGTATACAGTTAGTAACACTTCATTGGTAATATTACAATTCTTGTACACAAAAAAAAAAAAGAAATGTGTGTAATGTACAGTGCCGGCTCGTGGGCGGTGCAGATGGTTGGTCGCACTGGAAACCGTCCTTAAAAAAGGGGGTATGCTGAAATATATTGAACAAAATTGTATTTAAATATCTGAAGAGACATTTAAAACTGAATTGCTACAGAGTTTAAAGTGTGAACTATTTGTGTGTTTATTTTGATTTCATGTCTGAATTATTGTATTTCTTTAAAAAAAAAAAATCCATCTGTTTTTCAACATGAATAAAAAAAAAAGATTACTTACCATAAGACTTGAAATTGAGTTCCCTAAGTGAAAAATACAATATGCCACACGGGGCACGAGGGAGTTGAGGAAGCCGCCATCACGAGACCTCGCACTACCTTGCAAAATTCCTAGGGCCGACTCTGCTCATGTAATAATAGAAATATTGCAGACAGTTATTTACTGTTGTTAAATTAGTCTTGAAATAAACTATAAATATTGCTACAAAATCACTGCCAGTTAAAATAAAACGATAAATCAAGTTAATTTGTCAATTTTATTTTCTTAACTGAAGTTTTTGAAAAGACTGGCAGCGTCGTGAGTATCTTGGCGGGAAATGAAATAGAAATAATGGACGACAAGATAAAATGGAGAACAACGAGTATATGCGGTTCTGGAATGCCGAGAAAACAGCTGTTAAATTCTAGAATGATGAAAAGAGAGATATGAAATAGTGAAATGCCGAAAGACAGATCTCAAGACTGGACAGCTGAACAGACACATTTTAAGTGATTGACTAATGAAAAGAGAGATCTTAAGTGCGAGATGCTGAACTAAAAAAAAAAAGGCATCACTAAACAGATTTTAAATACTGAGGTGCTGAAAAGACAGATTTAAATAACTTAAAAGCTGAAAAAACAGATTTGAAGTATTGGAATTTTGAAGTGGCAGATTCTAAAGTACTGGAATTCTATAAAAATAATAATAAAAAAACAGATTGGAAGTACAGTACTGGAATTCGGAGACGACAAATTTGAAGTACAGGAGTTCTGAAAAGTTAGCCAGTGGTGAAGGAAAATTGTCGTAAATCCAAGTAGGCATGGTACCAACAAGGACGAATTCATTAAAATAAAAGCAGATTCAATGGAAAGATGTAGGAGAAAATCACACCAAAGTAGAAATGAAATAAAACGTAACACCAAGTCACAACTTACACCGCGTCTTTGGTCGCAAACCGATAAAACATAAGCTGTACAAAAGAAAAGAGCGGAAACTTCATCTTCTTTGATCCTTATCCGCCGACTGTCAAAGCAGTCAGTGGCCATCACCCCTGGTGGCGTCTTGAGGGCAGCAACTGCTTCCACTATGCTCGATCGGCGGCCATCCTTCGTGCAGTGTCCCAGCTCCAAGGTTGCCACTCAAGTTCTAGAGATAAACCTAGATTTTCTTCTTTAAAAAACCCAGAAATACCCAGATTATCTTATGCCTCAAATACACGGGAAAGACGATGCTTACACAATGTTTTGGTGCAACGTTAGCACAAATAAGCTGTGTGCTACCAAGTTTTATTCATTTTATTCATGTTCATTCATTTTCTTCATTTTTATTTTATTTTTTATTACCCAAAAAATTCACAATTTATAAAACTGATTTTATTAACACCCCAATATATGAACTCTTGAAAATGAGATATTTTAACAGTAACATGAACGCAGACAACAGTATCTCCGCTTTAGCAATTTTGTCTTGGAGGCAGGGTGTTGCCGTCATTTTGGACAGTGGAAAAAACGCCAACCTAATGTATGTTTGGTTTAATGTGATCAAAGAGAGATACATGTTTATTGTCTTTCTGTGACAGGTTTGACTGGTGATTATCTTCTCCTGTCTTATGTTGTCCTGTCTCAGGCAATGTCTTATAATTGACATGTCTCAAGTCTATTTATAGGATCATATACGGAGTATCTTTATCACCCGTTTGGGCGGAAACGCCTGGTCTGGGTTTGCCTCGATCTGGTCCATGCTCTTTGGGCATGCGCGGGTCTTGGGGGGCAAAAGCCGAGAGACTGATTGAGAGAGAGTGTACCTGAGGCGTAGAGCGGATGTACCGATCCGTAGATTTCTCTCTGCCAAGTTTTCGATAGGGATTGGAAATTCTGGGAATGACTGTTTGTCATTCTTCCGTCCCTGAGTGTTTCTTTATGCCAGTATTGGCTGTGTTGTGTTACCTTAGAGTGTAAGGATTCTTTGAGAAGGTAACTGAAACATTATTCGATCTTTCGTCTCGTTTAGATCTTACAGGTACATTTATCGCTGCTGGCGACATAGTGAGCGAAGCTCACAAGGAGTTATTATACTGTACTCCAGTATGGCTTCATATTTGAAAGACTAGGTCTAAGTTGACCCGTTACATACATAAGCCTAAGAATCATCTTTATGGATCCGCAATGCAGGCGGAATATGGTTTGGCAGAAAATATATTTATCTCAGAAGCTTGTGTAAACTGAGAGTGACCTGATTATCGAGGCCCGCGACCTGCGGCCTGATTTCGTTGTCATTATATTGGTCCGTGTTTACGGCCAATATTCTTCACCAGAATGAAGTATCTGGCATGTGAGGACAGTCTGAAGTCTTCTGCTAATTGTAAGACAATGGCATTGACTTTGTTTAAATAACTGATATCGCCCGTACTACGCAATATATTTGCTAGGGCTTACCTGACGGGGCTCAGTCAGAGATTAGAGCTATAGCATAAACAATAGACATTGTTACATGTCTGGGAACTGTGATGCCTGAAGCTGACCTTTGTAACTACACATATTATGTACACGATCTTATACTATTGACTGTTTCGTCCATCATCATCGTATTATCGTACGTCATAAATAAATATTGTAAACGTCAGCAGCATTCCCTACTTCACTGACTTCTACTTGTTGTTGTGTGAGTTAATGTGAAGTCGTCCAAGAGCCTATACGGCCTTCGTGTTATCAGCACTGTTAATTACTCACTTACACAATCAACCACATTGTCATACAAGTACTACACGTCTGAATCTACAGGAATACTGACATTATGTATGTGTCTACTATACCCTGGCGACACCTCACGCTAGTGACCTAATTCCTCGCTACTACTTGGTACTGTCCAGGACAACACGACACGCTCAACGTACTAACATTCATAACACATCAAAACAGTACGTTACATCTGGGCATTTACACTGAACAACCATTTACATCTCCAGTCAAACAGACTTTTACATCTGGTGGACCAGATTCGTGGGTTTTTTTTGTCAACGACACGGATTTTCCTCCCACATCTGGATTTATGCATCCGGAAGACAACATTGACAGTTAGTTGTCAGCTACACAGGACAGTAGGAAATAGGTCAACGTATGCTGACCGACGTATACATTTATGGACAATACAGAATCGCTACATGAACCACAGCTGCTGCAGAATTGCTACATGGATCACAGCTGCTACAATAGTGCTACATAGACCACAGTTTCTAAGGAAGTTATTTAACACTGTGACAATCGTCGAAGGACATATGTGTCAAAAGTTCACGTCACAATTTACGTGCAAGCTCGAATTGTAAACATAGAACAGCTCAACCTATTGTTTACTACGACATTATACAAACATTCTCAACTGAAGTCGAGTTTGGTTTGATAGCTTCACTTTGGAGACTACTACACCCGTTGTCAAGTTACAGTGACCTTCAACGGTGGAACGTCTACTAGTGTTTACAAGTGTACTGCAATGAACTGCATCTTTGCGGTTGTAGAGGATTACGCTTAAAGATAAGTGGCCTGGTTTTACATGTTAAACTGAGCCTTTATTTTGTGTGCAAATAAGCCTTCCTCGTTTCACATTCATTATATGCATTCTATTGTTTACTTGTTCTTTGTTTACTTGTTGAGTTAGTGTGTATTTTTTTCTGCGGGTTCAGGTTGGAGGGTCTTACAGTAAATATCCCACTCAACCGAGGGTTACTGTAAGCGTTCTTTAGGTATTGTGCATATTTCTCACAGTGGAAATTGCAAGCGACTTTTGTTGCTATTTATTTAATTTTTTGTTCTTAGCTGTGACGAGATGTGTTAGTGTTGTTTTCGTTATTTTTTCTCCGTACTTTAGTTTTGATTCGTTTTGGTTTGTATTTGTCTGCCTTCTCTTTTCTATTGTTAGTTTCTTTACACCCTTTTGTTTATACACTGTGTTGTCATTGTAATTTTGTGATTTTTCGTAGTTATCATTGTGATTTTTCACAACATTTGATTTAGTTAAGCTGTATTTTTTTTTTTACCTCTGCGAATGTTTTCGTTTGTTTA
The DNA here is from genome assembly GCA_024509875.1 of Oreohelix idahoensis. Taxonomy (NCBI): domain Eukaryota; kingdom Metazoa; phylum Mollusca; class Gastropoda; order Stylommatophora; family Oreohelicidae; genus Oreohelix; species Oreohelix idahoensis. The sequence goes on from JAMPIV010001466.1 coordinate 956,194, forward strand.
GATGCTTGTCTTTGTTTAGTTATCGTGATATTGTTGATATATACAGTCTTCATGTATACTTGATCATGTACTATTATTCATATGATGCAAATTATATACTGAGTTGATTAATAGTGACTTTATAAATAAGTAATTGTACTTAGTCTTTATACAAGTCTCATCTCCCACTGAGATTATGATAACTGGTGTTGCTATTTCAGATAAATTGACAGCACATTTGTAGACAGGATTTCTACATTAGATTTCTTCATACAGCAAGGGTTGGCCCGTGGCAAGACTGATGAGAAATTGGAGGATTTCGCGCTTGCTCAATATGCCAAAGCACAAAAGGCTGAAGAGAAAAAGATTCAAGCGCAATGTTACGCACAAATAATTACTTTTTCCAAAGTCTTTGTATGATCATTTTTCGTATGTATGATCATTTTTTGACTGAAAGGTGTATTATGTTTTTTACAGTCAAAGGGACATAACCCGAGATATCGAGACTACAATTTTTTATGAGTTTGCCTTCTCTTGTATAGAGACACGTTCGGTCTATAATTTCTTGAACGAAGCGTGACCATATCTCCTTATTTGGTAGTATCAGTCAACTGTTGTAGATGTCTGAAACCTGTCTTAACGCTTCTGTTCATGACCATAAAAGGCGCGACTGTGTAAGACTTTTATCTCGAATGTTCTTAGAATCGTCTTATGTGAGCAGCGACTCAGATATTGGAGTTCTGCGCATGTCAAAACTGGTAGTTCGTTTGGTGTGTTCCGCCCAGCTCGGGAGTTTAGAAATGGTCTGAGCAGCGAGCGGACGCAATGTGCGTCTTGGGATTTTCTGAGGGAAATACATTGTCTTTGTGAGTTAGTTAGCTAACTAGACTATTTCCCAGTATTATTCAAGCCTGCCTGGAGGCATATGTTCGTGGTTGATTTCCGAAGAAAGGTAATTCCTCTTGTATTGAACTTTATGCTATCATCTAGAAGTTCGTCATTTTGTGGCTCCTTGCTCGCCTGTGTGATTCAAAATGACGAACTTCTAGATGATAGCATAAAGTTCAATACAAGAGGAATTACCTTTCTTCGGAAATCAACCACGAACATATGCCTCCAGGCAGGCTTGAATAATACTGGGAAATAGTCTAGTTAGCTAACTAACTCACAAAGACAATGTATTTCCCTCAGAAAATCACAAGACGCACATTGCGTCCGCTCGCTGCTCAGACCATTTCTAAACTCCCGAGCTGGGCGGAACACACCAAACGAACTACCAGTTTTGACATGCGCAGAACTCCAATATCTGAGTCGCCGCTCACATAAGACGATTCTAAGAACATTCGAGATAAAAGTCTTACACAGTCGCGCCTTTTATGGTCATGAACAGAAGCGTTAAGACAGGTTTCAGACATCTACAACAGTTGACTGATACTACCAAATAAGGAGATATGGTCACGCTTCGTTCAAGAAATTATAGACCGAACGTGTCTCTATACAAGAGAAGGCAAACTCATAAAAAAATTGTAGTCTCGATATCTCGGGTTATGTCCCTTTGACTGTAAAAAACATAATACACCTTTCAGTCAAAAAATGATCATACATACGAAAAATGATCATACAAAGACTTTGGAAAAAGTAATTATTTGTGCGTAACATTACCGCACCCTCCCGGGAAAAAAAAAATGAAACATTTTTTTTTAAAATCCTGGAGCCGGAAAAATCTAGGCTCCTAACGCACGTACGATGCGCGGATATATACCTAACAAACTAGCTCAACGCATGGAGCGAAACTGAGATCATATCTCAGGTCCTTAGAGAAAAAATTTATCTAAGTATTCGCGTATATATTCCAGGAAGGTGCCACCAACACACGCCACAATGATGGCAACATCATAATAAAAGTCAAATTACTCTCATACCAATATATGAAATTAAATATATCATTATGATATCATACAATGTGTTGTGCAAATAGCGGGTGTAATATACTAATATACCGCACTATATTATTACATTATATAATGCATCAGTAATTAATAACTAATACAATGTTATTCTTCGTTGACATAAAACAATCAATAGAAGAAGATGTGGACATCATCCGCTCCCAATCTAGGACAGGACTTGATATCCTCAATGTTCCACAATGGACATAATCTCGCAGACTTCACTGATGTGCTGCGAAAATATCAATAACACAAATCTTAAAGACAACTGGTAAATCTCTTAATACAATTATGCATATATATTATCTAAATGTGGCCGAGTGATCTTTTGGCCCGTATATCACTAACTAAGCCTTCTTAGATAATTACATGGTACAATGTTATAAATTCCCCCCAAAAAAGTGAGAAAAAATCTACTAACATGTCATTATAATATTGGACTGTATATCAGGAAATATATATATGACAGAAGAATCATGTGGAATCGTGTGGGCATCTGGACAGAATGTCTGCCATCACATTATCCGAACCACGGATAGCTCGAACCGAGAAATGAAATGGTTGAAGAGCTATGGCATAACGAGTGGACCTCGAGCTCTTCAAGTTTTTTGCTCTGAATAGCAGTAAGCGCTTTCTGGTCGGTTTCCACAATGAAGTGTGCGCCTAGAAGAAATCTTTGTAACTTCAGAATAGACCATACCATAGCCAATAACTCACGGTCTAAAACCGAGTAATTCTTTTCTGCAGCATTTAATTTCCTAGAGATATACATCACCGGATGCAGAGTATCAGAATACTCCTGCATTAGTGCTGCCCCAATCCTAGTTGACGAGGCGTCACTTCGAAGAACAAAAGTCTTCTCAATAGTAGGTAACCTAAGAATAGGTGGAGATGAAAATAGGGCTTTAACCTGGTCCAATGAGGATTGACATTCTTTAGACCAGCGGATCAGATTAGGCGACTGTTGCTGAGTTATTTGCCGGTTGAAGATCATGTGCTGAGTATAGTTATTTTAATGATTTCTTGTTGATCGTGCTTGTTTTATCATTACGCGAATTAGGGTGAAGCGTTCATACAACTCAGTAGCATGATATGAAGAAGTAACATGTAATACTTGAACTCAGCAACATTAATGAAGTAATTAATGCCTTCAGGTTGAGTCCATAATATTTAATCACATGTACACACAGGATGATCATTTCAAATATGAGCAGAACATAAGTCCGTATAAGTCATGCATAAATTAATCAATAACGTAGACTGCTGGTTTACGTGTCAATGTCCGTTTAAGGATACAATGCAGTATTGTCGTCAGAACATCACAGCTATATGCACGCGCAGATAGACATGGCTACCTGCCGACAGTGAGACTGCGAGTCTGAATATTTCATACGAATTGGACGATTATTCTCCTCCTTCTGAGGATTCTAGTTAAACACTAACCTCCGTAAGTTTCCTCTCATATAGAGTTCTAGGACTGACCCTGGTCCATCATAAATGCACATATATATATCATGCCATTGAATTGGAAGGTTAGAAAACGCAGCTATTCAGCTTGGCGGTCAAGTAACAAAGGGTAGCGTCTCCTAGTTACCGACTGTGACCCAAACAACGCTAGACACGTCATAATCGATCGTGTATGGAGCGTTCAATAATTGAAACATCTATCGCAATATATTAAATGTCTTAACCTTTACAATTGCACGTCTGCTAACCTTAAGCTGACGGCGTTAATAACATATACCGTAACAATTCCCTGTACACCGGGGAAAAAAATCGATAGATTTTTTTTCAAGATCTATCCGACTTAACAAATTTTCAAAAAATTTAACACAATTGTGACATATGGCCGACGATGTTCTGAGTAGAACCGTGTCGCGGTCATGTCAACTAACTATTTGTCATAGTCATCTAACATTAATCATATTATATATCAATATTATGCATATTATTATATCAACTAAATAAAATGTGTAATGTCAATAGTGAATGATAGAATTAAATTAAAGTAAGGTCTGTCGTATTAGTATGTCATATAGGAATTAATTTGACGAATTAAAATTAAATTAATTAATTAAACTAAGAGTTAAATTATTAAGATTCTAATGTAACACGATGTTATGAGAGAAGAAAAGACAAATAAGTGAGAAGAAATAGAAAGAAATTCGAATATAAGTTTAACTTAATTGTGTGTGTTAAGTGTTAGTGAATAATAACTATCTAATTTAACTAACTAAATAATAATGTATAGGTACATTAAAAAAAAATATTAATCTAATACTTGTGTGAGATTTATTTTCTCTTTTCATAATTTCTTCTTTTTATATTTCGTTCTCTTTTTTTTGTTTTTTTTTTTTTTTCATTTTTTTCTCACATTTCATTTTATTGATAATAATTCAATTAAGAAGTTAAGTTAACTAATTAATTAGTATAGGATATGATGATCCATCCGTAGTCCTGATCCTGATGAATTCTTTTAGACAAAGTGTTGAAACGTTTCCGTCGGACAGAAATGTCAATTATCCTAGGATCCAAGAATTAAGTGCACATAGGATAATAAGTTCGACTTGTCGTCAGATATTGTTCCATGATTGTTCAACGAATATTCATATATTGTGTATGGACGTTAGACGAAGTTTCAATGTCAATATGTATACCTTGATTGTCTTTAGTTCAATTCTGTGATGCATATAGTGTTTATAATTATTAACTTGAAGTCAAGGTTAGTTAGTTCCCTTATAGTTGATACTCCGTTCTATCCAATGTAGTGATGATTGACGTATTTTAGGAATGTCAATGTTGATTATTCGTCGTCAATAGGATTACGTGACAACGTATCCGCCACAATGTTTTCAGTGCCAGGAATATGTTCAATGGAGAATTCAAATGGCTGCAGGATGATCGCGTATCTGGCGAGTTTTGGACTTTTGTGGTTTGATCTACGCAAAGATGCTACAGCACGCTGGTCAGTCTGAATGGTGAATGGAGCACCAAGCAAGAACTTTTCCAGTTTTGTGATTGCCCATATAACTGACAAAAGTTCCTTGTCCACTGTGGAATACTTTGTTTCTGCCGGCTTTAGCTTTCTTGAAATATATAATGTAGGATGTAGAACGCCATCATGGTTCTGGAGCAGGCATGCACCGATGCCGTAGTTACTAGCATCTGTTCGTAAGAAAAATCTTTTGGAAGCATCGGGAAGTCTTAAAATTGGTTCATGCGAAAACAAATTTATAATTTTGTTGAAAGTTTCATTGCATATACCAGTCCATGTCACCTTCACCGGTATGTCTTTTTTTAACAATGAAGACAATACAGCCGTGATGGATGACAAGTTTGGTATGAATCTACTGTAATATTGAACAAGTCCTAACAAACTCCTGACCTGTTTCTTCGTCTGAGGAACTGCTATGTTTAGAATTTTGGAGACTGTACTAGGTAACGTTCGGATATATCCCGATCCAATGATATGTCCCAAAAAGGTTATCTCATTACACGCGATCTGAACCTTTGTAGGTTTAGCAGTTAGATGATAATTCCTTAGAGTGTCGAAAACATATCTAAGTCCCGAAACATGTTCCTCAAACGACGAACTAAACAAGCATATGTCGTCAATATATGTAATAACGTCTGGTCTACCTGATAAAATTTGTCGCATCAGGCGAATGAAGGTAGCTGGCGCATTAACAAGCCCAAAAGGCATCACATTCCACTGGTATAGACCTTGTGGAGTGGAAATGCGGTGTAGTACTTAGCCTTTTCGGTCAGTGGTATCTGCCAATAACCTTTAGTTAAGTCTATCTTACTAAATATAGTTGCGTTGGATAGACGTGGCAGTAAGTCGTCGATAAGTGGATGTGGTTCGCTGTCAACTATAGTCTTAGCATTTAATTTTCTATAGTCAACACATAGTCTGATGTTATTGTCCTTCTTCCGGACAATCACTAATAGAGAAGAGAATGGCGAATTACTAGTCTCAATGATTCCCAGAGACAACATCTGTTCAAGTTCCTTAGTAGTTTTAGCAAGGAAATGTAAAGGAACCGAATAGGGATGTACACGAATAGGTGTATCGTCATTGAGAGTAATGTCATGACTGATAGCCGATGTGCGACCCGGGACGTCGGTCAACACATCTGGATAAGATTGTAAGAGATTAGCAATCTGTAGACGCTGTTGCGGTGTAACCGTTGAAGAGATGGTTACATCCCGCCAAGATTCAGTAGGTTGAACTACTGGTACCGGTAACGGTAACTGTACCTCAGGAAAAGAAGATTCTTCTTCCTGGATGACGGATAAGTTGGAATAATAACAAGTAGATACTGTGTTGTCATCTAGTTCATGGAAAATTGACTGTAAGTGTTCAGGACGTGTATGAAATTGCTTGAGCATGTTAATATGAAATATCTTTTTGTGTCCCTTGATATCTAAGACGTAATCAACGTCGGAAATTTTATCAATGACTTTGTAAGGACCATTCCAAGATATCAATAATTTATTGTTATTGTGAGGAAGTAACACATAAGCCTCATCGCCTGGGAATAATTGGCGTAATCGTCGAGACCTATTTTGTAGAGATCGAGAATTAGCTTTTGCAGCCTCAGAAGAAGCTGTTGCCAACTGGCAAGACTCAATAATGTTCTTCCGAAGATTAATCACATACTCGTAAGATGACTGAGTGTCCTGAGTCATCTCCGCGTCAATTAATAAGTCTTTTATTAGTCCCATAGGACCTCTTGGGGAGCACCAAAAACTAATTCAAAGGGAGAGAAGCCAGTTTGTTCATGCGGTACCTCCCGATAAGCAAATAGAACAGCTGGGAGTGCTCTGTCCCAGTCATGAGGGTGCTTAACAGTAACCTTATGTAGTAGTTGTTTAAGTGTACGGTTAAGTCTTTCAACTGCACCATTACTCATAGGATGATAAATACTACTTAAATTCCTATCAATGTTCCAGGTTTTCATGACTTCCTTCATGGTGTCAGATATGAACTGTGACCCATGGTCTGATAAAAGTTTTCTAGGAAACCCTATTCTAGAAAAGATGAGATGTAGTGCATCAGCTACATCTGTGGTAGTGGTGGTCTTTAATGGGATAGCTTCTGGCCATCGTGTGCACAAATCAATGCACGTAAGGACGAATCTATGTCCTCTGACCGATGGTAGCAATGGACCAATAATATCTATGGCCATCTTGTCAAACGGTCTTACTGAGATATCGCAAGCCTGAATAGGCGCCGTGTGAAAAGCTCCACGTGCTTTCACTTCTTGGCATGTAGTACAGGAACGTACATACTGCGAAATATCTCTTGACACTCCTGGCCAAAAGAATGAAGACAGTACTCGAGATCGTGTTCGAGTATATCCCATATGTCCAGCACACTGTGAGTCATGCGCATGTTGAAGAATGTACCGTCTAAAAGTATACGGGACCATAACTTGTTGTTTCATTTGTGATTTGTCATTAAAACATCTAATCAATATGTCATTTTTAATAACAAACCAATGTTTGTTATTATTACCTGAGGATAGATTGTCAACTTTATCAACCAGCTTAAAATTTTTTTTTAAAGATTTATCCTCTTTTTGTTTGGTTGCAAATGTTTCCCTGTCAATAGGTGAATTGACTACAAATTCCTCTTGGTTGTCTGCATCCATTTTATTATCACCAACTTTCTCCATGAGTTGAGTCTGCGCTCTAGTCGTCACGGCGTTTCCAGTGCATAGGTTATGTTTCTCCCATTCTATGATCTCATCTGGAGTACACTCTTTACTGCCGTGTATACGCCCAACCATCAGATCAGCAATAGGATTTTTTAGCATACATACTTTTACATTCCCTGTGAAAAAGGGTGTTCTAATATGAACAATAGCTGTGGGGTAAAACTCACTAGTTCCACCAAATGTCATGCAGCGGACGTATTCTCCTGTCGCACAGCTAGGATGTACCAGCGACTGACGTACACCAATCGTCGTGGATCCTGAATCTCTCAGCACTGAGACGACGGATCCATTAACGATTCCCCTGTTAAAAATTAGTAAGCCTGTTCCATCGTTGACTGCAAGACCTACCTCTGGTGTAATATGTCCGCAGTTAAGCACTGTTTCTTTCGCCTTCTGAAAAATAAGATTGCATTGTTGGCAACTATTTGCCACATTATAATTAATAGCAAAACATGCAGCAGAAGACTGTGTTGTATTATTGTCAAGTGGGACCTGAGCTATAGGGGTAGTATTATTTGTAACTGCCGCCCCTGTATTATGGTTGTACTGAGATGATCCCCGAGAATGAGATCGATTCCGAGTATAATTGATAGAATTATCTCGTCGTCCTCTATAGTAACTATTATCTCGATGTCTCGAGCCATGATTATTACCATTCCAGTTATTGTTAATTTTGGGGGTATGTGATCGATTATAATTAGTGTTATGTTGACTATTGTGGTAGTTTGTTTGAGGTAAATAATTTCTATCTCGTGATCTACCTCTGTTGAACTCATTTTTATTGTTGAAATCATTATTATGTCCCTTCTGAAAGTTAACATTGTGATTTCTTTGGAACCTACTTCTGTCTACACTGTGATGTCTTTGTTTGTTATTATGATTGTAGGCCATATTAGACGCCACAGGTAGAGGTTCTCTTAATGAGGAGTTAGAAATGGTTGCATTCGGATGTGCCGAACAGTAGTTTAAAGAAATTTTTTCCAACTCGTCAATAGTACCTGGTTTACGCTCCTGCAAATATGCAAAGAATGGCTGGCTAACCGAAGATAATACCTTATCCCGTAGTAGCAAATCAACTAATTTGTCGTACGATTTGTTGACTTCTGCCAGTTCAACCCATCTATTAAATGTATTGCGTATGTTCGCAATGAATCCTGCAAAATCTTTTGGAGATTCAGGTAAAATTCCATTAAATTTCAACCTACAGTGTTCCTCGTCCAGGTGAAACCTTCGTAAAAGCAAGGACTTAATAGCACCGTAGTTATTTGCTATTGATGGGTCAGCATTTTGAGAAGCCGTCAATGGTTCTCCAACCAAGAATTCATTTAACTTGAGTACCCATGACTCTTCAGGCAAATGATTTGTTTTGCAATTCTGTTCAAAACGTGACAGGAACGATGAAAGGTCGTCCACGTTTAAGTTGAAAGTGGGTAATTTAAAGTTGTAGAAATGTTTAGTTTGGCTGGATGACGATCCATTTTGTGCGTTATTATTCTGGTTTGCATCAGCACTTTGTGCTTGTAATCTTGCTGTCTCCATTTTAATACGCGCCAATTCCATTTCTTGTTGTAAAATAATTTCCTCTCGTTTCAATTTATTCTCTTCTTCCTGTTGAGCAATTTCTCTTAATCTATTTTCCTTGGCAATTTGCTTCATCTCACGTTCTGCTTCCTTTCTTTCACGTTCCTCCTCCTCTTTCTTTAATGCAGCCTTTTTCTCTGCTTCTTTTCTTTCACGTTCCTCCATTTCTGCTTTATGTTTTTCCAGTTCTGCCTCAGCAAACTGACGAAGTTCTTGAGATTTATAACCATATTCCTTACCAATTTTAACGAAATGGTCTATAGTAAGCATTTTGACTTTTATCTGGTAAGTAATTATTGATAATTACTGATTAAAATAGTCAATAGTAGCTTCAGAGTAATTATTATACTTACTCAACTTAGGAATATTCAATATAAATAATCACAATAGTACTGAACTCTTATGTCTAAGTTCAACGAATAGACAATATTTTGTAACAATATTGTATCTAAGTACTAACTATATCATAAATAGTTATGATATCTGTTAACTATAATGTAATTACATCACACAATTAATCTCAATATCCAATAATGTTGGGTATGATTCCTAGTAATTATATTGTTCAATGTACTAAGTCACTCTCTTAGTACCAGAAAAGTATATTAAATAATATACAATGGGTCTGTCACCTCAAAGGTAGACTATAAGATTATTTTATTTGGTCAATATATATATTATATTATTATTATTATGATGCCCTAGGCATCTCTTATAAATTGTAGTGCTAATTTCTTGGACTATCACTGCATAATTATGCAATGTCCCATATTAACCTTAAATGTCAGAAAAAATTAATTAAATTAAATTACAAGTGTATTATTGAATATAATGTCATATTATTAATGTAGTATTTAATATATATCATGAGGACAAACAAAACAATGATGCAACTAAAGGGTACAAACAATGTCAAGACGCAAACAAGACATTTTGATAATTAAAAATGAATTTATGAACTAAATAAAACAAGCGGAAGTGTCACACGGAAAACGAAGGGTCAAAGATTGACCCGAGGTCAACTGAATATGCAAAGTACACAAAAAAAAAAAATGACTGCAAAAAATGATGACATCACAGGACTCATAACGGACGAACATTTAACAATCATCAAATAAATGATAGTAAGAGTAGACTGGACGAAATAGTTAACGAACATGATACAAAACTGAATAAAAATGTGAACTTAGTACAAATAAAATACACCAGTTATCTACGGAACGGTACAGCTAACACAAACGTCAAACGATAGCAGATCTGGACAGGCAGTCCACCGGCAAACCTCAATGGGGCTTCCAAAAGTGCAATCGTTTAACTGCCCTAAGACCGACTGAAATCTAGGTGGTCAGCTGTTCGCGACATTCCCCAGAGATTTCAGTTCCCTCCAACCGGCCCGCTAATTAACAACACATTAAAACAACCCAAAAAATACATGAAACACATTCAGAAAAGACATGCCTATGCAGGCAAAAGGCATGGACTCAGTATTACTGTTTGCAATGACGACAGTATTAAAACAACTAGACTTATCTTTTCCGTTGCTTAAATCAGTGCTAGAGGTCGTCAACAGCTAGGCTAATGCCCCTGACTGTCTGCTCCTGTAGTCCATATCGTGTGTTTGCTTCAATGGCTCATGTTTCCCCTGGTTAGACTTTGAAAACGGCTTTGGTTTCTCCGACAGTTCACCTACACGACCTTCGGTGACGTCACGTTGTTAGGCATTAGAATGAGTACAACGTCATCTTCGACTGGATCATGTGATCGAAACTTGATCGTAAATATTATGGTTAACATGTGCGTAAGGAACAGAAGTTTGTTTCTTTTTTCTGTCGTTCCCCGCATTCGGCCGCCACTTTGTTGCTGAGTTATTTGCCGGTTGAAGATCATGTGCTGAGTATAGTTATTTTAATGATTTCTTGTTGATCGTGCTTGTTTTATCATTACGCGAATTAGGGTGAAGCGTTCATACAACTCAGTAGCATGATATGAAGAAGTAACATGTAATACTTGAACTCAGCAACATTAATGAAGTAATTAATGCCTTCAGGTTGAGTCCGTAATATTTAATCACATGTACACACAGGATGATCATTTCAAATATGAGCAGAACATAAGTCCGTATAAGTCATGCATAAATTAATCAATAACGTAGACTGCTGGTTTACGTGTCAATGTCCGTTTAAGGATACAATGCAGTATTGTCGTCAGAACATCACAGCTATATGCACGCGCAGATAGACATGGCTACCTGCCGACAGTGAGACTGCGAGTCTGAATATTTCATACGAATTGGACGATTATTCTCCTCCTTCTGAGGATTCTAGTTAAACACTAACCTCCGTAAGTTTCCTCTCATATAGAGTTCTAGGACTGACCCTGGTCCATCATAAATGCACATATAAATGGCTATATCATGCCATTGAATTGGAAGGTTAGAAAACGCAGCTATTCAGCTTGGCGGTCAAGTAACAAAGGGTAGCGTCTCCTAGTTACCGACTGTGACCCAAACAACGCTAGACACGTCATAATCGATCGTGTATGGAGCGTTCAATAATTGAAACATCTATCGCAATATATTAAATGTCTTAACCTTTACAATTGCACGTCTGCTAACCTTTAGCAGACGGCGTTAATAACATATACCGTAACAGCGACCCTTTCTTCAATAAAGTAGAAAGCGGTGCCATAATGGAGGACAGATTCGGAATGAATCGTCCGTAGAATTGGATCAAACCTAATAGACTCCGTACTTGTTTCTTCTGACTAAGAGAAGAAACATTAGCTTTTCCTCATGAGAATAAGTTAAGACATTTTCAACTGGAAAAGGAGAAAAAAGAGTTGGCGGGTTTTTCGGTTCGGCGGTGTCTTTCAGTAGAAGATACCACGTCACAGAGGTTCTACTGTTAGCGTTTTCGTTAGGGACTGTGCGAATTTCCTACTGTGAAATTTGCTAGCGACAATCGTTGCTATATCTGTTTAGTTGTGACGAGTTGTGCTTTATTTTCGTTTTTTGTATATTTTGTATATTGTATAGTCTTTGTATGATCATTTTTCGTATGTATGATCATTTTTTGACTGAAAGGTGTATTATGTTTTTTACAGTCAAAGGGACATAACCCGAGATATCGAGACTACAATTTTTTTGTTGAATGCAGACATTCCTTGAACTGTAGTATGTTATAACGGAGCTAACGTACCTGGCATTTTGGCGCACCCTTATCATTTTTGGTGGCCAATTGTTGGTTTACTCTGGTACCAGCTATCAAGGGGGTCAACAAACCCAGACATCATCATCAAGCTTTCAACATTACAGTTCCAAAAATGATAAGGGTGGATTTAACTGGAATGATAAGCCAAAGGGTCTGACCACCAAAAGTGGATTTAGGCTGACGACAAATCACCACCCCTATCGACACCTGGTATAAAAGTGCAAGATGTAGGTGTCTTCTCTGGTTTATAGTGTTGCTGTGTATGTTGCAGTAGAATAGTTCACAGGGTACAACACAGGCAACATGATGTGTAGAGTCATGAAAATGGTAACTTCGCTTTATGTTTTATACCATTTATTGCACGCCACAAAACAGTCATGATATTTTGTCATCACCATCATAGTTTAACGAATGCAGCATTCAAAATCATATTAGCTGATAGTCATGTAGGATTCAATACTCAATAGTTCTACTGTAAACAGATAGCTTCTGTATATTCGATATCATAAAGTTCTGGTTCATGAAGCTGTATAAATAATATATATATATATATATATATATATATATATATATATATATATATATATATATATATATATATAGCACAGATCTGGGTGCCTAAGGTTCATACATATAACTTCTGCAACAGTGTCAGCTGCAGATCATCAATGTTCATAGACAATAATAAATGCTCCCTTCCTGATGCTAGCAGATCAGATGTGTACAATAAGTCCGTTTACTGTCTGCACGTGAATAGCATACATGGAATACAGGTCAAACCGACCCTTATAACCTTCCTAAGTCTAACCATCTGACTTGGACGTGATCACTGATATAACGAATCCTGGAACAAAGACAATAGTCTTGTTGGTCTAGAGCGAACCATATATATATAACTAGTTCAGGTATAAAGATACCGGTGGCGAAAATCCTAGTCAAAGTACCTCTCCATTTTGAATCACACAGGCGAGCAAGGAGCCACAAAATGACGAACTTCTAGATGATAGCATAAAGTTCAATACAAGAGGAATTACCTTTCTTCGGAAATCAACCACGAACATATGCCTCCAGGCAGGCTTGAATAATACTGGGAAATAGTCTAGTTAGCTAACTAACTCACAAAGACAATGTATTTCCCTCAGAAAATCACAAGACGCACATTGCGTCCGCTCGCTGCTCAGACCATTTCTAAACTCCCGAGCTGGGCGGAACACACCAAACGAACTACCAGTTTTGACATGCGCAGAACTCCATTATCTGAGTCGCCGCTCACATAAGACGATTCTAAGAACATTCGAGATAAAAGTCTTACACAGTCGCGCCTTTTATGGTCATGAACAGAAGCGTTAAGACAGGTTTCAGACATCTACAACAGTTGACTGATACTACCAAATAAGGAGATATGGTCACGCTTCGTTCAAGAAATTATAGACCGAACGTGTCTCTATACAAGAGAAGGCAAACTCATAAAAAAAATTGTAGTCTCGATATCTCGGGTTATGTCCCTTTGACTGTAAAAAACATAATACACCTTTCAGTCAAAAAATGATCATACATACGAAAAATGATCATACAAAGACTTTGGAAAAAGTAATTATTTGTGCGTAACACGCAGCTAGACAGAGAATTTGAAGAGAAAAAGATTCAAGCGCAGCTAGACAGAGAATTTGAAGAGAAAAAGCATCAAAGAGAAGCTGAAGAGAGGACGATTCAGCAAGACAGAGAATTTGAAGAGAAAAAGATTCAAGCACAGCTAGACAGAGAATTTGAAGAGAAAAAGCATCAAAGAGAACTTGAAGAGAAAAAGCATCAAAGAGAACATGAAGAAAAACTCTTGGCTTTGGAAATAGAGAAGTTGAAAGTAACTAATATAGGGTGTTCTCAAGCGACTTCTTCGAGCACAAAAAGTCATGATTATAAGTTCAAACGTCCTCATTTTAATCCTACAAAAGATGACATAACGTTCTATCTAGATAGACTAGAACTTAATTGTGTAACATATAAAGTAGATAAGGCACAATATGTTAGACAACTGTTGAATTCACTTACAGGTGAACCATTAAATATTATAATGGCAATAGAAGAACATGATAGAACTAACTATGAAGTTGTCAGAGCAGCCTTATTGAAAAGATATCAGCTTAAAAAAGATGATTCCCGTCTTCATTTTAAGACTATGTTACCAGAATCTGGTGTAGAGTTCTCAGACTTTATAGGAAAGATACGCCTTACTTTCACTAGATGGATAGAGTTGTCTAAGACTGAACATACTTATGAGGCACTTATGGACTTGTTGCTTAGAGACAAAGTAAAGTCATCTGTTAATGAGTCTTTTCTTGCCTTTATACACGAACGTAAACCTAAGGACATAAAAGAAATGTAACAATATTGTTGCCAATATGTCACTGCTCATCCACAATAAACGATTAGCAATAGTAAGATTAAAGAAGGTTTACCCGTGGCTTCTGCTACTCCATACAATTCTAATTTCGGAGGTAAAGTTAAAGGTACTCAGCGCAACTACGATAAGAAAAGTAAGCGTAACTTTGGACAGGATCAAAGTGATTCATGCCAAAGAGGCTCGTCTTCTAGGAATTGGAGGCAATCTGATAGCCCTCATAATTATGGTTCCAACAAATTTGGTAACTTTAAAAGGGGTAGCCACAATAAAAACTATCCTAGCCATAATTCTTTAGGAAGACAGCAGTATCAGTCTGATAGATATTTTCATCAAGGTGTAAATCACAATCACAATTGTGAAAACTGCGGTTCAAACCAAAATAATAATAGCAATAGGGGTAATTACCATAATTCCAAAGGAAATAGTAATCGATGTAGATGGCAGCATAATAATAACAGATCATGTCATCATACTAACTGTGCTGAACAAGAGTCACAAGGAGTTAGTAATGAACAAAACAATAGTAAACCTAGCGCTAGTGCTAGTTCTTGTTCTGCCTTTGATTTTGGGAGAACATCTCAATGCCCTCAGTGCACCACTTTATTTGAACCTACTACTATATCCACCTTGAGTTGCGGTCATCCTCTGCCCGCTCTTCTTGCCTCAGCGGCTTATGACGGGAGAGGATCTCTTATTCTACATAGGGGTCTAATGAATAATGATCCAGTCTCAGTCCTCTTTGATTCTGGATGTACCACTATTGGGGTTAGACAATCTCTTGTAGATCCTTCATGTGCCACTGGAAGGGTGATCAAATGTGTAACATTTGGTGGCACAGTGGAAAAATACTCTACCGCTATCATTCGTATAGCTACTCCCTTCTTTACGGGAGAGGTCCAAGCGTGTCTGCTTCCGAATCCTATTGCGGATCTTATCGTCGGGCGTATACACGGCATTAAAGAGTGTACCCCGCAGCAGATTGTTGCTTGGGAAGAACATAACTTAGAAGCTGCTAATGCAGTTATCACGAGAGCTCAGGCTCAGAATATGCCTCAGACTACATCGACCGAAGGTGTTGAGGTACGTGATCAAGATGATCATGATGTCATTTCACGTGACTCTTTTATCAAAAGTCAACAGGAAGACATTTCGTTAAAATAATTCTTTGTTCTGGCAAAAAAGGTGACCCAAATAAGAACACAGATCACAAATCTTGGATCACTATGAAGAATGGCGTACTAGTGCGTATGGTACAACACTCTGACATGTCTATACATTCACAAATTGTTGTTCCGAAAGACATGAGAGTTAGAATACTGCAACATGCTCACGACTCCCAATGCGCTGGTCATATAGGATTTTCACGTACGAAGTCGAGAGTTCTTGCGGCTTTCTTTTGGCCATTCGTCAACAGAGACATACGTCTTTATTGTCGCTCGTGTAGAGTTTGTCAAGAAGTAAAATCGAAAGGTCCTCGCCATGCAGCACCTATCCAGGCTGCGGACATTCCTATCCGTCCATTTCAGAAAATGGCGATAGATATCATTGGTCCTTTCAAAATAAAATCAGCCAGAGGACATCAATTTATTCTTACATGTTTTGACATGTGCACTCGATGGCCAGAGGCCATACCTCTGAAGAGCATTTCGACTGCCAATATTGCAGACGCTCTTTGGCTGATATTTTTGTGGTTGGGATTCCCTAGGGAAATCTTGTCAGACCATGGCACCCAACTGATATCTGAGACAATGTCGCAAGTGATGTCTACTCTTAATATCAAGAGATCACTGAGTAGTATTTATCATCCTATGTCTAATGGACTAGTCGAACGTCTCAATAGAACTCTCAAAAATTTGATTGGGAAAATAACTGAGGATCATCCTCAGGATTGGGACAGAGTCTTACTCGCTGCTCTCTTTGCTTATAGAGTGGTTCCTAATGAACATACTGGGTTTTCTCCTTTCGAGCTCGTCTTTGGCGCGCGTCCGCGCGGCCCTATGTCCTTGCTTCACGATCTAATAGCTGCCAATGATATTAGTGATGACACACAATCTTCTTACGAGTATGTCATTGCCCTCAGGCAGAAAATCATTGAAGCTTGCAAATTAGCAACTTCCGCATCTGAATTTGCTAAAGCAAAGGCAAGACAGTTTGCAAATAAAAATAGATGCCTACGTCAACTTTGTCCTGAAGACAAAGCATTTGTGTTACTTCCTTCGAGGGAAAATAGACTTCTTATTGGTTGGAAAGGTCCTTTTGAGTTTGTATGTAAATTTCTTATGTCGACTATGTCGTCGATATTGACGGAAAGCATAAAACATTTCACATAAATATGCTTACGGAATTTTATGAACGTCCAGAGTACTTACAACCTATATTTTAAGCGACGGACGACGCTACAGTCGCTTGTGGCCATTACTCATCGCTGTCTATCATACGGGATGAGGAATCTACTTTCTCTGATGTTAATCTTCCTCTTCCGATGATTCCACTTCATTCTACGGAATCGTGGAAGGATGTTATAATTTCACCTAATTCATCAACTAGGGAACAGTCACAAATCTCTTCTATGTTACAAGCATTTCAGGATGATCTCACGGACTTTCCTGGACACACTACAGTCATTGAACATGACATTGTATTGACTGACCATACTCCTATCAGGGTCAGACCTTATCCTATTCCTATCCACTTCCAAACTCAAGTCGAGAAAGAGTTGTATGAAATGATAAAGTTAGGAATAATTGAACCATCCAGTTCGGCATACTCGTCGTCTATGGTTATTGTCCGAAAGAAAGACAATAACATACGCATTTCCGTCGATTACCGTAAACTAAATCAAGTAACGAAGTTCGATGCAGAACCTATGCCTCTGTTGGATGAGTTACTTACTAGACTTTCCAATTCTCGTTTCTTTACAAACCTGGACTTGTCTAAAGGATACTGGCAAGTTCCTTTAACCGAACGAGCCAAACCTTTCACTGCTTTCTCCACACCTAGGGGTTTGTTCCAATGGAACTGTATGCCTTTTGGCCTTATGAATGGCTCAGCTACATTCGTACTCATGATGCGTCGAATACTGGCATATCGGTCTGATGTGATTGCATACTTGGACGATATCTGTCTTTTTAGCGATTCTTGGGAAGATCACTATCTGGGATTAGATGAATTGTTGTCTACTCTACGTGAGCATAATTTTACAGCTAAACCCTCTAAAGGTTGTGTTGGGTTTAGTGAGATTTCTTTTCTTGGTCATCGTGTTGGTCATGGTCTCTTGAAGACAGAAGACCACAACACTTCTAAGATACTGAACATCACTATTCCTAAGACTAAAAAACAGATCCGTAGTCTCTTGGGCCTAATACAGTTCTACGGAAGATTCATTCCGAATCTTTCCTCTATTGCCGCACCACTTTCAACCCTATTGAAGAAAGGGTCTCCTAATATGGTGCGTTGGTCCCAAGAATGTCAATCTTCATTGGATCAGATTAAGTCATTATTTTCGTCTCCTCCTATTTTAAGACTACCTACAGCCGATAGGACGTTTGTCCTTCGTAGTGACACCTCAGCAATAGGGATCGGGGCGGCACTGATGCAAGAGTATTCTGAGACTCTGCATCCTGTAATGTATGTCTCGAGAAAACTGAATGCAGCAGAAAGGAATTATTCTGTTCTAGACCGAGAATTGCTAGCCATGGTCTGGGAATTCTTAAACTCCAAAGATTCCTTCTCGGCGCGCATTTTGTAGTAGAAACCAACCAAAAAGCTCTCACAGCTATGCAGAATAAGGATTTGAAGAGTCCGAGATCCACTCGATATGCTATTGCTCTTCAACCTTTTCATTTCACGGTACGAGCTATCCGTGGTTCGGATAATGTGATGGTAGACATATTGTCTCGATGCCCACATGAAGCTACTTAGCTCTTTTGTCTAGATCCACTGTTACATATCTAAAGTTATGATCTATTCTTACAATAACATGGTTCTATAACACTTGTTGTCACTTTGTTTAAACTCATGGTTTTGTATTGATTTCTTGCTTTCTCTGTTACTGTCTTCGGTAAAACAGTGGAAGGCTTTGTTTCATATGAAATAAAGGTCAAAAAAATTAATGCGGCCACATTTATAGTTTAGATATATATTAAGTGACTATGGTACATTATTACATTCTAAGAATTGTACTATTTGTATTGTTCTCAGCAAACTGGTGTGATATGTTGGAACGGTGTATAACTACGATGACTTCTATAGACGTCCTGATGTTCCTTGAGGATTTTGCTTACAAGACATCGCCGGAATAGAGCATCGTCTTGTTCTTCTGACGTCATCAGATATTAGTTCTATACACATGTATAATCATATGTTTGTAAAAAAGAATTTAGAAATGTTGTTAATGATTGACCATTCGAATTTATGGTTATATACGCACTATACGTCGTGAGATTTCGATGTTGGTGTAATTTCTTAATGGAAATTGTCATTCTCCATTTATTCACATATTGATATGAATTTTTGTTGTAACATTACCTGCACTTTTGAATTGGTTGGTAACACCTCCCCGGATATATTTACTTTGAGACAATAGTTTCTTTTATCTAGTGAGATTTTTTTTTTTCTCACCAGATGCTCTACTGTGCGTCGATTGGATCTGACATTATGATGTTATATTTTTTGGTGATCCTTTCATCGGCGCATTACTTATGCGTTGTGAGCTTAATACACCTGGCTCATAGATGTATTTTTTTAAAAAAAAGTGCCATTTTTTTCCCCGGGAGGTGTGGTAATGTTGCCGTCATTTTGGACGGTGGAAAAAACGCCAACCTAATGTATGTTTGGTTTAATGTGATCAAAGAGAGATAAATGTTTATTGTCTTTCTGTGACAGGTTTGACTGGTGATTATCTTCTCCTGTCTTATGTTGTCCTGTCTCAGGCAATGTCTTATAGTTGACATGTCTCAAGTCTATTTATAGGATCATATACGGAGTATCTTTATCACCCGTTTGGGCGGAAACGCCTGGTCTGGGTTTGCCTCGATCTGGTCCATGCTCTTTGAGAGATTGTACCTGAGGCTTAGAACGGATGTACCGATCCGTAGATTTCTCTCTGCCAAGTTTTCGATAGGGATTGGAAATTCTGGGAATGACAGTTTTGTCATTCTTCCGTCCCTGAGTATTTCTTTATGCCAGTATTGGATGTGTTGTGTTACCTTAGAGTGTAAGGATTCTTTGAGAAGGTAACTGAAACATTATTCGATCTTTTCGTCTCGTTTAGATCTTACAGGTACATTTATCGCTGATGGCGACATAGTGAGCGAAGCTCACAAGGGGTTATTATACTGTACTCCAGTATGGCTTCATATTTGAAAGACTAGGTCTAAGTTGACCCGTTACACACATAAGCCTAGGAATCATCTTTATGCATCCGCAATGCAGGCGGAATATGGTTTGGCAGAGAATATATTTAATCTCAGAAGCTTGTGTAATCTGAGAGTGACCTGATTATCGAGGCCCGCGACCTGCGGCCTGATTTCGTTGTCATCACATTGGTCCGTGTTTACGGCCAATATTCTTCACCAGAATGAAGTATCTAGCATGTGAGGCCAGTCTGAAATCTTTGGCTAATTGTAGGACAATGGCATTGACTTTGTTTAAATAAATGATATCGCCCGTACTAAGCAATATACTTGCTAGGGCTTACCTGACGGGGCTCAGTCAGAGATTAGAGCTATTGCATAAACAGTAAACAGTGGTCAAGACATTGTTACATGTCTGGGATCTGTGATGCCTGAAGCTGACCTTTGTAACTACATATATTATGTCCACGATCTTATACTATTGACTGTTTCGTTCATCATCATCGTATTATCGTACGTCATGAATAAATATTGTAAACGTCAGCAGCATTCCCTACTTCACTGACTTCTACTTGTGGTTGTGTGAGTTAATGTGAAGACGTCCAAGAGCTTATACGGCCTTCGTGTTATCAGCACTGTTATCTACACACTTACACGATCAACCACATTGTAATACAAGTACTACATGTCTGAATCTACATGAATACTGACATGATGTATGTGTCTACTATACCCTGGCGGCGCCTCACGCTAGTGACCTAATTTCTCGCTTCAACGTGGTACTGTCCAGGACAACACGACACGCTCAAAGAACTAACATTCATAACACACCAAACAGTACGTTACATCTGGGCATTTACACTGAACAACCATTTGCATCTCCAGTCAAACAGACTTTTACATCTGGTGGCCAGTATGGGGATCGAACCCACGACATTCGCGTTATCAGCAAACAGATTTTTACATCTACGGTCAAATCAGAATTTTACATCTTTAGCACAAATAAGCTGTGTGCTACCAAGTTTTATTCATTTTATTCATGTTATTCATTTTCTTCATTTTTATTTTATTTTTTATTACCAAAAAAATTCACAATTTATAAAACTGATTTTATTAACACCCCAATATATGAACTCTTGAAAATGAGATATTTTAACAGTAACATGAACGCAGACAACAGTATCTCCGCTTTAGCAATTTTGTCTTGGGGGCAGGGATCTTTTGGTTTGATGAAAAACTTGTTAATGTTCAGAGTTTTGCTTCTGGCTTCGAAGTTTTTCATGTGCTTTTATGTGTCAATAAAGCTGTTTTATTGGCATTAGTTAATGTACGGGAACAGACCGTACAAATCGCAGCATAGCGATTGACAGAGTCCAGCTTTATCCAATCCTTTAGTTCGCTGTCTTTAGCCATTCCTCACAAAAAGCCTGCTGATACCATGGCTTCACTTGTTTACGCAGCGGCGTGTGTGTCGTCATGCTGCTACAACTACCTAGCGTACATTAATCATCGCCTAAGTCTAAAATTTAAACAGAATACTTTAAAACACATCGCAAAAATGACTGAGTATTGTAGATGACAGTCATTAAGAGATTAACAGGAAATAGATAGCTGATGTAAACTAGTAAAAAAACAACGTCATTGATGTGGTTAAAAACAAGAATTAAAATTTAAGTGGAATAAAAAATATATAGCACATAATGTTTTACATTTAATTATAATATAAATATAATGTATAATGTTCAGTGCACAGAATATACATACATTGTAAATGCCAATTGTCAAATATACCCAGATTAATGCAGATTTGGAAGGAAAAATACTGTTAGCGTCTTTTTATTTGAAAGTAGGTTTATTGAATCTGTTTACTTTTGACATAACGCGAATGGATTCAATTTTTCTGAACAATGTAGTAATAAGTCAACTTGAACTTCCAACCAGGGGCACATCAACTAATGCCAAGACGGTATACAGTTCATTCAATTTATTTGACATCATACGGTTGACTAGACGAACATTTAATTCTGACGACGGACGGTTGACTTTTCACCAGACAGCACACAACGTAAGTTTCATATTTAAAATTACAGTTAATTCGTTCCGTAAGATAATCTCTTAGGTAACGTCAGACTAGTTATACAGTGTTCATAACATGGCATCCAAGTAAACAAATGAGGCAGTTATATACGATAGGTCAATCTTCCACTGTCCTATGACCTTGGCAATGACGGAGAACCTTGTCAGGTCTTCTATATCATATAATGTTCCGATACTACGTATCTCCTTTTAGTACTGGCCTCTTACTTCAATCAATGTGAAATAACAATAATACAATTTCCTGCCAACGACCTTCGTGGCATCATAGCTTAGATATAGCAAATACTTGAGTCACCTCTGCTTTGCGTAGTACGTATTCGTAACGGCCGAATACTGATTCATATCATAAAAATATACCAAGCCAATCCTGGATAATCCTAACGTCGGAATCCGTCGGATTTAAATTTCACACAAGTTCAAGTAGGACTCCATTTTGCACCAATACGTCATTGGTACAACTAGACGTCTACATGAGAACGAAATACATTATTATCTAAATCATACTTGCTTCTCTTCCCAAGAAAAATCACCAGAATACTGTTGACCCGAGTCCTCATCTTCTTAACAGACGGACGGTCATACACAAGAATAAATATACCCGCAACACGGGTTCGAACGCCACAAATCAATGGACTGATTCTTGGGCACTAAGCTTCTCAACCCCAGCTATGACGTAGACTGGTCTTTGGCAACACAAGCGGGCGGGGTAACCCAATACTCGCATCAGTGCACAATCGAAAATCAAACTCACCAATAATACTTACTATCCTGTAAGTCGGTGCGTAAAGTTTATTACAGAGGTAGGACCACATATAAATAAATATAAGACTACCCTCATCTGTAAACCACTGTAAAAGCCTACGAAAAGGGCTCTACAAATACCCAGATACCCAGACGGAAGTCAAAAAACCCAGATCTAGTAAAAAAACACTGCCCAGCTCTGGTTCATTCTTTGCATCTCTGCCTCCACAGTTCTCCGCCAAATTGTTTTTGGTCGCGTTACTTTCGCATTTCTTCAGGTGGATATTGTTAAAAAATAAACAGCGGAATGAAGGATAGAAATAACAATAAGAAAGGAAAATGAAAAAGGAAAACATGAAATAAAAAAGATATACAAAAGAAGGATGAAAAATGGGAGAAAGCAAGAAACAAGAAACCAACGATTAGTGAATTGAAAGTAACACAGGGGAATGTAAGAAATGAAGGAAGGAAGAAAGAAATGAAAAAAATGAAGCATGAAAAAAATAGGAAGGGGAAAAAATGAACGGTTTGAAACAGAAAGAAAGAATTAAGTAAGAAATGAAAGAAAGAAAGACAGACAGACAAATTATGACAAAACTTGGAACAAAGTAAATAAGAAAAATAGGTTATAGGGTCGAATTAATTTTGAAAATAACAGTCAATGCTTTACAAAACTAATGTCAATGCCACCGACATAATTAAATAATAGATAATCGTTTCAAAGACGTGGGTTAGAAAATAGTTCATAGACTTAGTTATTCCCTCAGGACAAGGTGAAAAGTACTTGACTTAACTCTTTGACTCCGGAACAACGCTCAGAGCGTTGGTCAGAATTGACACCCGTGCCAAAACAACTCTTTGAGCGTTGTTTTTAGTCTATCATGAATTAAAATTACGGCACAGCGTGGACAATAATTGTGGTCAAAGAGCCGTAATTCATTTGTAATAAAAACATTCATTTATAATATATGCTGTCAAACTTTGTACTTTTATATTTAAAGTTTCTTATGTCGACCTCTTTTCCTCTCCGGCAGTATTTAAGTACATTTTTTGTGTGTGTACTAAATGATTTCACCCGTGTGTTACCGGGGCCCGAAAGGGGAGCAAAGAATAGTAACACTGTACCCTAGCATGCAAGTCGTGAAAAGCGACTAAGGAGGGTTGGGCATGGGGCTGGTTACCCCATCCCGTAAAATTTTTTTACCAAAAAACTTCAACACATATGGACAAGTCAAATACAGAATATAAATCAATTCAGCCACCAAAGACAGAAGAAGTCCTCTGGAAAGGAGGCGCATGAAGCAGCCCAGAGGAAGCCGAAAAGAGTCTGGGTTGCCGACTAACCATTTTTCGTCTAGGAAAATCTCCAGGATTGACACCTGGAATGTTCGCACTCTGTGTGAACAAGGGAAAACTGCACAGGTAGCAGCAGAAATGATAAATTACAGGATTGATATCCTGGGTCTCTTTGAGACACGGTGAAAGGGCATAGAGAGGAAGAGATTGATCACAGAGGAAATGAAGTTGTCTTCAGGACATGAGGAGAAAAGAGCCCAGTACAGTGAAGAGTGGCTCTAATGCTGTCTAGGGAAGAACAGAAGGCACTTATGGAATGGAAAGCAATGGGACCCCGAATTATAACAGCAAGGTTTAAATCAGCCAAAAAGAAAGTAATATAAACATCATCCAATGTTATGCACCAACAAATGATAAAGATGAATCTAAGAAAGAAGACTTTTACACCAGACACAAAATGGCTTTGCTAAGATTAAGACGCAGGAAAAACCAAGATGGGCCCGGTCAATTTTCGTATAGTGACCACGTGTCATGTTTACCTAGGAGTGCCCCGCGATAAATTATCGACCTGTCGGCATGCACTCGGCGGAAACAAATGACAGAATCATTTCCTGTACACCTTGTTACAAAGACATTACTTTAGATGAAATTAAGATGTTGTATTTGAGAAAACATTGCCGAGAGAGTGATCGAATGTTTTCATTCCATATTGGCGAGGTTTCGAAATAGAGGAACAACCAAATTCCTGATTGGACCCTACCTAAATCGTAACAAAGTATACAAGTGCAATATAATCTGACACTTTGTTCGGTTGAAAGCACTGTGAAAATCTACCTCGCGCCAATACGACAACCAGACTTTGCCAGAGTTAAGACTAAAATCAGCTTTCATTTATCGGACCGGACCCATGTTTGAGCGTCTTTAGGACTTAGAGCCCAAGAAAACTCAAATATTTCAACGCGGAAAACCGGAAACTGAGGTTACTGAAACACAAGTCAAAGGGTGAACTTATTGCTAAAATAACAACACCCAGACCAAGTGTAAGAGGCCTGTACAAGTGCCTTTATTTCTCTGAGCCAGGAGTATGTAGCCGGAAGATTGACGTAAGTTGTACATTTTGAATTCTATATTTTTTCATTATTAACATGTGAACTAATACGTACTGTAACTGTCTTTTTTTCTTGTTGAGGTGATCACTGGCCCAAGACAGTATACATGTTGTTAGATGTTTAGTGCGAGCGTATGATGAATTGAGTGTGGGTGCGAATGAAGACGCGAATGTGTTTAGGCTCGTATAGATGTAGATCCTGCAACCCATACTCTCACATGCAGTAATCAAGGATGCTTTGACACTGCAGGCATGTTTCAAGACATTTATTGACGGGAACACACATAATATCAACAGGAACAGTCAGTGTAACAAGGTCATGCTGACCTGACATCGATAGGTATACATTTGGCATTCAAAAAGGTAAACATCAGAATAGACGTGCATGGTCAATAGCAAAGTTCTTCAATAATGACAGTTCGTAGCGTCGCCCTTGGCGTCTCTGACTAAACGCGTCAGATGCCTTAGTTGCCTTGACACACAGATGCAACTTGGCACTCCCTGCCAATTGCACATAACAGGCTGTAGTATAATAGCCGGAAGCACAGGCCTCGTCCTAACGTCGGCCGTGTACTTCTGTTAAATAGGTTATCATCAACCCTGCAGTAATACTTATTGTAGGTAGAAGTTCCGCCAATCTGCGGCTCCCACAATATATCTTCGTCACTGGATTTCTGGACAATATAAGACTAACAGTCTTGGATGGCTACCTCGAGCACAAATATATAAGTTCTGAAATGGCGGATCCGTGAACTGCTGTTCACCCTAGGTAATCCTTTACATGTTCTGCCACCGAAAAGCGTAATAATGCATAAAGGTCGGTATTACCTGGTAAATGAATCCTCAGAACTACACAAGGAATTCTGTCGTCATCCCGACGCACAGAGATTCACTGGGGAAAACTGCCATAGCAGTTACTTCGAAGATTCTCCCCGAAAAACAATGGACTCTTGGTCCCTTCAGAAAAACAGGACCTCCCGGCTTCCCGGAAGTATATCTCACTCCCGCTTAAAAAACCTTCCCATAGGCCTACGCCCGAACTGACAACCTCCGACCCTAAAGGTCAAACACAATGAATGAATAAACAAGGGAAGACAACCCCTAATCAACCTGACATCGCAGGTAAAGACACAATTATACTTATGATACAAACATAAGCAAATAACTTGACAGATGACTCCGTCGAAAATGACAGCAACATTACTACCACCCCCCTGTAAAAAAAAAATGCAATTTTTTTTTTTTAATATGCTCATGAGCAAGATAGCACCAGTATCACTTCTGTGCTCATGCAAACAATGAACCTAATATCAGGTACAATAGAAGAGGGTACAAATCATCTCCCAACATAGGAGAAAATATTTCCTTTAAGCCAAACAAACTAAGGGATACCATTCAAGAAACCTAAGTTGCTGGCAATACCAATCATATATCAAACATTACTAAATAATATAATCATAGCAATATACAAATGTCAATGCTATTTTAGCAACATATCACTGATGGATGGACAAAATGAAATTTGTTAAATTATCTAAACATCATCCAAATACATTTGTATTACAACATATTATGATATTAAGGACAGACCTAAGTCTGAAAATATATCAGGAAAAACTAGGACACAAGATTTAACTGGAATCATGTGGGCATCTAGACAATATGTCCGCCATCACATTATCCGAACCACGGATAGCTCGCACCGTGAAATGGAAAGGCTGAAGAGCAATAGCATAACGAGTAGATCTCGAGCTCTTCAAATCCTTACTTTGCATAGCCGTAAGAGCTTTTTGGTCGGTTTCCATAAAGAAATGCGCGCCCAGAAGGAACCTTTGTAGCTTAAGAATGGACCAAACCATAGCCAACAATTCACGGTCCAAAACCGAGTAATTCCTTTCTGCCGCATTCAGCTTCCTAGAAATATACATTACAGGATGCAGAGTTCCTGAATATTCCTGCATTAGTGCCGCTCCAATGCCAGTGGAAGAGGCATCACTACGAAGGACAAAAGTCTTATCAATCGTCGGTAGTCTTAAGATAGGATGAGATGAGAACAAATTCTTAACCTGATCCAATGAAGATTGGCATTCTTGGGACCAACGCACCATATTAGGAGAACCTTTTTTCAATAACGTTGAAAGTGGTGCCATAATGGAGGACAGATTCTCAATGAATCTTCCATAGAATTGTATCAATCCCAAGAGACTACGCACTTGCTTTTTTGTCTTCGGAACCGAGATATTTAATATCTTTGAAATGTTTTGGTCCTCTGTCTTCAACAGACCATGACCAACTCGATGACCTAGGAAGGAAATTTCACTAAACCCAACAAAAGCTTTAGAGGGTTTAGCAGTCAAACTATGCTCACGTAGAGTAGATAGCAATTCCTTCAGACCCACATAGTGTTCTTCCCAAGTATCGCTGAAAAGACAGATGTCGTCTAAATATGCAATGACATCTGCACGATCTGATAGAATTCGTCGCATCATGCGTACGAAAGTCGCTGGGGCGTTCATAAGCCCGAAAGGCATAAAATTCCATTGAAACAGACCCCTAGGTGTCGAAAAAGCAGTGAGAGGTTTGGCGTGTTCCGTCAGTGGGACTTGCCAATAACCTTAGTTTAGTAAAGAATTTAGCTTTAGAAAGTCTAATAAGTAGATCATCTAATAACGGCATAGGTTCAGCATCGAACTTCGTAACTTGATTTAATTTGCGATAATCAACGCAAAGACGTATGTTATTGTCTTTCTTTCGAACAATAACTATCGACGAAGAATAAGCTGAAGTGGATGGTTCAATTATTTGTAGTTGAATCATTTCATCCAATTCTTTCTCGACTTGTGCTTGAAAATGAATAGGTATTGGGTATGGTCTTACTCTGATCGGATTACGATCAGTAAGTATGATGTCATGTTCTATGACATCTGTGTGTCCAGGAATGTCGGTAAGGACATCCTGATATGATTGTAACGTAGAGGATACTTGACGTTGTTCCTCAAAAGACAAGTTGGAAGAGACTGTAACGTCTCTCCACGATTCCATTGAAGTAAGTGGAATCGCAGGAAGAGGTAAGTTCACGTCAGAAAAAATAGTTTCCTCATCCTGTATAACGGACAGGGATGAGATGTGACCATGTTGAACTGGAGAGTCGTCCGTCGCCTGGAAAATAGGCTGTAAATAGTCTGGACGTTCAATAAACTCTGTTAGCATATTTATATGGAAGGTTTTATGCCTTCCATCCACATCGACAATATAGTCGACATCAGAAATTTTCGAGACTATAGTGTATGGACCCTTCCAAGAAATGAGAAGTCTATTCTCTCTTGAGGGCAGTAAGACATATGCTTTGTCTCCAGGACAAAGTTGACGTAGGCGTCTTTTCTTATTAGCAAATCGCCTAGCTTTTTCTTTCGCAAATTCGGAAGATGAAGTTGCTAACCTGCACGATTCGATAATCTTTTCCCTAAGAGCTATAACATATTCATATGACGATTGTGTATCATCGTCGATATTATCGGAAGTTATCAAATCGTGTAACAAGGACATTGGCCCGCGCGGTTGCGCGCCAAAGACAAGTTCGAAAGGAGAAAACCCTGTATGCTCGTTGGGAACCTCTCTATAGGCAAAGAGGACTGCAGGTAAAACCCTGTCCCAATCTTCAGGATGATCCTCCGTTATCTTGCCAAGTAAGTTCTTTAGTGTCCTGTTAAGACGTTCTACCAATCCATTGGACATTGGATGATAAATACTACTGAGAGACCTTTTAATGTCTAGCGTAGCCATTACCTGAGACATAACGTCCGAAATTAACTGAGTGCCGTGATCCGACAGTATTTCTCCGGGGAATCCCAGACGAGAAAATACGAGCCAAAGAGCATCAGCGATATCGACAGTTGATATGCTCTTCAGAGGAATAGCCTCTGGCCAACGCGTGCACATGTCCACGCAAGTGAGGATAAATTGGTGTCCTCTGGCTGACTTAATTTTGAACGGACCAATGATGTCTATAGCCATTTTCTGAAACGGCCGAATCGGAATATCTGCAGCCTGAATAGGAGCAGCATGTCTCGGACCCCTAGACTTGACCTCTTGACAAATTTTGCAAGATCGGCAATAAATTCGGATGTCTTTATTCACGAATGGCCAAAAGAATGACGCAAGGACTCTAGTTTTAGTTCTGGAAAAACCCATGTGTCCCGCACACTGAGAATCGTGTGCATGCCGAAGAATTAAGGCTCTCATACACTTAGGCACAAGAATTTGCGAGTGCATAGACTTGTCCGAGTGTTGTACCATTCGTACCAATATACCATTCTTCATAGTGATATACGATTTGTGATTCGTATTTTGATTGGGATCCCCTTTCTTTGCAAGAAGGAAGTATTTCTTCAAAGAAGGATCCTCTTCTTGACGTTTAACAAACGAGTCATGGGAAATCACCAAGTGCTCGTCTTGGCTATCAACTTCATTACTATTATCAGATGAAGTTGGGGGATTAAGAGCTTGAGCTCTTGTCACCACTGCATTGACCGTTTGAATGTTTCTTTCTTCCCAACTAGAAATTTGTTGCGGGGTGCATTCCTTAACCCCATGAATACGACCGATTATAAGATCCGCAATAGGATTAGGAAGAAGACATGCATGGACATCTCCTGTGAAGAAAGGAGTGTCAATCCTAATAATAGCAGTAGGATAGCTTTCCATAGTACCACCAAATGTAACACATTTGATTGTTTTTCCAGTGGCACAGCAAGGATCTATCAGAGACTCCTTAACCCCGACGGTAGTACATCCCGAATCGAAAAGTACTGAGACTAGCCTATCATTTATTAGACCTTTATGTAAGATGAGAGATCCTCTCCCATCATGCGCAACTGTAGCAGGTAGAGCAGGAAGAGGGTGACCACAACTTAGCGTAGATACAGTTGATGAGTCAAACAATGTTAAGCATTGGGGGCATTCAGTTGCTCTCCCAAAATCGAAAGCACAACCAGTGATAGCCCTAGAGTTACCACTATCATTTACTGTATTACAGGCTCCATCAAACTCTTGTTGCGCAGAGTTTGCCTGTTGGTAAGGTCTTTTTTTGTTAAACCTAGGTCTACCTCGATTATCATTTCCCCTGTAATTATTTTGACTATCATTTCCCCTGTAATTATTTCGACTATCATTTCCCCTGTAAATTGTGATCATATTGCCTATTGTAATCATCATTCCGGTTTGAATCCCGGTTTCTAAATTCACCATCGTCATAATCTTGACGTCGAGAATGATTACCTCGAAAATTTGAATAGTTATTATTTGGATAGCCTTTACGAAAGTGTCTCAAATTATTACCACTAAAATTACGAGAACTACCATCTTGTCTCCACTGCATAGACGAAGAACCATCATGTGTTGGATTACTCCGCTTCTGAGTGTAATTTTGATTACTTCCCCTATTCCAATTTTGTTGAGCACCCTGAAATTTTTTTCTGAAATTAGGGCCATATGGTGTTGCCGAAGCAGCTGGCAACCCTTCTTTCACTTTAGAATTGCTAACTGTAGCATGGGGATGTGCTGTGGCATACTGACAACAGTATTCCTCCATTTCTTTTAAGTTTTTAGGCTTACGCTCATGAAGGAATGCAAGAAAAGAATCATTAACAGATGACAAAACCTTATCTCGCAATAATAAGTCCATTAGACCTTCATATGTTTTCTCAATCTGAGACAACTCAACCCATCGTGTAAATGTACGACGTATCTTTGTAACAAAATCAGAGAAATCTACTCCATTTTCTGGCAACATTGTCCTAAAACGAAGACGATAGTCTTCTTGTTTTAATTGGTATTTCTTTAGTAATGCTGCCCTGACAACATCATAATTAGTCCTCTCATGTTCGTCTATTGTCATAAGAGTAGTCACTGTGTCACCTGTAAAAAATGGCATCAGTTGTTCAACATATTTTTCCTTTTTTATGTTATGCGTATCGCACAAAAATTGGAATCTATCTAGATAATCTGCTACGTCATCCTTTAAAGGATTGAAATGAGGCAATTTAATCCTACTAACAAACTCCTTTGTCGTACTCGAAGTTGTTTGCTGAGCACCCGTACTCGCCAATTTCAATTTCTCTAACTCCAAAATTGCGAGTTTTTCATCAAGTTCCATCTTCTGTTTTCTTTCCTCATGTTCCATTTTTCTAATTTCAGCCTCAGCAGCAGCTTGAAGTTTTTTTTTCCTCTGCAGCAGCTTGAAGTTTTTTTTTCCTCTGCAGCAGCTTGAGCTTGAATTTTTTTGTCTTCCATTTCCATCTGGAATTTTCTTTCATCAGCTTGAGCTTTTCTCTCCTCA
Source organism: Oreohelix idahoensis (assembly GCA_024509875.1). Taxonomy (NCBI): domain Eukaryota; kingdom Metazoa; phylum Mollusca; class Gastropoda; order Stylommatophora; family Oreohelicidae; genus Oreohelix; species Oreohelix idahoensis. The sequence continues at coordinate 987,969 of JAMPIV010001466.1, forward strand.
GCCTCTCTTTGATACCTTCTTTCTTCAAGTTCTAATCTTCTATTCTCAGCTTCTAGCTTCTTTAGTTCAGCTTCTGCTTTCAATTTAATTTCCTCTTTTTGTTTCTTTTCTTCTGACTTTAATGCAATGGCGAATTGAGCAGATGAATATTCTTCCAATTCTTTACCAGACTTACCAAGGGTCAACCCTTGCTGGATGAAGAAATCCAATGTAGACATTCTGTCTAATGAGATCAGAAACCTGAAAAAAAAAATTAAATAAATTACCTTATCCCACTTCAATGGGAGACAAGTCTGAAATGCTAGACTTGTATACTCACTTTACTTTATTTTACTGTCTTAGTCTTAGACAAAGACTTTGTATGTTCCTCTTGTTTATAATGTACCCAAAAAATCACTTGAGTACCTGTGGGAAAAAAAAATTCCCTTATATCCCACTCACTATGGGCACAAGTCTTTTTTTATAAAGAACTTGAATATGTATTTACCTTGTCTCAATCTTTGTAGATAACAAGTCTTTTATCAAAGAACTTGTATAAATATCTTATATAATATTATTTAACAAACTCTATATGAAGAGTCTACCTTATCAATAATATCAAAACATGACCAAGTATGTGTATGTAGACTGTGCATGACAGTAATGTAGTACAACCAAAAAAAAAATACAAAGACAAAAATACAAAACAATACAAATGGCAACACTGTTTTAACCAAAAATGTGTAGAGAAATACACAAGAAAGGAGAGACCTACAGAATACAAACAAAACAAATCGACAATCAAAACTGAAAAACAGACAAAATATTACAAAAACAACGTTAAGTACAATTACATCACAGCTAACATCAATAGCGACCAATTGTCACTAGCAAATTTCCAAATTAAGAAAATTTGCACCTACAGACCGCTTACAGTAAGCCTCGATCAAGTGGCATATTTACCGTAAGACCCACCAACCGAAAAACCCGCAGAAAAATACACCAAAAACAGTAGAAGTGACATAAACATATAGCAATCAATTTCAATGTGTTGCAGAACAAGTTCAGTCACAGCTGAAACTAAAATAAATTTCTTGCTCCTTGCGAACACAGAAACGAAATGTCAAACGCGCACTGAACGTCAAATCCACTGTAACATAAAGTATTCACGAACCAAAGTTACTATGACCTTCTCAAATTAGGGCTTGCACATTGAATGTTTACAATTTCACGTACTGTTTACAGACACTTGACCTCCAACAATGTAGCTTGAATGCTCTGACCTAGAAAAGTCTGTTGTTGAATGAAACGTGTCACAACCCGCAGTACTGTTTACAATAGGAACCCGCCTTCTATGCAGTTATGGTCCACGTAGCAAATGCCTAGTAGTTCACTTCAGTACTTGTCTTGTTATGCTTTATGTAGCATTATAATATAAATGCTCGTACTGTTTATTTGGGTCAACTGTTGATGACCTATATCTGTCCTGTTGTAGCCAAAACTTGCAAGTGTAGAATTAGCGTTGTGTGTTACGGCTGTCCCGTGTGTAGCTTAGACCCACAGATCAGAAGTGTAATGTGTACTTGTCCTTCTTGAAACTTTCTCGACAAAACTGGAGACATCATACATGTAACAGCCAACCAGGAATGTAAATTTCTGGATCCATAAATGTCAACAATAATGTCAAATGCTCGCTCTGTTCTTTTTAAACCCACAGATCTGGTCCATCCGAAATGTAAGTTTCTAGGCCACATTGGCGACAAGAAATGTATCATAAGAGCCCACGTAACTGGTCCACCAGAAATGTAACTGTCTTTTTTTCTTGTTGAGGTGATCACTGGCCCAAGACAGTATACATGTTGTTAGATGTGTAGTGCGAGCGTATGATGAATTGAGTGTGGGTGCGAATGAAGACGCGAATGTGTTTAGGCTCGTATAGATGTAGATCCTGCAACCCATACTCTCACATGCAGTAATCAAGGATGCTTTGACACTGCAGGCATGTTTCAAGACATTTATTGACGGGAACACACATAATATCAACAGGAACAGTCAGTGTAACAAGGTCATGCTGACCTGACATCGATAGGTATACATTTGGCATTCAAAAAGGTAAACATCAGAATAGACGTGCATGGTCAATAGCAAAGTTCTTCAATAATGACAGTTCGTAGCGTCGCCCTTGGCGTCTCTGACTAAACGCGTCAGATGCCTTAGTTGCCTTGACACACAGGTGCAACTTGGCACTCCCTGCCAATTGCACATAACAGGCTGTAGTATAATAGCCGGAAGCACAGGCCTCGTCCTAACGTCGGCCGTGTACTTCTGTTAAATAGGTTATCATCAACCCTGCAGTAATACTTATTGTAGGTAGAAGTTCCGCCAATCTGCGGCTCCCACAATATATCTTCGTCACTGGATTTCTGGACAATATAAGACTAACAGTCTTGGATGGCTACCTCGAGCACAAATATATAAGTTCTGAAATGGCGGATCCGTGAACTGCTGTTCACCCTAGGTAATCCTTTACATGTTCTGCCACCGAAAAGCGTAATAATGCATAAAGGTCGGTATTACCTGGTAAATGAATCCTCAGAACTACACAAGGAATTCTGTCGTCATCCCGACGCACAGAGATTCACTGGGGAAAACTGCCATAGCAGTTACTTCGAAGATTCTCCCCGAAAAACAATGGACTCTTGGTCCCTTCAGAAAAACAGGACCTCCCGGCTTCCCGGAAGTATATCTCACTCCCGCTTAAAAAACCTTCCCATAGGCCTACGCCCGAACTGACAACCTCCGACCCTAAAGGTCAAACACAATGAATGAATAAACAAGGGAAGACAACCCCTAATCAACCTGACATCGCAGGTAAAGACACAATTATACTTATGATACAAACATAAGCAAATAACTTGACAGATGACTCCGTCGAAAATGACAGCAACACGTACATATTGACATGTGAATATTAATGTGAAAATTGCTAGACGATGTCATAGTCATTTGAGGCTGGCAACCTCAGCATATAGAATGATGATTTATTTCGAGTTTCTTATAAAGAACCAAAAGCAGAGGAAGCCCCAAGTTCCATATGGAGCAGGGAGGGAATGATGAAAGAAATAATGTATATACTTGTTACATTATTAACCTTTTCTACCAGTGTAAATATAAAACATATTCACTCTAAATGTAATGAAAGTGTCAACCATTTTCAACCAGTGTAAATGTAAAACATATTCACTCTAACTGTAATGAAAGTTTACAACCTTTTCAACCGATGTAAATGTACACATATTCAAATTATATTAATATTTTAAAAGAAAGTTAAGTATAAAATTATTCATTTTAAATGTAAAGAAAGTTTTTCGCTCACTGGGATTATGATTAATTCTCAGAGAGAGTAAAAGTTATGAGATAGATGGGATGGTAGAATGAAGGGGGCACATAAGTATGTGTTGAGAAATTCAATACTCAGTGGGTATTTGTATCTCTTCTTTTGCCATACTAGTTGGTGGTACCAGTTGAGGGTATCATTTCTGGAACAAGTGAGGGTATAAGTGGCCTGAAGTCGACGCTAGATACCATCATTAGACGGGTCTTCGAGACGCGAGACTAGCTTTACAGTTACTCCGTGATTCTACGTGGAACGTGCTGCAACTCTTACTCTTAATCAGGGACGCGAGCGATCGTCACCTTTCTGCAAAGAACCAAAAACACCAGCGGGAGCAGAAACCCCAGCAACTAAGTGTACTAATAGTGACCCTTCTCCTTATATTAATTCCCATTAACATCATATGATGAGAACCAATTTTTGTTAAAGAATTATTCAATTCTTAATACCTGTTAAAACCAATTCATCATTAAATTTTTTTACTTATATCTATCCAAACTTAAAGTTGATTAAATCATTTTGAATGTGCTGTATCCGCATGTCTCAGTCAATTTCTTAAATACACACAACCAGAGCTACTAAATACGAGGGCCGTTCAGAGAGTAATGTACCACATCGTTTTTCTCAGCTAATAATGAAGATAGAAGCATGAAGTTTTGCACACTTCAAATACGGTATGTGCCAATTGTGTGCACTAAATTGCACCGCAACCGGCCAAATAATACAGCTACCCTAAACCGTTGAAATGGAGCGTGTGAGCAACTTGCGTTATAAACAGCGAATTGTGATAGAATTTCTCGTTGCAGAGAAGAAAACTGTTGTGAATATTCACAAGTGTCTATGTGATGTGTATGGAAGTTTTGCAGTCGACAGGAATACAGTCAGTCGCTGGGTTCAGAGAATCAAAGAATCAGGAAAGGGAGATACGGAGCTGTTTTATCGGCCGCGCTGTGGACGTCCTGCCACAGCCACCAACGAAGAAATGTTGAAATGCGCTGAGGTCATTATTCTTACTGATAGGCGAATCACTACTCAACAATTGGCCTTACAGCTGTCAGTCAGCATTGGTAGTGCAAATGCAGTTATAAAAACTCTCGGATTTTCTAAGGTTTGCGCAAGATGGGTTCCTCGAAGTCTCACAAATGATCACCGATTGCAAAGGAAAGCAATTTCTTCTGAATTGTTGGAGCGTTTCAATGCTGATGGAGATAACTTTTTGGCTAAGATCGTTACAGGTGACGAAGCCTGGGCACATCATTTTGAACCTGAGACAAAAAGACAGTCAATGGAGTGGCATCATCCGCAATCACCACGAAGAAAGAAATTCAAGAAAATTCCTTCAGCTGGAAAGGTCATGATCACTGTCTTTTGGGACATTGAAGGTGTGATTCTTGTGGACGTTATGCCAAGAGGAGAGACAATCAATTCGCAAGCTTACATTAAGACATTGAAAAAACTTAATCACCGTTTTCGCAAAGTTCGGCCGCACAAGAATCCAGCAGACCTGCTTCTCCTTCACGACAATGCGCGGCCTCACACAAGTCTGGCAACACTGGAAGCAATCATCAAATTGGGCTGGACTGTACTACCCCATCCCCCCTATAGTCCCGATTTGGCACCCTCTGATTTTCATCAATTTGGTCCACTTAAAGATGCACTCCATAGGACAAGGTTTGAAGATGATGAAGGAGTGATTCATGCAGCGAAGAAATGGCTACATGATCAAAACAAAATCTGGTACGGGCTAGGAATACATGCACTTGTTTCGCGCTGGCATAAAGCCGTACACGTTGATGGGGATTATGTTGAATAATACCGATGTTTACATGACATATCCATGTATATTGTATATAAATTTCATGCTTTTTTAATAAACAGCTCCTGAGAAAAACGATGTGGTGCATTACTTTCTGAACGCCCCTCGTAATAAGAATAATTTCTCTGAGTTATTCAGAGTGGGGGCTTTAACGAGCTAATATTCAATTGCATACCGAACCTTCACAAAAGGCAGCGGGTCAGATATTAAAGTTAACAATTGCTCTGCCCTATGCAGCATTGTTCTTGCCATCTGAAATATCTTGTCAAAACTCCCTCGAAGTAGAAGCATCATTATTCTTCTGTCTACAACTCTGCCAAGAGTAATCTTGTGCGAAGGTAGACACCTTTGAAGGCCCGTAGTAGATACTCTAAGTTTTGGCCACTGTTGGGCCAATACTGCAGAGAACAGGGGAGGCAACCCGTGACATATTCCAAACTAAAATGTTCTTAAATAGAACATATTCTAACTACAAAGTTCCTAAATACAACATACATATTGGTCATATTTCCAACTAATTAGTTCTTAAACAGGACATATGTAATGGTAATATTCCCAACTAATAAGTTTTTATATAGAATGTATCCTAACTACTTACTTACTTAGTCATTTCCCTTTTACCGTGAGGTGTAGAGGTTTGGAAGAGAGAGCGCCAGACTATCCTATCGGCTGTCTTCCTCCTGGCCTGGTTCCATTGTAGTCCTCGGTCCTTCAAAGATTGTCTTATGTTGTTCTCCCAGCGGACTCTGGGTCGTCCTAGGGGTCTGGATAGCTGGCTCTTTGTTTCCCATGCTTGTCGTGGTAGCCGATCTTCTCCCATTCTGCAGACATGGCCAAATCATCTTAGTTGGGACTGTTCTACTTGGGTCTGCAGGGAGTGGGATTTTAGGCCTTGACGTATCGTCTGGTTGCGGACCATGTCTCTTCTTGTTACTTCAACCACCTTCCTCAGATACCTCATTTCTGAGATTTGGATCTGGCTTTTGTGGGTTGTAGTCATTGCCCATGACTCGCATCCATATGTCAAGACTGGGACATAGGTGGAGCGGTATACAACTATCTTCGTTTTCTTACCAACCTCTCTCTTGCTGAGGAATCCTCAACTTATGGCCTGAAAAAGTCTCACAGCTGCTGCTTTTCGAGTGGCCAACTCTTCTTTGATGCCCCCCTTTCGGTCTATAATAGCTCTGAGGTATTTAAAGTTGTCGACCTGCTCCAGGACCTGATCTCCCAGCTTAATCTGATGTCTTCTTTCTTCTCGTGATATCATCATGGATTTTGTTTTAGAGCTGCTTATGACCATCCCTCTCTTTTCCAGCTCTTCCTTCCAGACTTGCAGGTTGGATTGGAGATGTGCCTCTGATTCTAACTACAAAGGTCCTAAATACAACATATGTAATGGAAATATTTCTAACTACTTCTTCTTCTTCAAGTGTCTGGTTTGGAACAGACATTGGCGATCATGACCCTCCAATCTTCTCCGTCTTTTGATAGTCTAATGAGGTTGTTGTTGCCCATGCTGTGTTGTTGCCCAGTTGTTGAAGCTTTCCACATACATCTTTCTGTGCCTTTCTCTTCCTCTCCTACCTGGTATTTTCCCACAAAAGACTGTTCACTTAGTTCTCCTTCAATCCTGCTCCTAATATATGTTCCTTATTATCCAAAGACATTTCCCATCTATATTTAGTTCATGTAAAATATCAAAAAGGTCTTGGTGTTTCACTTTGTCAAAAGCTTTTGAGTAGTCTATAAAGCATAGATAAAGGTCTCTTTGTACCTCAATACATCTCTCCATGAGCAATGATAGTGTGAAAATTGCATTTCTGGTACCTTTATCTGCAACGAAACCAAATTGAGTTTCAGACATTTCTGGTCGTATTCTAGTTCTTGTCCTTTCCATTATCATGCGAAGGAGTATTTTGGTGACATGGCTCATTAAGGCTGATTGCTCTATGTTATTCGCATTCTGTTGTTCCTGCTTTTTTTAGGTATAGGGATGAATACTGATCTGCAGATGTTTGGGGGTATCTCTCCTGTGTCATATATCTATTTCTAACTACAAAGTTCCTAAATAAAACATATTGAACGCTAATATTCCTAACTACAATATTCCTAAATACAACATTCAACAGTAATGTTCCTAACTGCAATAGTCCTAAATACAACATTCAACAGTAATGTTCCTAACTGCAATAGTCCTAAACACAACATTCAACAGTAATGTTCCTAACTGCAATAGTCCTAAATACAACATTCAACAGTAATGTTCCTAACTGCAATAGTCCTAAATACAACATTCAACAGTAATATTCCTAATTACAATTTTCCTAAATACAACATTCAAAAGTAATATTCTTAATTACCATCCTTCCAAATACAACATATTTAACGCTAATTTTCCTAACTACAATATTCCTAAATACAACATTCAACAGCAATGTTCCTAATTACAATATTCCTAAAAATAACATATTTAACGCTAATATTCCTAACTAAGATATTCCTAAATACAACATTCAACAGTAATATTCATTATTACAATATTCATAAAAACAACATATTTAACGCTAATATTCCTAACTACAATATTCCTAAATACAACATTCGACAGTAATATTCATAAATACAATATTCCTAAAAACAAAAAAAACAAAATTTAACGCTAATATTCCTAACTACAATATTCCTAAATACAACATTCAACAGTAATATTCATAATTACAATTTTTCTAAATACGTCATTCAACAGTAATATTCCTAATTACAAATTTCCTAAATACAACATGTTTAACGATGATATTCCTAACTACAATATTCCTAAATACAACATAATAACAATAACAACAGGGCAGTTATGAGAGACTTCATTTTATTTGTTTGTGGTGTGTTTGTTTAGTTGTTTGTTTTTTTATTCGTTTTATTTTAATTGTTTGTTTGTGTCTTGGAAAGGGAAGATACCACACAAAAACATTCACATAAATTTGGTTTTGATTTACTCTATTTGGTCTGAGTGTAGGGGGGAAGAAGGTACTATATTTGGGTATTGGAAATCTGACTTTATTTTCTTGAATTAGTACATCATATATCTTAAGAACTAGACAAGTGCCAGTGAAACAAGAGATGAGAAGAAGACGATGGCGATGGATAGGACACACACTGAGGAAACCTGTTGATAGCATTACAAGGCAGTCCTTGTTCTGGAACCCCCAGGGCAAGAGAAGCAGAGGTAGACCAAGAAGCACATGGAGAAGAGAGCTGGAAACAGAGGTGAAAATGATAAGGAGAACGTGGAAAGAACTTGAGATGATGGCACGTGACAAGAGGACTTGGCTTGTGTTTGTTGAAGGCATATGATCCTTTGGTAGTGGAGGGTTATGAATGAATATCTTAATTATAACAAATAAAGGGTTGAACGGGATACTTTATTTTAAAAAAAAACAACATAATAATCGTAATATTCGTAATTCATAAATACAACATATTTACCGGTAACGTTCCTCAATACAAAGTTCATAAATACAAAATATTTAACTGCAATAGTACTAACCACAATGTAGAGAGCTTGGTATGTTTTTGTCGAGGACGTAAACTACAAGGGAAGCTATAAAGTATTAATGATGATGTCACTCCAAATCTCTGGACTTTCGCTACAATTGAGATTATCACTACCTTATTTGTTTCTAACGTAGTGAAAGACGACTGGCAAGGGAAGGAGGTTAAGGATATATTATGTAAGGCCCATATTTTCTTGACCATTGGCACACTAGTGGTGATGTGGTCAGCATTACGCCGGCCACCTTTAAACTTCCTTAAGTTGTTCTGGTATCCAATTCATGAGGCTATGTCGACCTCGCAGCTGTTAGCGGTCTAAAAAATCCAACCTCAACTGGGGAATCGAACAATGATCGGTAGAGCTGGAAAGCTTGATTAACTACTTAGACGACTGAGTTGGGTGGTACGGTATACGTAAGGCTAGGGCCCTCATCGTGTAAAACAAACTGCATAACAAACCACTAGTGCAAGAGGAGCACAAGAGTATCTTTGCCTTCCTGCCAGATAGAATAGAGCCACTGCTTTCTCCAACATGTCATGAATGGGCACTAATATTTTGTGGATGGGGATGGCAACGTCTTCATGTAAAACAAATTTCTATAGAAACCACTGTTGCAAGTGTTTGTGCTTTGACGTAGTCCTTCTTAAGGGGGTTATCTGCAAAAATGACCCCATGCTCCATAAGAAGCTAAAAGGGAAAAGATGATGAAGATAATATTAATGTTTGGGTATATCATGAAATGATTTCAGTAAAATGGATTTAAACAAAAACAAATATAAAGAAAATCTAGAACTCAAGACTGACTTTCTTAAAATAAACCTCATGCTACCAGTGACCCTGCCCGCAAGATGATTGATGCCTTTAGTAAGCAGGTGCTTGCTCACCATCTTTGTTGGCAATCGATTCTGGCTTATTATTATAAAGATTGATATAGTAGCAACTCCGCCAATGCCGGTCCCAAGCCCGGATGAAAAAGGAGGAGGGCGGCCTGCATGGAGGCCGTAAGGAGGCAGCCCCTCCACCATGCAAAGGCACAACAGGCCAATCACCTGTTTGCTTTAAATCATGATTACGCGAACTACAAGAGAGAAAACCGGACTGATTCTAAAGGCGACAAACTGGAACGGACTACGGACTACGACTTATGGAACTTGGAACACAAGAAGTATAAATGGGAAGGAAGAGGAGCTGGTGGAAGAGATGAGGAAAGCAAAACTAGAAATCCTGGCTATAACGGAAACGAAGAAAAAAGGACAAGGAGTCATGGATCTCGATGGCAACACGTTGCTCTACAGTGGTGTACCCATATCTGAAAGAGCTAAAGGGGGCGTGGGTTGCATTGTGGCCCAAAATCAAAAAGATAGTATCAAGGGATGGAACTTTGTCTCGGAGCGCATTATGGTTGTAAAACTAAAAGAAGGAGGAACCATAGTCAACCTGGTCATAGTGTATGGGCCAAATGAGGATGAGAGAGCAGAGGTCAAGGAGGAATTCTTCGAGCTGCTTCAAAGGACAGTGGATGACTGCCTAGATGAAGTTATTATGCTCGGAGATTTTAATGCCAGAGTTGGAAATGACCATGCTAGATGGGGTGGAGTTATCGGAAGATATGGAGAAGATACTCTCAATGACAATGGAAAGCGACTCCTTAGATTCTGCAGTGAGCAGAATCTGATCATTACAAACACAAAGTTCCCCCATAAGCGCATACATGCATACACTAGATGTGAACCAACCAAGAATGAGAAGTCAGTGATCGACTACGCCATTGTTCGGAGAAGCTCATTCAGATATGTCCGAGATGCAAGAGTCTGGAGGGGGCCAGAGATTGGAAGTGATCACTACCTGCTAACAATCAAACGAACAACTGAAAGAGTTGCTCAGCCTAGGAACTGCCCAACATCACGCAAGAAACCAAGTAAACGAGCAGGAGAAATGAGCATTAGGACCTACAAGCTGAGAGAGCCAGAAATTAAGACCAGATATCAGGGGCTTATTGCTACAGCAGTGAGCAACACAGAAGAGCGACCTGATGACTTGGAAACCCTCTGGAATAAATTCAAGGATATCATAAAGACAGCTGCTGCAGAAGCATGCGGTGAAGTCCGACTTGGGAACCAGAGAAAGAGGACACCTTGGTGGACAGAGGAAGTCAAAGAGAAAATAAGAGAGAAGAAAATGGCATGGAAACAATACTTAGGAGCTAAAAACACAACAGGACAAATGGAAAAATATAGAGAATATGTGACACTCAGAACAGAAGCAAAGAACAAAGTGCTAGCAGCAAAACAGAAGTCGTGGGAAGAATTTGGAGAAAAGCTAGGAAAAGATGCACAAGAAAACCAGAAATTGTTCTATAAGACCCTAAAGAACATGAGGAAAGAAAAACAATGCCCTCTCAAATTTATAAAGGACAAGCAAGGCAAATTGCTTACTGCCCCGAAGGAAGTAATGGAAAGATGGAAAGAATATTTCTCAGAACTCCTGGATGGTGAGCATGATGAAGCATCAGAAATGATAACCACTGACACAGAAGAGGAAACCAATGATGGTGAAGATGACATAAAGATGGAAGAACTGAGGGCAGCACTAGAGAAAATCAAGATGGGCAAAGCAGCAGGGCATGATGGTATAACACCAGAAATGGTTAAGTACATGGGAGCATCAGGCGACCTATTACTCTTAAAGGTCCTACAGGCAGCATGGTGCAACAAGACCATACCAAAGGATTGGGAGATTGCCATCATAACACCAATTTTCAAAAAGGGTGACAATCGACAATGTGGAAACCATAGAGGCATATCCCTTCTCAGTGTCCCTGGTAAAATCTACTCTAGAATCCTAGAGCAGAGACTCCGACGCCTAGCTGAGCCACAATTGGATGAGGTCCAGTGCGGATTCCGAGCAAACCGAAGTACTCAAGACCTAATCTTCACACTCAGACAGCTGAGTGAAAAGGCCCTTGAGTATAAGAGTGAGATCCATCTTTGTTTCATAGATCTGGAAAAGGCGTTTGACAGGGTCCCCTGGAGCAAACTTTGGGACTGTTTGGCAAGGAAGAATATTCCAGCACCTCTGATTCATGCTATACAGAGCTTCTACAAGTCTTGCAGAAATTATGTGAGGACAGCAAACCATAAGTCAGAAGAGTTCAGGACCACCACTGGTGTAAGGCAAGGTGATATCCTATCACCTTACCTCTTCATACTCCTTATGGATGATGTCATCAAGGCATGTAAGGAGAGAACAAGAAAGTATTCAGTGGGGTACTGGAAGATGAGACAGGTCTATATTTCGGAGCTGGCATTTGCTGATGATGTTGCCCTGATTGCTAAATCAGAGGCACATCTCCAATCCAACCTGCAAGTCTGGAAGGAAGAGCTGGAGAAGAGAGGGATGGTCATAAGCAGCTCTAAAACAAAATCCATGGTGATATCACGAGAGGAAAGAAAACATCAGATTAAGTTGGGAGAACAGGTCCTGGAGCAGGTCGACCACTTTAAATATCTCGGAGCTATTATAGACCGAAAGGGAGGCATCAAAGAAGAGTTGGCCACTCGGAAAGCAGCAGCTGGGAGACTTTTTCAGGCCATAAATCGTGGATTCCTCAGCAAGAAAGAGGTTGGTAAGAAAACGAAGATGGCTGTATACCGCTCCACCTATGTCCCAGTCTTGACATATGGATGCGAGTCGTGGGCAATGACTACAACCCACAAAAGCCAGATCCAAACCTCAGAAATGAGGTATCTGAGGAAAGTGGTTGAAGTAACAAGAAGAGACATGGTCCGCAACCAGACGATCCGTCAAGGCCTAAAATCCCATCCGCTGCAGACCCAAATAGAACAGTCCCAACTAAGATGGTTTGGCCATGTCTGCAGAATGGGAGAAGATCGGCTACCACGACAAGCATGGGAAACAAAGAGCCAGGGATCCAGACCTCCAGGACGACCCAGAGTCCGCTGGGAGGACAACATTAGACAATCTTTGAAGGACCGAGGACTAGAATGGAACCAGGCCAGGAAGAAGACAGCTGATAGAATGGTCTGGCGCTCTCTCTTCCAAACCTCTACACCTCACGGTAGAAGGGGAACGACTAAGTAAGTAAGATATAGTAGCAGACGACAAAGAGGATCTGACATTTGGCTTAAAGATCAAGTTTCTATTTTCACAAGGGTTTAAACGTAATACAAAGTTGTTATTTTTGCATGTCTGGTTGTATATTTTATTCTAGGAACGTTGACAAGTACTGCTCACCTGCATACTTTAATTTATAGTACAGAGATGATTTTTTAAACATAAAACCTTGACATAAATCTCGTTTAAGTTCATTCTTTTTTTGTTTACACACTTTTCTTTAACCTCACATGACCGTTATTTGTCTGTTCTGTGCTTCAAATCTTCAAGCCCGTAATTCACTAGGTTTCAGATGACCTAGAGAGCTGAAATGTTACACCTCTGTCGTGGTATATTCTGAATTATCAATATTTCAAGGAACGTTGAGTACACTATTTCGTTCATTCCCCCTCCTCCATTCACAAACACTTACTTACTTAGTCGTTCCTATTCTACCCTGGGATGTATACTACCCTTTTCGGGTGTCGTCTTCCTGACCTGGTTCAAATCTAGTCCACGTTCCTGTGACGGTATTGCCTCCACTGCCTTGCAGTAGTGGTCCAACAGCGGCCAAAACTTAAGAGTATCTAATATGGGCTTCAAAGGTGTCTACCTTCACACAAGATTATTCTTGGCAGATTTGTAAGTAGAAGGGTAATGACGCTTCTATCTCAATGGAGTGTTCACAAGATATTCAGATAAGCGAAAACAACGCTGCATTGACTGAGCACGTTAGTTCTAGAATCGGCCGACAACTTTTGTGAAGAATTTAGCAATGATTAATCTCAGCTCGTTCAGCCCCCACCTCTGATTTACTCAGTGGAATTCTAATTATTCTGGTATAGCTCTGTTTAGAGTGTGTGTAGTAAATTTACTGAGACAAACATGCAGAACATTAAAATGATTAAATCGAAGTTAAACTTGTAAAATTACAAATAACAAAATTTAATAATCACTTACGTTTTAACAGTTTGAAAATAATTGAATAGTTTAAAAGAAAGGGTTCGTCATTGATTGATAGTAGGTTCTATGAAAAAAGTTCACTTTGACAGCTTATATATTGCACTTAGCTGCCAGTGGTTGTTTTTACTCCGCTGGGTTGGGTCTTGATGGAATGATCACTTATAACGCTCGTCGCTGGTCAAGGATGTAGTTTGCAGCTCGTTCCTAGTAGTGTCAGGGAAAGTCTACAAACTTGGTCCCTCGTCTTAAAGCTTAGCCATTGGTTCCTCCTTGTTACAGAGATAGTACCACTCAACTGGTTCCACCACCAACAACTATGATAATAGAATAGAAACAAAACACTCTCCTTAGTTTTGCGTTTCCCGTTTAATACTGATGTGTCCCGTATTTTTATTCCACCATCCCATTTACTCAGAATTTACCCTCGATGAGAATTCAATTTAATCCCTCGAGAGAAAACTTTCTTTACATTTAAATTGAATAGCTTGTATTGTTACTTTACATTTAAATGAAAAGGTTAATAGTACAGATAGAATATGTTTACATTTACATTTCCACTGATTGAAAAGTGTTCACAATATAAATTGAATATGTCTTCATTTATGTTTACACTGATTTGAAAAGTTTGAAACTTCCACTAATTTTAAAGTGAATATGTTAACATCGACATTTACACTGGTTAGAATATGTAAGTATTATAATTAAAATGTACATCATTTCTTTCATCTTTCCCTCCTTGCTCCCTATGGAACTTGGGACTACTCTATGCTTTTAGTTCTATGTAAGAAACTAGCAGTAAAGCAGTCACCAGCCAGTACAGTGGTGGTTCAGGAAATCATCATTCTATGCGCTGAAGTTGCCATCCTCAAATGACTGGGACATTCACTAGCGATTTTCACATATTAATATTCACATGGTAAAATATAAATATTAGTTCACATGTTAATAATGAAAATATAGAATGTAAAATGACAACTTACGCCAATCCTGGCTCACTGACATATTGCTCAGATGAGTGAAGTTAAGGCACTAGCCAATGTCGTTAATTTTAACTTTAATTCCCTCTCTGACTTCGTGTGTTCAGTTTCCTCAGATATTCCGGGTTTCCTTACTTAAAATTATAGAAATTTCCTGGGCTGTTTTGTAAGTCCTGATAAATACTCCGATAAAAGGTGTCCGGTATGATAAAATGGAAATTCGGAATTCTAGGCTTCATTCTGGTAAGGTCTGGTTGTGTAGTCTTGGCAAGTGATCTCCACAGTGTCTTAACACTGAAACGTGTCAGGTTATGTTCCTGTCTCACCCCCGCATCTGTTTGTGACGACGCTAAGAAAGCGACATTAGTTTCAAACAAAAAGGTAAAAGGGGGGAGGGTGATTTCAAAATATTCCTGATATGGAAACATTTTAAACGTCATATAGGGGTCAAGCCTTCCGAATCTGGTATGAAAACATCCGATCCCTGGCAGGCGAACTTACCAACACATCCGTAAACTCATACGACATTGTGTTTCAAATGAAACAAATTATTACAATCTAAAGCAATCTCTTATCTGTCGCGTACTCTGGTCTTATCATCAAATGGCAAATACGCTAGCGATTTTCGTGTTAATCGGTAGCGGCCAAGGTTTGGTACGCGAGAATCACCAACAAGCCTGTCGTTAATATTATCTCTGCCACTCCGTGCAAAGTTTTAGGGAAGGGACGGTTAACAAACAGACGTGATGACTTATCTTTGAGAGGAGTGAAATAATGTAGATATAAAATATCTGCTCCAGCGTAGAGAATGAAAGTGGGTGCGATTCGGAAAAAATCGCAATAAAATCAGTACAAAAATGTAACTGATTGCTGCCGTAGTGAAAAAAAGATCGGAAAAGGCCGCCCCAAAATCAATCTTGTGACACACCCCCTCTCCTAAGAGATTTGTAGAATATTTTGCTTTGGGGCGGTCACTTCTCCGAGGGTTCTACTGTGCACTGGTTTGCTCATTCCTCTCTACTGCGTTTTTCGGCCGGTAGTGGATACAATTTTTGTCGTATTACCGTATGTATACTCATTGCCTTGGCCAAAAGTGATGTGCGTTTTTAATGCGTTTCGTTTTGCCAACTGATATGTGTGCTCTTGAAAGCGATACATGTCCAGCTCTCAAAATCTGAGATCTTAAAGGGAGTGGCACGACGATTTGTAGGGTCCCTGGTCTCGTTCTTTTAAGCGTAACTCCATCCTCGAAGTAAAATTTTCCATCCAAAGTATGGGCTTGCGTCCTGTGCCGGTGTTCAGAGCAGGGCGCTAAAGTTACATCCTCCTTTTGCGCTCGTTTCAGCTCTGTTAAGCTCAGACGAAATGGTGAGTCAGAGCTCTCCAATGTTGGGAGGTGTACGCTCTGCTCCATCACCTTCCTCGCAGAAAATTATGGATTCCACCATTCTGGTTTTCAAGGCTAAGGCAGTCCGAGCAATCGTGTACATATTGACGAATATCCCGTTGCATGTCTGGCCACCAGTCATTCCAGGAAACATGACGTAATAACTTAGGTGCGCCTCGATGAGGTTGAGAATAGGGTTTATGCAATTGCTGCATCAGAAGGGCTCTATATTGGAGTGGGACAACTAACTATGTCTTGTTCCCGACTCGTCTGTAAACTAAACCTTTTACCCTATAATATGCTTCCTGAGGAGTATGGGAGTAATTTCCATACAACCTTGAAATACAAGGCTTTAGCGTTTGATCGACCCTTTGTGCCTTCTTTAGCTCCGATATGTTGGGGCTGGTAAGAGAAGAGAGCTCAGGGGCCGCTGGGGCGTTTTCTGGGTTCTCTCTCTTTTGTGTCGACTTGGGTTTCTGTGACGGATCCCCAAGGAAAACATATTTTCTCCCTAAAATGAGAAGATAGACTAAATCGTCTAAAACTGCGGCATTGATGTTTCCCCGGACATATCGGGTTGAGACATCAATTTCCGCAACGGAAGAAGAATGGACTTTATACTCTTCCTGGGCCCCAGTATTTCTACAGTTTCACCAGTGTACTGGTGGGCCTTCACCAAAGATGGAGAAACTAAAGCCGAGTATTCTAGACCCGAATCATATAAGCACCGTATTGATCGGTTACCCACAGTTACGAGTTCAGTAATATAGGGGTGGCTGGATTATGTTCACATGTTGGTAAGTTATGATTCCCTATCGACCTACTGATCAAACATGCAACGTTTAAGTGCCAGGTTTCTGCCTCTTACAATCCGATGAAAAACGTGTGTTAATTTTACTTACTTAGTCGTTCCCCTTCTACCGTGAGGTGTAGAGGTTTGGAAGAGAGAGCGCCAGACCATTCTATCAGCTGTCTTCTTCCTGGCCTGGTTCCATTCTAGTCCTCGGTCCTTCAAAAATTGTCTAATGTTGTCCTCCCAGCGGACTCTGGGTCGTCCTGGAGGTCTGGATCCCTGGCTCTTTGTTTCCCATGCTTGTCGTGGTAGCCGATCTTCTCCCATTCTGCAGACATGGCCAAACCATCTTAGTTGGGACTGTTCTATTTGGGTCTGCAGCGGATGGGATTTTAGGCCTTGACGAATCGTCTGGTTGCGGACCATGTCTCTTCTTGTTACTTCAACCACTTTCCTCAGATACCTCATTTCTGAGGTTTGGATCTGGCTTTTGTGGGTTGTAGTCATTGCCCACGACTCGCATCCATATGTCAAGACTGGGACATAGGTGGAGCGGTATACAGCCATCTTCGTTTTCTTACCAACTTCTTTCTTGCTGAGGAATCCACGATTTATGGCCTGAAAAAGTCTCCCAGCCGCTGCTTTTCGAGTGGCCAACTCTTCTTTGATGCCTCCCTTTCGGTCTATAATAGCTCCGAGATATTTAAAGTGGTCGACCTGCTCCAGGACCTGTTCTCCCAACTTAATCTGATGTTTTCTTTCTTCTCGTGATATCACCATGGATTTTGTTTTAGAGCTGCTTATGACCATCCCTCTCTTCTCCAGCTCTTCCTTCCAGACTTGCAGGTTGGATTGGAGATGTGCCTCTGATTTAGCAATCAGGGCAACATCATCAGCAAATGCCAGCTCCGAAATATAGACCTGTCTCATCTTCCAGTACCCCACTGAATACTTTTTTGTTCTCTCCTTACATGCCTTGATGACATCGTCCATAAGGAGTATGAAGAGGTAAGGTGATAGGATATCACCTTGTCTTACACCAGTGGTGGTCCTGAACTCTTCTGACTTATGGTTTGCTGTCCTCACATAATTTCTGCAAGACTTGTAGAAGCTCTGTATAGCATGAATCAGAGGTGCTGGAATATTCTTCCTTGCCAAACAGTCCCAAAGTTTGCTCCAGGGGACCCTGTCAAACGCCTTTTCCAGATCTATGAAACAAAGATGGATCTCACTCTTATACTCAAGGGCCTTTTCACTCAGCTGTCTGAGTGTGAAGATTAGGTCTTGAGTACTTCGGTTTGCTCGGAATCCGCACTGGACCTCATCCAATTGTGGCTCAGCTAGGCGTCGGAGTCTCTGCTCTAGGATTCTAGAGTAGATTTTACCAGGGACACTGAGAAGGGATATGCCTCTATGGTTTCCACATTGTCGATTGTCACCCTTTTTGAAAATTGGTGTTATGATGGCAATCTCCCAATCCTTTGGTATGGTCTTGTTGCACCATGCTGCCTGTAGGACCTTTAAGAGTAATAGGTCGCCTGATGCTCCCATGTACTTAACCATTTCTGGTGTTATACCATCATGCCCTGCTGCTTTGCCCATCTTGATTTTCTCTAGTGCTGCCCTCAGTTCTTCCATCTTTATGTCATCTTCACCATCATTGGTTTCCTCTTCTGTGTCAGTGGTTATCATTTCTGATGCTTCATCATGCTCACCATCCAGGAGTTCTGAGAAATATTCTTTCCATCTTTCCATTACTTCCTTCGGGGCAGTAAGCAATTTGCCTTGCTTGTCCTTTATAAATTTGAGAGGGCATTGTTTTTCTTTCCTCATGTTCTTTAGGGTCTTATAGAACAATTTCTGGTTTTCTTGTGCATCTTTTTCTAGCTTTTCTCCAAATTCTTCCCAGGACTTCTGTTTTGCTGCTAGCACTTTGTTCTTGTGTTAATTTTGCATACTTTAACCATCGCCTTCCAGTTCCCTAGGCTGAATTGCTCTGTTTATAACTGTGGTGATCCTGTGGTTGTTGATGCTGTTGGTGGGCTGTTTTGCGTGTTGTGTCATCCGTACTTTTGGAGTTATTATCTAGGTGATCCTTTTGTCTGGGATGAGTGTCGTGGTGTTGCCTTTTTAGACGGATTCGCTTCCGACTGGGCGCTCTGGTACCTATCGGCAAACAGTACCACCTGCTCCAGGGTTTCGGCCCCGTGCTCCGCCAGGAACCTTCTCATGTAAAGGGTGAGCGAGTCCTTGAACTGCTCCACGAGAATCATCTCTTTCAACCCTTCAGAAGATGCAACGAAGATGCTGAGGGATCCCAACTTCCCCATGTACGTTTCTAGCCTGGTAGCAAATTGTCTTAAAGATTCGTCGTTTTGCTTCTTAGCCTCACGGAGTTTACAACGAAAAGTCTCTGCGTTAAGCATAAAACGCTGATGGAAAGCCTTCTTCAACATGTCGAAGTTGTTCTGTTCTTCCACGGGCATCTTGAGACAGACATCATAGGCAGATCCCCTCAGACTCTGGGATAGCTTCATGTTGTTTCTCTCTCTCTCCAACCCATATGTAGCCGCTAAGGATTCAAACCTAGAGAGATAGATGCCTATTTCCTCTGAAGCCTACTGCACTAGTTGCCACAACATGAGAAATGTTCCCCCCATCACTACCCTGAGAACTGCCAGACCCGCCATTGTTAGAACTATCATTCTCCCTTGGATTTCCAATTCCTTTATTCCGATTACGTGTGCTCTGTCGGCCTGTTCCTTTTCCTTAGCGAATGCCCAATCCATTTCTCTTTCTGCGGCTTCGTGAGCCCTTTGCTTTTCAACCTTCTGCTCTTCAGAAGCTCTTTGCTTTTCTCTCTCTTCAACTTAGGTGTTTTCTGCTCTCTTGCCAATGTTCTCTCTTCCCTTTCAGCCGCTTTCTCCTCGTGGAGTGCGGATTTCTCTGCTTCCATCCTGTCTTTTTCCTCTTTATCTGTTTCTTTCTGTTCTCTTCCCGAAGTAAGCACAAAGTCAGAAAGTTCTTTAGCTGAAAACTCTAGTTCGCGGCCTAGATTAATGTAAAAGGCGTGGAGGTTTTGGGACTCTGCCATTTTGAGCGAAAAGTTTATTTACACAGCAAGACAAATGTACAAACAGCTACTTAAGTAGAAAAATACAGGTTTACAACACTTAATTAGCCACAACAAGTGAACTTCTTATTTACCTTTACCTTTTACTTTTATTACAAAAAGTTTTGTTTCTTTCAATTCTTCAATTATTCTTTACACAGTTATTTTTACTTTTATTTGTTAATGCAATATATTCTCTGTCTTACAATAAACACATCTTGACACTTTTCTTTCAGTAAATCTAAAATTTATGTCAATCACGTCTAGAGAATTACTAGACATTCTATAATGGTTCTATAATAAATCCCAGAGCGAGTCCCCCATTTGTGACGGTATTGCCTCTCACGCTTTGCAGAAGTGGTCCAACAGTGGCCAAAAGTAGGTGTCTACCTTTGCACAAGATTACTCTTGGCAGATTTGTAAATAACCTCTACACCTCACGGTAGAAGGGGAACAACTAAGTAAGTAAGTAAGATTTGTAAATAGAAGGGTAATGACGCTTCAATCTCAATGGTATGCTCACACAAAAATTCAGATAAGCGATAACAATTCTGCATTGGCTGCGCATGTTAATTCTAGAATCTGCCGACAACTTTTGTGAAGAATTAAGCAATGATTAATCTTAGCTCGTTCTAGCCCCCACCTCTGATTTACTCAGTGGAATTCTTATTATTTTGGTATTGCTCTGTTTAGAGTGAGACAAACATGCAGTACATTAAAATGATTAAATCGAAGTTAAATTTGTAAAATTACAATTAACAAAATGTAATAATCACTTAAGTTTTAACAGTTTGAAAATAATTGAATAGTTTAAAAGAAAGGGTTCATCATTGAATGATAGTAGGTTCTATGAAAAAACGTTGGCAGCTTATATATTGGACTTAGCTGCCAGTAGTTGTTTCTGATCACTTATAACGCTCGTCTCTGGTCAAGGATGTAGGGTGCAGCTCGTTCAGAGGAGTGTAAGGGAGAGTCTGCTAAGTTGGTCCTTCAACCTGAAGCTTAGGCCACTGTCCCCTTCTTGTTTCAGAGAAAGTACACTTCAACTGGTACCACCACCACCAACTATGATAAAAGAATAGAAACGAAACGGTCTCCTTAGTGTTGCGTTTCCCAACACATACTGATGTGTCCCCTATTTTTATTCCACCATCCCATTTACTCAGAATTTACCCTCGATGATAATTAAATTTAATCCCTCGAGAGAAAACTTTCTTTACATTTAAATTAACTAGCTTTTATAGTTACTTTACATTTAAATGAAAAGGTTAAAAGTACAGTTAGAAAATGTTTACATTTACATTTCCACTGATTGAAAAGTGTTCACAATATAAATTGAATATGTTCTCATTTATGTTTACACTGATTTGAAAAGTTTGAAACTTCCACTAATTTCAAAGTGAATATGTAAACATCGACATTTACACTAGTTTGAAACTGCTAGTTTTATAATTAAATTTTACATCATTTCTTTCATCTTTCCCTCCCTGCTCCCTATGGAACTTGGGACTATTTTATGCTTTTAGTTCTCTGTAAGAAACTAGCAATAAAGCAGTCACCAGCCAGTGCAGTGGTGGTTTATGAAATTATCATTCTATGCGCTGAGGTTGCCATCCTCAAATGACTGGGACATTCACTAGCGATTTTTACATATTAATATTCACATGGTAATAGATACATATTAATTCACATGTTAGTAATGAAAATATAGAATGTAAAATGACAACTTACGCTAATCCTGGCTCATAGACTTTTTGCTCAGATGAATTAAGTTAAGGCACTAGCAGATGTCTTTTTACACGTTTACTTGGGGTCGTTAATTCTAACTTTAATTCCCTCTCTGACTGCGTGTTCAGTTTCTTCAGATATTTCGGGTTTTCTTTGTTTAAAATGATACATATTTCATGGGCAGCTTTGTAAGTCCTGATAAATACTCCAATAAAAAGGTCCGGTCTGATAAAATGAAATTCTGAATTCTAGGCTTTACTCTGGCAAGGTCTGGTTGTGTCGTCTTGGCAAGCGATCTTCACAGTGTCTTAACACTGAAACCTGTCAGGTTATATTCCAGTCCTGCCCCCGCATCTGTTTGTTATTAAGCTAAGTAAAAGCTCCAGTCATTTCAAACATGCTGGTTTGGGGTGGGGGTGGGTGCGATTTCAAAATATTCCTGACGTGAAGAAATTTTGAACGTAATGTAGGGGTCAAGTCTTCCATATATGGTATGAAAGCACCCGGTTCCTGGCAGGCGAACCCACCAACACATCTGTAAACTCATACGACAATGTGTTTCAAATGAAATAAAGTATTTCTATCTAAAGTAATCTCTTATCTTAACAGCAAATGGCAAATACGCTGGCGATTTTTGTGTTAATCGGAGCGGCAAAGGTTGGGTACGTGAGAATCACCAGCAAGCCTGTGGTTAATATTATCTCTGCAGCTCCTTGCAAAGTGTTAGGGAAGGAACGGTTAACAATCAGATGTGATGACTTATCTCTGAGAGGAGTGAAAGAATGTAGATACAAAATTTCTGCTCCAGTGTAGAGAAAGAAATAGGGTGCGACTCGGAAAAAATCGGAGTAAAATCAGTACAAAAATGTAACTGATTACTGCCGTAGTGAAAGAGAAATCGGAAAGAGGTATCCCCAAGATCCATCTTGTGACAGTTCCTTCAGAGATTGTCTAATGTTCTCGCAGCGTAATCTGGGTCGTCCTCGAAGTCTGGATTCATGGCTCTTAGTTTCCTATAATTATCGTGGTAGCCGATCATTTTCACCTCTGCAGACATGACCAAACCATCGAATTTGGGACTGTTCTACTCGTGTCTACAGGGGTTGATTTTTGAGGCCATGACGTACCGTCTGTTGCAGACCATGTCTCTTCTTGTTACTTCAACCACCTTCCTCAGATACTTCCTTTCTGAGGTTTAGAGCAGGCTTCTCTTGGTTGTCAACGCACATGATTTGCATTCATATGTCAAGACTGGAACACAGCCATCGTCGCCTTATTGCCAATTTCTCGTTTGCTGAGGAATCCTCGATTTATGGCCTAAATAAAGTCTCTCTTGAGCAACCATCTCTTCTTTGGTGCCTCCCGCCTTGTCTATGATAGCTCCAAGGTATTTAACGTGGTCGACCTGTTCTAGGACCCGTTCTCCAAGAATAATCCGATGCCTCTCGTGAAATCACCATGGTTGTTTTTTTTTGGTAGCCGCTGGTGACCATCCCTCTCTTCTCCAGCTCTTCCTTCCGGACTTGCTGATTCGATTGAAGATGTGCATCTGATTTAGCAATCAGGGTAATATCGTCGGTAAATGCCAGCTCTGAAATACAGACCTTCTAATCTTCCAGTGTCCCACTGAATACTTTCTGGTACTCTCCTTACATGCTTTGATGATATCGACCACGAGGTAGTGAAAAGATATGTTGACAGAATATCACCCTGTCTTACACCAGTGATGGTCCTGAACTCTTCTGGCTTAAGGATTGCTGTCCTTACATAATCTCTGCAAGTCTTTTAAAAGCTCTGAATAGCATGGATCGGTGGTGCTGGAAGGTTGTTCCTTGCCAAACAGTCCCAAAGTTTTCTCCAGGGACCTTGTCAAACACCTTCTCCAGATCCAAGATGCATCTCACCTTTAAAGTCAAGGGCCTTTTCACTCAGCTGCATGAGTGTGAAGATAAGGTTCTGAGAACTTCGGTTTGCTCGAAAGCCATACTGGATCTCATCCATTTGTCTCTCAGTTAGGGGTCTAAGTCCCCGCTCCAGAATTCTGGAGTAAATTTTACCAGAGACACTAAGAAAAGATATGCATTTATGATTTCCACATTGTCTATTGTCACCCTTTGTAAATATGAGTAGTATAATGGCTATGGTTTTGTGACACCAGGCTGCCTGGTGAACCATCAGGACTAATAGGTCGCCTGTTGCTCCCTTGAACTTGACCATTTCTGGAGTTATACCATCATGTCCTGCTGCTTTGCGCTTCTTGATATTGTTTCCAGTGCAGCATTCTGTTCTTCCATTGTAATGGTATCTTCACCACCATTGGTTTCTTCTTCTGTAATAGTATTTGCTCGATCGTGCTCACTACCAAGGAGCTCTGAGAAATTATCTTTCCATCTTTTTCATTACTTTCTTTGGAGCAGAAACCAATTTGTCTTGCTTGACCTTTATAAATAAAGGAGGGCACTGTTTTTCTTTCCTCATGTTCTTTATGGTTTTGTAGAACAGTTTCTGGTTTTTAGCCTATTGTTCTAGCGTTTCTCCAAATTCTTTTCAGGATTTCAGTTTCGCTGGAAGCATCTTGTTCTTTGCTTCTGTTCTGACTGTCACATCGTCTCTGTAGTTCTCTGTCTTTCCTGCTGTGTTTTTAGCTTTTAAGTATTGTTTCCATGACTTTTTCTTTTCTCTTATTTACTCTTTAACTTCTTCTATCCATCGAGCAGTCCTCTTTCCCTTCTTTTCTAGTTGGACCTCACCAAATGCTGCTGCAGCTGCTTTAATGATGTCTTTGAATATAAGACATAGGGTTTCCGGGTCATCAGGTTTTGTTCTTCTGTTTCTTACTGCAGTCTCAATAATACCCTGACACGTGGTCTTAATTTCTGGTTCTCTCAACTTTTAGGTTTTATTTATCATCTCTCCTGCTTGATAGTTTAGTCTCTTGCATGATGATGGGTAATGCCTAGGTCGTGAAACTCTTTCAGTTGTTCTTTTAATCATCAGCAGGAAATGATCACTTTTAATCTCTGGCCCTCTCAAGATTCTAGCATCCAGCACATACTTGAATAAGCGTTTCGTAACAATGGCAAAGTATATGACCGATTTCTCATTCTTAGTTGGTTTATATCGAGTGAATGCATGTTTGAGCTTATTAGGGAATTTTGTGTTAGTAATGACAAGGTTTTGCTCAGTGCAGAATCTAAGGAGTCGCTTTCCATTTTCATTCAGTGTATCGTGTACATAGTTTCCAATAATTCCAACCCGTCTAGGACTGGCATTGAAATCTCCGAGGAGAATAATTTCCTCCATGCTGTCATTTAAAGCAGCTAGAAGAATTTTTCTTTGACTTCTGCACGCTCATCTTCATTCAGCTCGTACACAATGACAAGATTGACTTTGGTTTCTATCTCTTTCAGCTTTAGCACCATAATGAGCTCGGAGACAAAGTTCTATCCTTTGATGCTTTCTTTTTTGTATTTTTATCAACAACACAAGGTTTGGCCGTCCGATACAGAAATTATTCTCCATTTGTCACAAAGTCTTCTGTTTTTGTGGCTCAAGTGCAGTCATCTTGTGCCGCCTGCCTGGCCTTGTCTGTTGTCTCATTGTTGTATGGTGGTTTTATTTTTACTGTCTTTCATTGTCCCGCCACGTAGAATTACTTGCAAACTCCGTACGAAACCATTAGGGTATTTACCATTGTCCAGTACCAGACATATTTAAATTCTTCTGTCTTTCGACCTAACGATTACTTAATTTAAGTCACAAGTGGGGAAAGAAAGAGTAGGGGGGGGGGGGGGGAATACTGGAGCGATTGATATGAAATAAAGGTTTTCAAAGTCCCATGGGAGGCGTAATCGTCCCGTAGCTACCCCATAGGATCGGCCAATGATCAGATCAGCCAAAACCCATCCTCACTTTCATCTGCGCATGGGACCGGCCTAGGCGGAGTTTCATAGACAAATCATGTCAAATAATAGTTTACCAGCTCAATTCAATTCTCTTATTTTACATTTAGCTAAGTGTCTTCTGACAGCGTAACATAATGGAAGTATAATTGTATTTGTGGTTGTACAAATCGCTGTCACTTGTTAAATGGAAACTTAATAGCTTTAATGTGATGACATCGCAAAGATTTAATTTTATTTTCGTTTTATTGTTAACAATTATTCAGGGAGTCATATCTGAAGTTATCCTTATATGACCACCAGCTAAACACAGTGCAGCAGTATATAGATGTGGAAGTGAACCTCTGTCTCGGAGACTAATTCCAACCTCATTGTCTCTTGAAATCATCCACACACTTTCAGGGATTCCCCCTGTGGTGAAACATGTTAAGAACCAGAATCTCACACTAAGCTTGAAGGAGTCACTTGAGCCCAAGATGTAAATTATTTTACCTGGTAAGCTGCATTTAGGAGGATCTCACAATGGACTCATGATAGGCAGCCGAGACTGAGAAATGGCTCTGTGTAGGACGTGACAATTCCTTGGGAAAGCCCAGAACCAGAGCATGGTGTTTTAGCTCTGCATGTTTGAAGAGCCCCTTTGGATCGCTGGGAATGTACAGTATACCAAACGCACTTCTTCCTCCTAGCTTGGTACCACATGCAATGGTACTTTATTCTATCTTCCTCCTTGCTTGGTACCACATGCAATGGTACTTTATTCTATCTTCCTCCTTGCTTGGTACCACATGCAATGGTACTTTGTTCTATCTTCCTCCTTGCTTGGTACCACATGCAATGGTACTTTATTCTATCTTCCTCCTTGCTTGGTACCACATGCAATGGTACTTTATTCTATCTTCCTCCTTGCTTGGTACCACATGCAATGGTACTTTATTCTATCTTCCTCCTAGCTTGGTACCACATGCAATGGTACTTTATTCTATCTTCCTCCTTGCTTGGTACCACATGCAATGGTACTTTATTCTATCTTCCTCCTTGCTTGGTACCACATGCAATGGTACTTTATTCTATCTTCCTCCCAGCTTGGTACCACATGCAATGGTACTTTATTCTATCTTCCTCCTAGCTTGGTACCACATGCAATGGTACTTTATTCTATCTTCCTCCTAGCTGGGTAGCACATGCAATGGTACTTTATTCTATCTTCCTCCTATCTTGGTACCACATGCAATGGTACTTTATTCTATCTTTCTCCTAGCTTGGTACCACATGCAATGGTACTTTATTCTATCTTCCTCCTATCTTGGTACCACATGCAATGGTACTTTATTCTATCTTCCTCCTTGCTTGGTACCACATGCAATGGTACTTCAAATGCAAGTCAAGCTGGAGAAGCTAGAGCTCATGACTTCAACTCGACATATTTCAAAATGACAGAAAAGCCACAGAAAAAGCATAGATCTACAGTGTAGATAATATCAACGAGTCTTTAATTTGGTATTGGCTGCAGAAGAACGAGAAACTCAGCAGTCCTAGTTAAACAACAACAACAACCCCAATTGTCCAAAATTCATTTATTTCAATATGAATGATAGTTTCTGCTGATTATGTTTCATAGCTTTTGTCTTTTGTAAGTATAGCCCAATTTTGTCTGTTTATGTTGGGTAAATTATGTCCTATTCTACTTCTTTTTCATACACTCTCAGAC
Source organism: Oreohelix idahoensis (assembly GCA_024509875.1). Taxonomy (NCBI): domain Eukaryota; kingdom Metazoa; phylum Mollusca; class Gastropoda; order Stylommatophora; family Oreohelicidae; genus Oreohelix; species Oreohelix idahoensis. The sequence goes on from JAMPIV010001466.1 coordinate 1,015,397, forward strand.
GTCGACTTGAATATTTTCAAACAAAACAGTGGTAAATAGAGTTTTCCCAGGAATGGTACTGGCGAAGGCTATGTGTGCTGGGCATCGTTGAAGCACATGTACAGTAGTCATTTTATCAGTGTAACAGTTCCACTTATCTATATCACCTATCTGTATCTTTGTTGAATAGATGGCATCCCAATCTATTGAAGGCCGTGCGGATTCTGAAATTATCGCTTATTCTCTTCTGCTGAGCCAATAATATGCTTCATTTTGTTTGGTGGCCTGATGCTGACCATCCCATTTGTTCCAGTACATGGTTCTGAAAAACCTCTTTGCCTCTTCGAAAGTCATGCTTGTGTCAGGCTGATATATCTTATTCTACTGATAGTAAAGTTCTCTGTTTTTAACTTTTTATATTTTTTTTGTAATTCTAGCATATGTTTTCGGATCTGAAGAAGGCTCAAAGAGATGACAAAACTCTAAAACCTTGTTTTGCATAGTTGTATGACAACTACTGCCATATTCTACAGGAAGCATAGTATAGAGGAATGGTTTAGTTTATGGAAGGGTCGGGAACAAGAGAAATTAGTTGTCACAGTCCAGTATCGGACACTCCTGATGCAACAAGTGCATGATCCAATTTACATCCCCGTCATGAGGGCACTTGAAGATATAACACGAGAAGCTGCTCCGGCTCCGCCGGGAACATACTGTCACCAAACCACTCCACTCCTGAAGAGAAGGAACAGTTAAGACTTCATTAATAACCATCATCCATAGACAACTCACTGCAGACATCTGCAAAGCAAAGTAAAAACTTACGGCCTCAGTGAAGCGACTACTCTTTAAAAAATCGCCACGTTTCATTTATAACATCCAGCGATGACAAATTCTCTAAAGACGAGAAACTAAATGTGTGTAATAAATCTCTTGCTTTATATGTAAACATAAATAATTAGTTGAGTTAATAAATTGGGAGTGAATTTGATGTCTGCGCCCGTGTGTCATAATTTGTGCGCTCTCTTCTCTTCTCCGGCAGTATTGAATACATGTGTTGTGCGTACTGAATTTAGGTGCATTATTCTTTTCTTAGCACTCTCTTTCCCCCTACTTTCATTGTTCACGTTTCACGCTTCAATGCATGACAGGGCCAGACAAGGGTATCGCCCATCCCTGAGAACAAACGAACGAACTTTATTTTCAAAGTGTTAAGAATTGGGCGCGCAGGCCCGTCTACCGTTCTGCCCTTCCACTCTCACTTATCTTACATACTATACCCTTTCATTACATTATGTTACTTTAAACATTAATTTAAAGGCATACAACCATCTAAAGGTTATATAACCGCATACAATGACACTACCCAATCATAATCAAAGTAAAGTATTTTTATTTAAGCAGACAAGTACTTAATGAAAATAAAAATACAACAAATGAAACCCCCCCCCCCCCAAAATCTATACAGTAAATCAGACAATAATTCGAGTATGATCACATTAGGGTAGTATAGAATCAGAACTCCTGACATATTTTAACAGTCTGCTACTGAGTTAGTAGGAACTCCGTGTTATTCGTTGCTCTCCCTAACTCAAGAGCAGAATCAGATAGAACGAACGAATTTTATCTTCAAATGGTTTAGAATCGGTCACTGCATTTCATAAATCGTCACAAGAAGACATCTAGGACCTTGCCACAGGAAAGAATAGAGTCAGGATTCCGAATTTTCAGGAACGGAAAAACGTATTACAGCATCTTTTATCCACTGAAAAAGAAAACTCGCCATTATTAATATGGAAGCAGACTCCTACAGACACTACTAACAAGTCACAGAGGAATTCTAGAAAAAGAAATAATATCCCAGACGTGTGTTGGAGGCATCTGAGTTAAGTTGCCAAGACTATTTACCTGAGCAAGACGTCTTAAGACTTGCCTAGTTACTAGTGTGAGTTGTACACATTTTTATACTTTGAATTTTACTGGTTTATACTAGCTATGAGTGTTAAAGATCCATATGAGGCTGGCACCCTCAGCATGTGAAAAGGATACATTCATGAACCACCACAGCAAGCGCTGGTGATTGCTTCATGCTAATTCTCACGGAAAAACCAAAATCAGAGGTAATCCCAGACTCTAAGTGGAGAAAGGAAGTAGATGATGAGGACATCACATGTATATTATCATTTGTAATGAGTTGTATGTATGTTTAAACTTGTTCCTTCTGGCACAAGCTACTTGCCGCTGTCCATTTGAAATTTTTTCATTACATTAACTAAAAGAATGGTGATCTTGTTATCACATCCCCTAAGTTATATGATATACACTCAGGGAGAGTACACATTCTGATACAAAAAATCGGTGACGGACAGCGGGGAAAGGCGCCTGATCTTAATCAGGAAAACAAATACTTAGCAGCGGAATGTGTTCTTCTATTCCTTCTAAAGTTGATCGTACAGATTGGAGAGACCATTGGAGGTTCTACCACGTTACCAGCTGTAATAGTCTGTGGTTCGAAGCTTGAGATCGACAAGTGAAACCTACATCCCACGGGTGGTGAAGATCCCTGCCTTGACCGGAAGCGGTTACCTCCAGAATCTTTTGGAGACGTGCCCTTGCCACAGAGATGAAGTGACGGAACCAGCAACACCAACATTTCAGCAATTTGCAAGCTAAGTTACAAGTTTAACAGGCCACCTCAAAAGTCTATATTTTCATCTCCCAAACCGAGATCTATAATGAACAATAATTTCTTATAATTACCATTTCTTATTTATTTACATATGTTTCAAAGTAATTGAGCATTAAATTTGTATATGTTGATTTTGACTAACTCATAGTTGAATTAATTATTACAGAGAGAAAGGCATATGTATGATCCAGAACCTCTAGTAAATATTCATTTATATATATATATACATATCTATATCGAGCTAATAAAAGGAACAAAATCATTTATATCCATCTTCACAAAAGGCGGCGGGTCAGATACAAAGTTAACATGCTAAGACTCATTCAGCATTGTTCTTGATTAATAACCACACGTTTGCATATTTTACAAGATAATTGAAAATGTTTAATTACACACTTTTAATTTAACAGGAAATAGAAAAAAAGCCAAGTTTTATGTAGAATTTTTGTTTCTTTTTAACTATGTAATTTTAATGGAAATGATTTTGCCACACGGATTCTTATTGCATTGGAGCTGTATAGATATATCTATTAAAAAATAATTGAATGTTACATGTCGATTAACACTCGAAGAAAGAATCATCCACTGTGCGTGTTTAATTTGAATGAAAATCTAACAAGATTTATAGTATTTTTTAAACAATTTTTTTACAGCATGTTTAAAATACTGCGTCAAGCGAATTTTAATTGTAAAATAACTGTATCCACATATACAAAAACCAAACTCACTCGACAGCAATTTATTTAAGTCATTTTATTGCAAAATCTTTAGTTGTTGCAGAAAACAAAATTATTAAAAATATAATAATTGCAATTGTTGAAGGATCGTTTAAAAAGAAGTAATTTTGTCGCATATTGCCAGGTAATGGCACTGATATATATATATATATATATATATATATATATATATATATATATACATATATATATATATATAGATATATATATATATATATATATATATATATATATATACAGGGTGTCCATAACAGATTGTACCCTTTTCAAAAAATGTATTCTCGGTCCCATGATGTGGTTTAAGGATGCTTTCTATCACAAAAGTAAGATAATCTCTGCAAGTTTTTAAGCATACCTTACAAAGGTATAAATGGCTTCTATAAATCTCTTACGAAAAACTGTAATTAATCATAATGTCATAATTACAATTGTGGTGAAGTGGGATGTTATAAATATTTATAGGGGACTTAGTGTACTGACTGAGATCAGCTGTGAAGGTATCTATATCTATTAAAAGTAGTGTATTATAGATAACCTTACTTGCTACCACATATCTCTTTATCTCAGTCAGAATTATTCTGGAATAGTGTGATGCTACGTTATGTGTCTAGGGTATGTGTATGAAGAAGTGTAAGTCACAACAACAGACAGATAAACAATTTAATGTAATCCACTACTCTTGACAACACTGTGACACTCACATACATATAACACTCTATGAGAATATCTTAAAGGAGGCACTGATAACTTTCAAATAACAATATGTATTCATTACTGGCATGCATGAATATGTGTCCTGATTCAACTACAAGGGAATCAGGAATCACAATCAATTTAAATTACAAGTTATGTACAGAATGTATTTAATATGAATATTGTAGTGACATATATTATTACAAATGTTCTATGTGTGTCAGTTGTGTAGTGGTAAAATGAGGTAATACTGGTTTTGTTTTGTTCAAGCTCTGTTGGTATTTGTCATCATGACTTCAATAGTTTGTCTTAGGGGATCAGTATTGGAGATGTTCACAGTTCCTGATTTTAAGACAAGTAAATTCCCCTCTGAATGGTATTTTTATAAAGTTATTTCTAGATGAGGGGACATAATGTTGAGCTCAGCTGGCCAACTCTGCTTATCTTGAGTGATGGCGGCAGGGGAGGACTCCTCTGCTCGAATTCTCTCCTGGGCTCTGGAGATACCTCACTGATAGCTAAAAGGACCAAGGAGTATGCTGTCCGACACTGGATTCAGCAAATCTCTGACCAGGTGCTGCTCACTACCATCAAGACCACTGTCCCTGAAATCAAGAAGGATGTACCTTCTACTTCATAACTAATTTATATTCTCTTTTACACTGATCACAATACAGCACAAACATTGCGTTCAGAGCATTAGGCCAACTGTCAGCTTCATTTGAAATACTTTATTCCAGTATTACCCTTCTTAATGGTTACTACGCCTCTGCACTTCCAGCATTATTTCTTTCTAGTCAATCATCCAGGTGTCAGTGTACTGTTTGGCCATTCCATGCCGTTTTACTTCTCTCCGACACCCTCTGTTCAGGCTGGAGCATTATAGGCTTTACCTCACGTTTGCCACTGAACTACACATATATATACAGGCATAAATCAACAATTCACATTCAATTTTTCATTAAAAGATACTGAATGGTTCAAGCTTACCACAATTTCATGGAAATAAACACAGATACGTTGATTAGCAATGAATTCTGGCACAAACTGGCACAAATTCCGTTCTGCCTATGTTCCAGGCTTTTATTTTAGCAAAAATGTGAGCTGGCTTCAACGTACTGTCGCTTTATCAAGCTTATTTGAATTAGTGGTCTCGAACTAACGCTCCCAAGTGTGTATATCAGCGAGACTGGCCAATGAGCCACGTTTCGACAAGTGTTTGAAAAAATGTTATCTTTTCCCGTCTCCCCTAACAACCAAGATAGTATTTATAGCCCGACCAATCGTGGTTAGGCTTTCATTTGTTGCGCTCCAATCAATTTGGAGTTTACATGGTAGGCTATTTATGTAACGTAAGGTTTTTTTTCAAACACGTTATAAAAAAATTTTATGAGCAGAAATGATTTTATGCTGTCAGGCACCCCCAATATTTTATTTTGGGTATAATTTATTAATTCCTGGACTATTTGCGTAACGTTTTACATATTATTTGTCAGCAAGCCCTAAGGAACCCAAAAATACTAATTTAAAGGAGCTACGTGGTTGCGTTCAAAATATGCAATTTCTTCTACCTCCTGTTTGGAAGATGTGCTGTCTGGGTACTGTTATGTGTTCAAACGTAAACCCATATAATGTTGTCTTTTCTAATAAGAGTCTGTTATGATTTATAAACCTAACTCTGGGAAAGGGTAGTGTATTTTATCACTGTCCGTCTGAAAAAAAATTAGTGCATGTAGACTTACACGCGTGATGGCAGCATTTGCGTATCGCGCGAAGCGTGTTTAGTGTTCGGCTTCCTCTCCCTTCTCGCTATCCTTTAGTCCAACTGTTCGTTCGTTTTGGTAACGTAATGTAGAAAAAGACATGAATGGAATTTAAAATTTAGGTCATTACGCAGTCTCTCAATTCTTTTCCAAGAAATACAGCACACGTTTCATTGAAGAAGGCGGGTAATAATACAGTAAGCTTTTATATCAACGTGAAAGCGTTACAATTTGCAGACGAAGCAGAAAACAAGGGGGATTTCGAGTACATTCTTTGTGATAGCACTGTCATTTTACCATTGCTCTTTTCTTTATTATATGTATTTATTAGGCTTTATATTTAATTGATAATTTATATATGTGGATTAGAATATTCCATGACAACAATACTAAATTATAAAATAACTGCATATATATATATATATATATATATATTTTTTTTTTTTGGGGGGGGGGGGGGGGGGGGGGGGGGGGGGGGGGGGGGGGGGGGGGGGGGGGTGTATAACTACGCAAATTGTTACTTTTTTACAATGCAGTTCAAAAAATTTTAATTACACTATAAAGCTATAATTGAAAATTAAAAGAACAGTTAACTTGTATGAAGCATGTCTGCTTTTGAGTATGACAATTTAATATCATCATCATATGCCGTATTCTTTCCAGAACGTTGTCTCCATTACAGCTGCTCTGAACGCATCACGATTCTGGGCAAGTCGACCTGCATCAGCCAAAGACAAGTTCAGGCTCTCTGTGATGTCCTGAGTCCACCGTCGTCTAGGTCGACCCCTTCCCCCCTTTCCAGGGACCATGTCTTCCATCACTATTTTTTCCAGACCATTATGTCTTTTTGTATGACCGAAAAATTTCGGCTTCCTTATTGCGATGGTATTTAGGAGCCAATGTTCCTGTACGTTTAGTGAGTGCAATACTTCTCTGTTGGTCTTTTTTTCTGTCCGGGGTATTCTCAACATCCTTCTGTAGCATTTCATTTCGAATGATGTAATCTTTTTTGCAACTGTTTTATTGAGCGTCCAAGTCTCGCAGCCGTATGTTGCTACTGGGAATATACATGGTCTGATCAGTTGTAACTTTGTTTCTTTGCTTGTGCCTTGCCATAGGTTTTTCATCTGTATTAGTTTAAGTGGAGCAATTGCAAGTCTTCTTTTAATTTCTACCGCACAGTCGCCAGAGCTGTTGATGATTGATCCTAAGTATTCGAATTCATTAACACTTTCCAGTTCTTTGTTATCAATTTCAATTTCTGGTTTGGTCTTTACTTTGTCTGTTGTCAATACTTTGGTTTTCTTGGCATTTAGGTATAGATTCTGGGCCTCGCTGTGTTTTTTGGTGGACAGAATTAATTGTTCAAGTCCTTCTGGGTTGGTCAATAGGAGGACAGTGTCGTCAGCATATCTGATTTCCGGGATCTGATACCCGCCGATGTTAAATGAGCCAAACTCTGTGTGTTCTTGATCATCTCTTACGTTTCTCATGATATTCTCTGCATAAATGTTAAACAGGTAAGGGGAAAGGGTACAGCCTTGTCTTACTCCTTGCTGTACTTCAAACCATTCTGATGTTTCCCCCTCTATTCTTACGGCTGCCTGTTGTTCTTGGTACAGCAGTGCGATGAGTTGTATGAGGTGGTTTGGAAATCCCACATTTTCCATAATAGTCCATAACTGCTGATGTTGTACACAGTCGAAAGCTTTGGTGTAATCAATGAAACAAGTATGTAGGTCAACGTTGAATTCTCTACACTTTTCTATGACGATCCTCATATTGAATATATGATCTCTAGTGCCTCTACCTGGTGTAAAACCCACCTGTACTTCTTTTATTTCTGTTTCTAGCTTTTGTTGCATCCTTTTCATGATGATTTGTAATAGTATTTTGCTGGCATGGCTTATAGGAGCTATAGTTCTGTAGTTTGTGCACAGTTTCAGGTTGCCCTTTTTTGGCAAGGGTATGTAAATTGATCGTTTCCATTCATTGGGCCAAATTCTGTTTTGCCAGATCTTGCAGCATAATGCATGGTATATACGAGCGCTGCCTTCTCCTTCAGCCTGTATCATTTCAGCTGTTATTTCATCACAACCAGGAGATTTTCCACTTTTCAAGTGTTTGATTGCACGGAAATAAACAAAGCGGCAGATAACTACTTTATGAATGAAACGGAACGTGAACCAGAACCTAGCATAGAGGAAGTCCGGAACGCAATCAATTTAATATAACTAATTTTAAAAGGTGGATTTTAATTGTATGCACGGAGTAACAAGATATGATATTCATCATGGATATTATACAATGAAACCGACCACAAGGTCTTTTCTATTTGGACATACGCCTTAATGAAGCTGCGCCTCGCCTAAAAAACACAGAAACGAGGACATTTTTTTTTTTTTTTATTTGTCGCAAAAAAAGAGAAAGTTTTATTTTTTTTAATGAAGCTCAACACAATCACTAGGTCTTGTATATTAGAAGTATGTGTCACAGACAATAATTGTGTGGTTTTTTTTTTACAAGTAACAATGTATGTATGTTTGAAAAGAACGTGCTACGAAAAACATAAGTAAACACGTTAAAAAAGGATGAGCTGGACTATTCTTTCTTGGAGCGCCAGGTTGGAAAGGGAAAATTTGTCTTCTGGCTAAAACTCTGAAGCAGAATAAAATTGCTTTGCTGTTCCATAATAAAGAATAAGATTATTTTATGTGGAATACAGCTAAACATATTTACTCGGTCTTTTATATTAGGAGTATTTTAATTGTATACTCGCGATAATATAACGGATGGAAATTGTGCCTTGGATGAACAAAACTTTTCACTACAAAATGACACAAACATAAAAAAAAAAAAACTTTACAGAACCACTTGCTTGCCTTTCCAATAGTTCTACTGTAATAGGCTTGCCTAGAAAGATACAGATTGACATAAATAAACCTCGACTCAATATTTAAGGCGTGCAAGTGTAAACAGAGCTTCAGAACAACAAAACAATCTGAATAACAACCAAAACATAAATAAATCATCAAGAGGATTATTACAGTGCAGAAAATTGAATATACACAATCAAGGAAGATATGAAAGAAAATAATAAGTATCGTTGTTCACGAAACAATGTATGTGTTTGAAATGGGCGTGCTTCAAAGGTATGTAGTAAACACGTTTAAAAAATGAAATGGTGGACTATTCTTTAATGGTGCGCCAGATCGAACGAGAAAATATGCCTTTATAATTTGCTTCTTGCAAAAACTCGGAAGCAAAATGAAATCTCTCTTCCCGTGGAACCATAATGAATAACAGTATTTTGTGCGGCTTGCATTTGCAATTACTGTAAATAAGGCACGCGGATAGTCACTTAAAGCAGTAGTCATTAATTTAAACGAAAATTCAGTTTCACTCGAATATCAAAATATTATATTTTGATTTTTACATTTCCTACGTTTCCTAAACAGTTACTAGGAAAATCTCGGCAACGCCGGGTACTTACAGCTAGTACAGGGTTCCCATTCGTCCCGTTTTTCCCGGGACAGTCCCGCTTTTTTATAAAATGTCCCGGTGTCCCGAATTTATTCCAAATGTCCCGCTATTTTATGGTCCTTCCTAAAAAAAAAAACTTTGGATAACGGATTTTATTCCGTGTTTTAGTAGTGTTACTTTATCAATTTCCGGTTACAGTGGAAGTATTACAGAAGTCAGATCTCCTTAAAAAGGTTATTTCTATATCAGCAGATAATACAAATACAAACTTTGGTGGAAAGAAGAGAAAGGGACAGAATAATCTGTACTTCAAAATGCAAGAAAACACTGAACAATTTAATTGGTATTGGTTGTCCTGCACATGTGATACATAATGCTGTGCAGATTGCTGCGGATTGCTTACCTATTGATCTTCAGTTAATAATTAACAAGATTTACCAGCATTTCCACATTTATTCTGTACGAGTTGAGGAACTCAAATCATTTTGCGAATTCACCAATACAGAATATAAAACTGTTTTTGGTAACAGCAAGACAAGACTGCTCTCTCTGTCTTGCCTGCAGTCCAGAGAGTTATTGACATTTTCCCTGCATTGAAGTCATATTTCCTTTCCATTCACAAATGTCCTACCAGTCTCAAAAATTTCTTTGAAAATCCACTTTCAATTACGCTCCTGCATTTCATTGCCAGCCAGTTAAAAACCTTTTCTGATACCATCAAATGTGTTGAAAAGCAAGAGACAACAGTAATTGAAGTGAAGGATGAAGTAAACAAACTGGTGGAAAAATTAAACTACAGGAAGGCAGAAAAGATTCTTACCACTACTGTGAGAAATCAGTTGCAAGAATTAGAAAAAGAAGGACACATAACAGTTGAAAAGTTTCAAAGCTATGCAGTAGATTTATATGACACCTGCATTGAATATATTCAGGAGTGGTGTACACCATTTCTTACGCCTCTTCAGTCTATTGATTGGATCAATTTGAAGGGAAAGGAGTCTGTGACTTGGAAGAACATCCAAGAAAGCTACATATTCATGAAGACAGTGTCACCAAATTTTACTGTGAATGAAGAGGACTTATTTGATGAGTTTGCATGTGTGAAAAAATATTGTGAAAGCAAATTTGATGTGTGGAGTGAACTGAAGGATCAAAGTGTCAGTGAAAAATGGTGTGAGATGTTGGCTCATTTTACAAAGCAGGATATAAATGCTGAGAACCTGAAATGCCTAGTTAGTTTTTGTTTGGCACTGCCAGGATCCAATGCAGCTGTTGAACATGTTTTTCATTAATAAATGCGCTTTGGACAGACGAAAAAAAAACAGACTTAAAATTGAGACATAAAAAGCTTTAACCATTATAAAGACCCATTTTAAGGATTTCTCTTGTGCTGAGTTCTATGTCCAAATATCAGAAGAAAAAAAAACTTCTTGAACAGGCCCATAAATCTGATAAATATTCTGATGAATCTGAAATATAAACTTGACTATTGTGTATTTTTTAAAGGTGCGATTTTTCTAATTAAGTATGTTTGTAATTTAGAATTCTTTTTTAAAGTGGAAGTTGTGTTAGTTAATGTGTGTATTTTTATACCAGTATCTTATTTTAAGTAAAACATATAATATGTAATAGATTTATTTGAGCTTTACCTTAATTTTTAACATGTCCCGTTTTTTTACAAAATGTCCCGGGTTTTTTACGTAAAAATTTGGAAATGTCCCGGTTTTTAAACAAAACATTATGGGAACCCTAAGCTAGTATATCTATATATTCAGAGATATTAAATTAATATTTTCCTGAATTACCTTCAGTGGCAGATTGGCTCAACACATATGTTTCTCATAGAAGTTGATGGAGATTACAAAGCTTATAACTAACTTAAATGATTCAGTTGTTATACTAGCCATTCTATGCATGGAGGCATATCTGGAGTCATCCTTGTATGACCATCAGCTATGCACAATGCTACAGTATATGTTAGTGAACCTATGTCTGTGAGGTTAATTACATTCTCATTGACTTTTGAAATCACCCACACACTTCCAGGGATTCCTCCTGTGGTGAAACTTGTTGAGAACCCAGCATTGCACACTAAGCTTGGAGTAGTCACTTGAGTCCCAGGCTTAATTCTTTGGCTTTGACGGTTGTTGCATGGAGAAGGATCTTACTGTGGACCCAGTGATAGGCATGGGAAGCTGGGAAGTGGCTCTGTGCGGGACGGGACAATTCCTTTTGAGAGCTTAGAACCAGAGTACAGTATTTTAGCTCTGCATAGTTGGAGAGCACCCTTGGATGGCGGGGAATGCACAGTATGCCACGCACTTCTTACTCCTAGCTTTGGATCAGACGTGACGATCCTTTAAATGCAAGCCAAGCTAGAGAAACTGAAGCTCATGACTTCAACGCAACATGTTTCGGAATTGCAGAAAAGCCACAGGAAAAGCCTAGATCTACAGTATAGATAATATCAAGGAGTCTTCAACTTGGTATTGGCTGCTAAAGAGCGATAAGCTCAGGAGCCCTAGTTAAACAACAACAACAACAACAACAACAACAACAACTAGCCATTATAAATATCCCTGTGAGACTGTCTGAAATAGAAGCAACAACCTTCCATTTACATCTCTACCTTGGGAAAAAGTGGCTGCTTTTGTAAAAGCTCATTTCTGTTACGCGATTTTGGCCACTATTGGACCACTACTGCAGAGCAGAGGAGGCAAGCCGCCAAAGGAGCATATGCTTTTAACAAACTTATGCCAAATCGTCCTGTCCCGTACCTTCACCTCAAGTTCGTACCACGTCTTCTTCATTCCCTTCAAGTTTGTTTTCAGTTCTCTGTCCCATGTGTCCGATGGCTTTACTCTACATATCTTACACTGGGGATTCCCGAAAATAAATTGTCTAATAATAGTATCAACGGGTTTTCTCAATGTGTGTCCTATCCATCTCCAGTGTCTTCTTCTCATTTCTTGTTCCACTGGCACTTGTCTAATTCTTGTCATTAGTTTCGCATTAGTGATCTTGTCATATCACTTCAATCCTTCTACTCTACCCAAGCATGTGTGCTACCTGGAACTGAAAGGGGACCAATGAATAGCAACACTGTTTACTACCATGCATGTCGTAAAACCCATCTAAAGAGGGTTGATCATGGGACTGGTTACCTCATCTTGTAATAAAATGTTAAACCACAAAAACTTCAACAACCAATGGTCAGGAGTGAAGAATGACTGCCTTAAAATAAACCTCATGCTGCAGACGACACTGTCTGCAAGACAACTGATGCCTTTGTCAGCAGGTGTTTGCTTGCCACTTTGTTGGAAATCGATTCTGACTCATTATTATAAAAGTTAATATAGCAGCAGACTACAACGAGGATCTGTCATTTGTCTTAAAGTTCATGTTTCTATTATCACAGGGTTTCTGAACGTGACATAAAAACTCGTTATTTCTGCATGTCTGGTTGTTTATTTTATTAAACGAACTTTTAAAAGTACATAAATCTCGCTAAAGCTTATGGTATGCGTTTATTTAATTTCATGTGAGGGTTATTTGTAACTCTGCCTAGGCCGGTTCCAAGCCCGGCTTAAAAAGGAGGAGGGTGGCCTGCATGGAGGCCGTAAGGAGGCAGCCCTCTACCATGCAAAGGCACACTGGCCAATCCCCTGTTTGCTTTAAACTTTTGATTACGAGAACTACAAGAGAGAAAGTCGGACTGATTCTAAAGGTGACGAACTGGAACGGACTACGACTTATGGAACTTGGAAAACAAAAAGTATAATTGGGAAAGAAGAGGAGCTGGTGGAAGAGATGAGGAAAGCAAAACTAGAAATCCTGGCTATAACGGAAACAAAGAAAAAAGGACAAGGAGTCATGGATAATGATGGCAACACGATGCTCTACAGTGGTGTACCCACATCTGAAAGAGCTAAAGGGGGCATGGGTGGCATTGTGGCCTAATACCAAAAAGATAGTATCAAGGGATGGAACTTTGTCTCGGAGCGCATTATGGTTGTAAAACAAAAAGAAGGAAAAACCATAGTCAACCTGGTCACAGTGTATGAGCCAATGAGGATGAGAGAGCAGAGGTCAAGGAGGAATTCTTCTAGCTGCTTCAAAGGACAGTGGATGACTGCTTAGATGAAGTTATCATGCTCGGAGATTTCAATGCCAGAGTTGGAAATGACCATGCTAGATGGGGTGGAGTTATCGGAAGATATGGAGAAGATACTCATAATGACAATGGAAAGCGACACCTTAGATTCTGCAGTGAGCAGAAACTGATCATTACAAACACAAAGTTCCCCCATAAGCGCATACATGCATACACTAGATGTGAACCAACAAAGAATGAGAAGTCAGTGATCGACTATGCCATTGTTAGGAGGAGCTCATTCAAATATATCCGGGATGCTAGAGTCTGGAGCGGGCAGAGATTGGAAGTAATCACTACCTGCTTTCAATCAAAGGAACAACTGAAAGAGTTGCTCAGCCTAGGAACTGCCCAATATAACGCAAGATACTAAGTAAACGAACGGGAGAAATGAGCATTAAGACCTACAAGCCGAGAGAGCCAGAAATTAAGACCAGATATCAGGGGCTTATTGCTGTAGCGGTGAGCAACACAAAAGAACAACCTGATGACTTGGAAACCGTCTGGCTCGAGGACATCATAAAGACAGCTGCTGCAAAAGCATATTGTGAAGTCCGACTTGGGAACAAAAGAAAGAGGACACCTTGGTGGACAGAGGAAGTCAAAGAGAAAATACGAAAGAAGAAAATGGCATGGAAAAAATACTTAGGAGCTAAAAACACAACAGGACAAAAGGAGAAATATAGAGAATATGTGACACTCAGGACCACCAGTGGTGTAAGACAAGATGATATCCTGTCACCTTATCTTTTCATACTCCTCATGGACGATGTCATCAAGGCATGTAAGGAGAGAACAAGAAAGTATTCAGTGGGGTACTGGAAGATGAGAAAGGTCTGTATTTCAGAGCTGGCATTTGCTGATGATGTTGCCCTGATTGCTAAATCAGAGGCATATCTCCAATCCAACCTGCAAGTCTGGAAGGAAGAGCTAGAGAAGAGAGGGATGGTCATAAGCAGCTCTAAAACAAAATCCTTGGTGATATCACGAGAAGAAAGAAGACATCAGATTAAGCTGGGAGAATAGGTCCTGGAGCAGGTCGACCACTTTAAATATCTCGGAGCTATTATAGACCGAAAGGGCGGCATCAAAGAAGAGTTGGCCACTCGAAAAGCAGCAGCTGGGAGACTTTTTCAGGCCATAGATCGAGGATTCCTCAGCAAGAGAGAGCGGTTGGTAAGAAAACGAAGATGGCTGTATACCGCTCCACCTATGTCCCAGTCTTGACATATGAATGCGAGTAATGGGCAATGACTACAACCCACAAAAGCCAGATCCAAACCTCAGAAACGAGGTATCTGAGGAAGGTGGTTGAAGTAAAAAGAAGAGACATGGTCTGCAACCAGACGATACGTCAAGGCCTTAAATCCCACCCCCTGCAGATCCAAGTAGAACAGTCCCAACTAAGATGGTTTGGCCATGTCTGCAGAATGAGAGAAGATCGGCTACCACGACAAGCATGGGAAACAAAGAGCCAGGGATCCAGACTCCCAGGACGACCCAGAGTACGCTGGGAGGACAACATTAGACAATCTTTGAAGGACCGAGGACTAGAATGGAACCAGGCTAGGAGGAAGACAGCCGATAGGATAGTCTGGCGCTCTCTCTCTCCCAAACCTCTACACCTCACGGTAGAAAGGGAACGACTAAGTAAGTAAGTTGTTTGTTATTGTTATTGTTAATCAGAATCGATCTCACTGCACTCCGGGCAAACCTATAGGTGCTCTGTCTCCATCTGCAAATGTCGATGAGTATGAATTCTAATTGTACCTGTAGCACGCTGGTTGTACAAACGAAAGATGCATCCTCTCTCACGACCATTTCTGCTAGTCCCAATTTTGATGCTAAACTCCAACAGCCTCAGCCTTGTTGATTCATTCATTGCAGTGTCATTATCCAGCAGGCGATCATTAATAGCCCTTAGTATCTCTCCCTTATCCATGTCCAGAGTCCCCACTATGGGTGCTCTCGAGGCCAGTCTGCCAGTTCTCTCATTGCCACGTATACCTTCATGACCATGACAGTAGATCTACACTAGCTCTTCAAGACTTGAGAATTATATTGATGTTTTCCATTCCTGCCGCAGCCATCTATTCTGAACTTTACCGAAGCATGGATTGAGAGTGTGACAATATAACTGCCCTGGTTAATGGAGTTTCAGACAGCCACCTCAGTTCTGCAGTAACTGCCTCTACCTCCATTCTCATGCTGGAAGTTGTTGTCATGTAGGCTCCACTCTTTTCAGCGACGACCCTACCCTTTATTCTCGCAGAGAAGCCCCATCTTGATTTCTCCACGCACTACAGACCCATCAGTTGTTTGAATGCTTCAAACATTTGAGCCTTTGGTTCACTAGGTTTCAGATGACATAGGTAGCTGAAGTTGTGCACACTACCCTCTATCGTCGTACACATTAAACTAGCATCATTTGAATGCCCAAGTATCGCAGTACAAACATTACGGAAATGAGACGCAGAAATGGTAAGATATACAGAATCGCTGAGTGTGATTCTTTTGAGTGGCATACAACAACCAAGATACCAAATTAATAAGAGACCTCTATCTTGGTTTTTCACCTTCATGCTTGTTTTGGTTGTAGCCGCGCACTCTCCCTATTTCCTGATCATACAGTTAGAGAGGACAAAGAAAAGCTTGGGAAAACTGTGTGTCTGGTGTAAATCTTTTGTCTCGATTTAATGAATATCAGACTGTCCAACTCCAAAAATGTTTAGTCTTCTATCATTTACTAGACGTAGTATTAAGGTCTTTGTCTTGTGTAGTCTGACCTATACTGTATGTGACAGGTTATGTAAATAGATTACATGATTTCTCACGTTTGCTTCCTTATTAGTATTCACGGTTTTGTTAACGCAGAACCCATGCTCTTCGATATCTGTCTAACTCATATTTTAGCCAAGCCTATTTTCTTTTTTTTCTCTGTCTTACAGGCACTAGCGAGTATTTACAAACAGATCTATTAGCTAGTCCACGAGCGGACAGGTAACCGCCAGCGAGTAAGAGCCATTAACTGAATTATCCAGCGAGCGATTGGGCAATTGTTGAACAGTGACAGATCAGACAAAGAACGCGCGTAGAGAGAGATCGAGTCATCTATTTGTAAAATCAAGGGCGATAAGACAAAAGACCTACCTTTAATGGTTACATTTCTCAAGGGGGACTTAAGCGAATGAAGAAAAAGAAAGGGGCGATAACCACAGCTACCGACCATATCCGTTTGTTCGTGATCCCAGGTGACGTAATTAGCTCCAGGGAGAGACGAGATCAATAGACGGTCTGCTCGTTAGCGAACATCTATGCGGTCGGCATAGGTGAAAAAGAAAGCTTTAATTCGGGAATCAAACAGTAGATTTTCCCAAAATTCGGGCTAAGGAGCGATATCTCGCACTAGCTAGCGAAAGAAGACCAATTTTATATAAATATCCCATCCGTTAAAATCAATTATCCAGTCGCCTCAGAAATTTTCGGAATATCTAGCTCAAATCCTAGAGCCATTGTACAAAGTGGATCACTTAGAATTCTGTGGAGATAGTTTCATTATCTGTTTTGCGGTAAAAGAAATATATACTAGCACTTGAGTGATTTAATTGTTAAAGTCCGTCATTATATTTCATTAGGATTTACTGTGTTAATTGACTAGCGTATTAAATAACTTACAGCTAATTTTTCCAGCTGCAACGTAAAAGTTAATTACTCGCTATCACCCAGAAAGAGATGTTTTAATTGACTAGTAAACGCATTAGGCGATAGAGTGCTGACGGAATCTATATTTTTCTAATTCATTAAGTGTAATTTTGTAAATTACAAGCGCTTATTTCAAGTGTTAAAAATGATAAGATGAGCTAGACACTTGTGGTTTCTAATCTAATTTAATAACCGTGTGGATAAGAAATCATGCATTACGCGGGGTAGGATAGAATACTGATATTGTGGTTAAATATTTTGTACTTTCTTCCTAAATCTAGTACGGTGTAGTGGTTTTTGATGTTATTGTATGGTTGTTATGTTACCTAGTGTACTGGATGAGGTCAGCTGTGAAGGCTCCTGAGATAAAAGTTTATGTGAGTTACAGAAGGCCTTTCTGCTACCACTTACGACCTCAAACAGACCTATTCTTCTATTATGAATGTTAACTACGTTAAAAGTCTAGGGTACTGAAATGTAATGTGTAGGTAATAAAATACACAGACACACACATGTAAATAATAAGTCTAATACTAATAATAATAAATTCTATAATAAATTGAACTAACACTGGCTTTTAGAATTTAAGTTTGAAATTTTTTTTTTTAGCATTTATTAGTCCTGAACCAATTGTTTCTTTTAATCAGAACTTATGAAATAATATGTATTTATCAATAAAATGGATATATATATATATATATATATATTATATATATATATATATATATATATATATATATATATTATATATATATATATATATATATATATATATATATTGCATAATCAAATGAAATTTTGTACATAGGTATATTATTACAATGGTTAATATTAATAATATCTACAATGTCTTGGGAAAAACTAGCACTGGATGTTTAGTTGGGGTGGCGTCATCATGCCCAATCTATGGCTACAAAGTTCATTGTCCTTGACATATGTACTGATGTTAATGTTTATATAACAAGATTTTAATTCTTTATTGATGGTGAGGACAGTTGATGAATCAACAGCAGGCCAGGTTTGCACGTAACTGGCCTGTGACGATGTAGTACAGAATTCTTGTGGCTCACTCCTCTCAGTAACTGGAGTAAAATGTTAGGCTGCACAAAACTCAGCTGAGCTGCTGGCTAGATTAGGGCGTCCCACTGATTTTTATTTAATAATTCCTGGAAATCACCTCTAGCAGTAACGGACTGTGTCAATGGACAGTCTTCTTTAAAATGGCACAAGCGTGCGTCTCTCATTCAATAATATAAATACTTCTGTCCAATCAACGGACTTCCCCTCTAACTTTTTTCAAATATTCAAACTAAAAGTCAAATTTCAGTCCAGTCTCAGTCTAGAATGTAGTATTTTTCCCAAAATTACACTTGTTTTTTGGACTAACTACATGAAAAAACTACACAAACCTGCCCCTCTAAGTTATATTTAGCTACTATCCTCCGACTTTGCCCCCTAGTTCTTTGCAGTTTGATTTTTGCATTTTTAGGCTCAAGGTCGCCAAAATGTAACTTTAGTGAAAATATGCACAAAAAACTGTTCGCTAGTCTGATTGGAACAATATGGTCTTTCGTCAATATCTTCCGTGTTATCTGTCCGTCTGTGTAATTAAAAGTATATTATTTCTCTGCTCAAGATGGGCTATCAAACTATCTAGGTTTTATTTTCATAACTTTATTATTAAAGAAAAACCTACTTTTCTCAAGGTTAGTTTTTGAAATTAGTTTTTGAACCTTCGTCCACCGCGTTTGCCGCTCTATTCAAACAACACAACTAATTACCGTAAAACGTCCAAGATACGACTGTTTCTAACAAGAGCTAAGGTCGTTTTTCTACCAATTCCTTACATTGTGTCAACTAGTGGCGTGATTTTTCCTTTAAACTACAAATTGCGTCTTTTTGCCTTTTAGATTCAAACACGTGTTCAGATCGTCATAATGTTTTTTCTTTTATCTCCGTTTCCCTCCCGTCTAAAAGGGTAAACCGTTTAGTCTGCATGTTCCAACTAGTTAGTTTCAATGGCGGTAGAAAGCGCTGGTGTAGGTGAAGAAGCCTCGGCATATCTTGCCTATATTTTTATCCCTACGTGTTATTTTACCCGTTATCTTTATAATTGGAGATATTTTAACGTTGTATCACTGTATTTTTCACTACACATATCCCCACCTGAGAACATGCATGTTACGTACATTTATTACCTAAGGGGGTAGTCTTCGGTCCTGCCAAATGTACGCACCAGTCTTAATATAGTTATATTATTTGTGCGGTCGAATGATTCGCGCACTGACGTGCACAAAGCAGTGTGAGTTGCTTTGGGACGCACGGGTAACCTAGTTGAGTAGTTTCTGACGTCATGATTTGGAGGGGGCAACATGGACCTTGTTTATGTCCGTGATTGATATATATTATTATTGTATACATGGCACGTTTATGGAAGCCATTTATTCTAGTGATCTGTATTGGTCTTCAGGTCGAAACCAATAGCAGTAATGTCACGTAAGTTATCGCCCCAATTCTTAATGTATGCTGTATTGTAAGGCCGCTCTTATACCAGTCTAGCGGGAATATGTTATTCCTAGAATGGACCTACAGAGTCGTTAGCCTTTAGGATTCGTATCGTAGAAGAAGGATTCCTACGAGTGGGAAAGAAGTTAATTTGATTGCAGTATTTATATGTGTAAACGCCTTTATTGTAATGCCAAAGTCGTGGCATGTTTTGAGAGGTTAGTTAAAACCTAAAGATACTAACTCAGATACCTCTTCATATATGTACCAGTGAATATCTATTGAGTCTACGTTATATGGAACTATGTCTTGGATAGAAACAGTCTCTTACTGGACGAATGCGGGAGTTCGTGGTATGGGAGTACATGCTTAAGTGGATGACCTCAAGCAAGGTCAACGGACATTCCCTTGCTGTTAAAACCTAGTAGGAATATTATTGGATTCTTATTACTTACGTGAGAGAGGATTTTAGATATGAATGACCAGAGATGTATCGTTTTATCGGAACTGTCACTACTATGTATAAATTGTTCATCGTACCTGTCAAGGAACATTGTACCGTCTTGTCAAACGTTTTCGTACCACGTAATAAATTATAATAACTTTACCGACGAGTTGAGTATGATCATGTTGGCCTGATTTTGCCTTCCACTCGTTGAAGTTCTGTTGGATAGCTCTTCATCTAATTTTCATTCTACATTCGCGTCAAGATGCTAGTACACTGGTACCTCTGCTACTAGCTATCATGTTACCCGAAAAGAGCGCTCAACAGTAAATGGTATGCCAGTGTGGTCTGGAAATCAATAATTTCAAAGTAAACGTACCCTATACAAGTATCGGTTGAATGGAAGATTTGTACTTTCAAGGCGACAACATCTTGGAATCTACTGTGTTGGTGAATCACAATCAACTTACGGACAGGGTCAAGGTCATCAATCAACATCCACTTCAGGTTGTACAGTGACTGTCTACCTTGGAATCACCTCTTCGTCAGTATTGCGTGCGAGCTGTGGTCTAATACTCAGAACGAAGTATTTATCCTCAAACGTACATCCACGGAGACGAGGCACATTGATTTTTTTACCTGCACGCGAGATGAGTATAACGTGTTTTCGTTGTACACTTTATTACGTTTAGCTGTGCCTCATGTAGTTATGTCCACATTTATATTTTTCATGTTACATGTTATATGTGTTGTATTCTTCGTGGGAGGTAGGGAGGTTGATCTGACGAACGAGATCCATCTCGAAGCCAATTCGGGCTCTTCGTCAGATGTTCTGTAGGGCTCATTTTGTAAGTTTCAATTGAGCGATAATTCCGGTACAAGGCTAGAAACCTTGCCGAAGTTCCGATCGCTAGTTGTCCCTTATAACAGTATCTGTTTAGCTGTTTCGTCACAGTTTTAATTGTTGTTTTCGTAGCTATTTTTACCTGTATCTTAGTTTCATGATGTATTTTGTATGTGATTATTGTCCGTCTAACCTGTCTATCATTCAGTTTTTTACAAAGCATATGTTTTTACACTGTGTTGTCAATTGTCTTGTGCATTATTGGATCGTAGATGTCATCGTAATTTTTTACGACATTCTATTTTAGTTCCACATTTTTATTTTATTTGATTTCTACGACTGTAGTCATTTGTCTTGATTATCGTGTCGTGTCAGTATTGTACTGTTGTCTGTCACGTTATTGCTTTCACACCATTACATGTTATAAATTACATTATTAATTATTAATATTATTGCCTATTATATAACTTGATTTTACCGTTCTAGGACAGGAACGAAGACCACTAGTTGTAGTAACACTTTTAAGTAGTATTATTACATAATAATATTAAATAATGTCTACCTTAGACTATTTCATTAAGCAAGCAAAAGCTCTTCAGATGGCTCCTGATGAAGTAAAAGCATTTGCACTTGCAGAATATAAGAAAGCTCAAGAAATAGAAGCCGAACAGAGAAAGTTAGAAACTTTAAGACTAGAAAAACTTCAATTTGAGGCAGATCAAAAACGGATTGAGTCTGAGGAGAATGAGAAAAAAATGAGATTAACTGCTGAGGAGGATGAAAAGAAGAGGAAATTTATGGCTGAGGAAGAGGAGAAAAAAATGAGACTAGCCGCTGAATTAGAAGAGAAACGATTTCAGCGTGAGTCCGAACAGAAAAAATTCGAGGCTGAAGAGAAATTTAAAAGAGATGCGGCAGAAAAAGAAAGACTACTTAAAATTGAAATGGAAGTTAAACAAAATGAAATGCAAAATAAACAGAAGGAAATGGAAGAAAGAAGATTAATAGCTGAACAAAATACATTACGACTTCAGCTTGAGATGGAAGAGAATGATAGAAAACGACAGCATGAACTGAAATTAGCAGAGTCAGAATATGAGAGACTTAGGTTAACTCAGGAAGCTAATTCTCAGAGAACCTTTGAAAGCCAAACTTCATCCAGGCATGATCATTTTAAGGAAATTCACCTTAAATTACCAAAATTTAATCCCCCGTCTGATGACGTGATATTCTTCCTAGATAGGTTTGAGGCCACTTGTGTGTCTTATAACGTGGATAAAACACTGTATTGCACATATTTATCCAGGTTACTTACTGGGGATGCTTTAGCAGTTTATCATACTACCAGTATTAATGAGAAGAATGATTATAATGCTCTTAGAGCCGCACTTCTGAAGAAATTTCAAATGTCAGAAGATGAATACCGATTAAGATTTCGTACATTGCTACCGCAATCAAGCAGAAATTTCAGTGATTTTCTGTCACAAATACGACTCACCCTCGAAAGATGGATCGAATTATCCAAAATTGAAAAGTCGTATGAAGGTCTCTTCGATTTACTGATGCGCGATAAGGTACTATCGTCTGTAAATCCTACATTTCTCGCATTTTTACACGAACGGAAACCTTTATCAATGAAAGACTTAGAAGAACATGCAAAAAATTTTTGCACTGCTCACCCAACCATGGATCTGAGTAATGCACATATTAAGAGTGAATTGCCTGTTGCTTTTGCAGCACAACAAAACAATTTTTCACGCAATCGTTCCTTTAGTACTGACAGGTATGTCAATAAGGGAAATAATTACAATTTTAACAATGATAACTTTTACAAAGGGAAGCAATTTCAACAATCTGCTCCATTTAATGTTTCTTGGAACCAAGCTCACAGATCGCGAGATTTTGGTAACAATAATTTTAAAAATAATCAAGGACATTATAATAAACAAAACTGGAGATCAAAATCTCAGGGTTCACAAAACAGACAATTTTTTGGAAATAAACCATTTAACCAACATCATAACGATCATTCTACAAATTATCGGACTCATCCAAATTTTAACTCAGGCAGAAACTACAATTGTGGCAATTTTAATAACAATAATCAAAATCGATCGCGTCGTAGAGATAGATCGTCGAGTAATACGGGTAGACATTCTAATGTCGCTTTAAGTGATACACAGGCTAACATTGAACAGGGTAAAGTAGCTGAAACTCACAATGCTATGTCTTGTTCTCTTGATTGTACCCAGGTGAAAGACTGTCCAGAATGCTCGACTCTTTTCCAGCCTAAGGCGATCACGACGCTGCGTTGCGGACATACCTTGCCTAGTCTACCTGCAGTCTGTACGGCTACTGCTGCGTCAGTACACCAGGGACAGGGCTCTCTTATGTTTAACAAGGGATTTGTCAATAACATTTCATGCTCCACCTATTTGACTCAGGTTGTAGCACTGTGGGCGTCCGGACTTCGCTGATCAACCCAAGTTGTGCCACGGGCAGGGTTGTCAAGTGTGTGACTTTTGGTGGCACCGTTGAAACATTTCCCACCGCTATTATTGACCTTAACACACCATTTTTTTCAGGAAAGATCCAGGCATGTCTCCTTCCGAATCCAATTTGTGATGTTATACTTGGTCGCATACATGGTATAAAAGAGTGTACACCACAGCAAATTGCTGAATGGGAAGAGCGACATATTCAAACTGCAAATGCAGTAGTGACCAGAGCGCAAGCTACTAATATGTCGCATGATACACCTATTGAACCTACAGTTCATACTACTTGTGATGATGATGCTCCTATTTCACGGGAGTTGTTTGCAACATTGCAAAAGAATGATGATACATTAAAAAAATTCTTTCATTATGTGAACAAAAAGAATACCAGCAACAAACTTGCAAAATCTAAACATGACTTTATACTTAAAAATGGGATTTTGGTTAGAGTAATACGGGAAAAGGATTCATCCTTATGTTATCAGATCTTAGTCCCATCCTCTATGAGATCTCGTATATTACGACATGCGCATGACTCGCAATGTGCGGGCTATATGGGTTTTTCGCGTACCAAATCCAGAGTGCTTTCGGCATTCTACTGGCCAGGCGTCCATAGGGACATCACTCTCTACTGTCGGTCTTGTTTGATATGTCAGGAAGTTAAGGTACGGGGTCCATTTCATGCGGCTCCTATTCAAGCTGCGGACATCCCGATTAGACCATTTGATAAAATGGCTATAGACATTATTGGTCCGATGCTTCCATCTGCTAGAGGGCATACGCATATTCTTACGTGCATTGATATGTGCACTCGCTGGCCTGAGGCCATCCCTCTCAAGAACACTTCATCTGCCAGTGTAGCAGAGGCATTGATGTTAATCTTCTCACGCATTGGTTTTCCACGGAAAATCTTGTCGGATCATGGGGTTCAGTTCATTTCTGAATCCATGTCTCAAGTTATGAAGACATTAGGTATAGACAGATCTCTTAGTTCTATTTATCATCCAATGTCAAATGGGTTAATTGAGCGTCTCAATAGGACACTCAAGCAGTTGTTGGGTAAGATGACCCAAGACCATCCCCAAGACTGGGATCGGGTCATACCCGCGGCTCTGTTTGCGTATCGCGAAGTACAAAATCAAGCCACGGGGTTTTCTCCATTCCAGCTAGTTTTTGGCATGCAACCACGCGGTCCGACTTATTGGTTGACGAGAATATTGAAGAGGAAACTCAATCCTCTTATGAGTATGTGATCTCTCTGAGAAAGAGAATCATAGATGCTTGTAGACTAGCTACTGCATCATCCGAACAAGCCAAAGAAAAAGCTCGTCTATTTGCAAACAAGTATAGACGTCTTCGCCAGCTCATACCTGGTGATGAAGCTTTTGTCTTACTACCTGCGCATAACAATCGTCTTTTAATTACCTGGAGAGGTCCTTTCAGGATCATCTCAAGAATATCCGATGTCGACTACATCGTTGATGTTAATGGTAAACATAAAACCTTCCACATTAACATGTTGAAGGAGTATTACTCACGTCCTGATTATCTACAGTCAGTGTTCCAGGCAACTGACGATCCTACACCTCCCATTCAACACTATTCTAGTTTGTCAGTCGTCCAAGAAGAAGAATCTTCTTTCGATGATGTACAACTACCAATACCAGTTGTACCACTCCATTCCACTGAGAAATGGAATGATGTTACAATCTCATCTACTCTTTCGGCTGATCAACGTCAGCAAGTCTCTAATATTCTACACTCGTATGAGGATGTCCTCACTGACATCCCAGGTCATACGTCAGTCATCCAACATGACATTATTCTGACTGACGATACGCCTATTCGAGTTCGCCCATATCCTATCCCTTTACACTTTCGTGATAAGGTTGATAAGGAATTGGATGAGATGCTTCAATTAAATATAATTGAACCATCTTCATCACCATATTTTTCTTCTATGGTAATCATTAGGAAGAAGGACAACAATATACGTCTTTGCGTAGATTACAGGAAATTAAACAAAGTTACAAAATTCGATGCGGAACCGTTACCTCTTTTAGACGACTTATTGGAGAGGTTATCTCATGCCACATTCTTTTCGAAATTTGACCTTTCAAGGGGCTATTGGCAAGTGCCACTAACTCCTAAAGCAAAGCCATTCACCGCTTTCTCGACGCCACGGGGTCTTTTTCAATGGAATTTTATGCCATTCGGACTAATGAATGCGCCAGCTACCTTTGTACGCATGATGCGCCGCATATTGTCTCATCGTCCCGATGTCATTACTTATATAGATGACATCTGTCTTTTCAGTGACTCTTGGGATGAACATATTCATGGATTAAAAGCTTTACTTTCTACCTTACGGGATTATAATTTAACAGCAAAACCTTCAAAGGCTTTTGTCGGTTTTCATGACATCTCATTTCTGGGTCACCGCATAGGTCATGGTTTCATGTATACAGAAGACAGTAACGTCTCTAAAATTTTAAACATCTCAGCACCTAAGACAAAAAAACAAGTTAGGTCTATTTTAGGACTAATACAGTTCTAGTCAAAATTCATCCCTCATTTGTCTACTATAACTGCACCTTTTTCGTCTCTACTGAAAAAAGGCACATCTAATGTAATAAAGTGGTCGCAGGATCACCAAACGGCGTTAGACTATATAAAACGATTTTTTTCAAAAGAACATTTTTGAGGTTGCCTAACAAAAATCTCACTTTCATCCTTCGCAGTGATGCATCTTCTTACGCTATTGCTGCAGTTTTGATGCAGGAATATAACGGCACCTTATTTCCGGTGATGTACGTGTCCAGAAAACTTATGGAGAGCGAACTCAAATACTCCGTTCTGGATAAAGAGCTCCTAGCGTTGGTGTGGGCAATCACAAAACTGGAACGTTACCTCCTTGGTTCACACTTTGTGGTGGAATCTGATCAAAAAACTCTTACCGCACTGAACTCGAAAAACGTAAAATCATCGAAGTCAGCGCGTTACGCTATAGCGCTTAAACCATTCAATTGTGAAATACGAGCTATTCCTGGAGTGAAGAATGTGTTCGCAGACTGTTTGTCGAGATGCCCAAGCGAACTTGTCGAAACTAAACCACTTCCAGATGTTGAAACATCCTCACCGATAACATGAATAACTGTGTACATTTTCATTGATTATACATCTATAAAGACTGATCATATAACTGAAGTATTCGTATAAATATATCTTTCAGGATATACTTACTTATAGATTATAACATTACTTCTTGTGTAGTAACGTTTTATTAAAACGGGAACAGTGGTATTAGAATAACATTTTATTATTACGGCAACATTGACAAATATACATTTGTTATTCCTATGGAACATATTACACTACATATCGCGTTCGAGAATATATTTTATCGTGTATGGAACATTGAGAACATCGTCTCATCGATTACTAACTAGTTGTAACTGAACATTGACAATGAGTGATACTGGAATTACTTAGAATATATTAGTAACTGGTTATTTGTTAGTAATTAAGAAATATATAAATTACCATAATTCAATTTAACCTATTTAATTAATTATGGATCACACATATACTAACTTTCTTAGTTGTCACGTAATACCTGCATTCACGGGTCTTAGTTATGATATCTCACTGTTAAGATCACTAGTCAACCATACTAGTGTTAGAAAACATTAAGGGTGTTGATTCTTAAAGTGTTTAATTTTGCATTGCTTCATTTTTGCACATTGTATTTTCAATTTTTCTGTTTTATTGATTCTCTTGTCATTGATTATCATCAGTGTTGCTGTTCATTTTTATTTTTGAAATCATATGTTTCGAATTTTTTTTTTAGAAAACTTAGTTGAATTTTATTATCATCTTTTTTTTTAATGGTTTTTTCATTTTCATTGTCAACTTCTTTTACTTCGAATATTACCACATCGTTCCATAGTAGGTCGATGGTGGATGTGTGCTTTAATGCATACTATCATTTAGTTATATTGATTTCGTTTAATATTCTTTTCTTAATATGGTATAACTTTATGCATTTCATATATCTTGTTGTAGTTTTGACTCACCTCTCCCGGGTACTAAGTTCAAAAAAAAATTAATAGAATTAATTTTTTTAAGGGGAGATAATAAGGGAGCTGTTACGTACATTTATTACCTAAGGGGGTAGTCTTCGGTCCTGCCAAATGTACGCACCAGTCTCAATATAGTTATATTATTTGTGCGGTCGAATGATTCGCGCACTGACGTGCACAAAGCAGTGTGAGTTGCTTTGGGACGCACGGGTAACCTAGTTGAGTAGTTTCTGACGTCATGATTTGGAGGGGGCAACATGGACCTTGTTTATGTCCGTGATTGATATATATTATTATTGTATACATGGCACGTTTATGGAAGCCATTTATTCTAGTGATCTGTATTGGTCTTCAGGTCGAAACCAATAGCAGTAATGTCACGTAAGTTATCGCCCCAATTCATAATGTATGCTGTATTGTAAGGCCGCTCTTATACCAGTCTAGCGGGAATATGTTATTCCTAGAATGGACCTACAGAGTCGTTAGCCTTTAGGATTCGTATCGTAGAAGAAGGATTCCTACGAGTGGGAAAGAAGTTAATTTGATTGCAGTATTTATATGTGTAAACGCCTTTATTGTAATGCCAAAGTCGTGGCATGTTTTGAGAGGTTAGTTAAAACCTAAAGATACTAACTCAGATACCTCTTCATATATGTACCAGTGAATATCTATTGAGTCTACGTTATATGGAACTATGTCTTGGATAGAAACAGTCTCTTATTGGACGAATGCGGGAGTTCGTGGTATGGGAGTACATGCTTAAGTGGATGACCTCAAGCAAGGTCAACGGACATTCCCTTGCTGTTAAAACCTAGTAGGAATATTATTGGATTCTTATTACTTACGTGAGAGAGGATTTTAGATATGAATGACCAGAGATGTATCGTTTTATCGGAACTGTCACTACTATGTATAAATTGTTCATCGTACCTGTCAAGGAACATTGTACCGTCTTGTCAAAACGTTTTCGTACCACGTAATAAATTATAATAACTTTACCGACGAGTTGAGTATGATCATGTTGGCCTGATTTTGCCTTCCACTCGTTGAAGTTCTGTTGGATAGCTCTTCATCTAATTTTCATTCTACATTCGCGTCAAGATGCTAGTACACTGGTACCTCTGCTACTAGCTATCATGTTACCCGAAAAGAGCGCTCAACAATGCACTAATGCAAGTTCCAAAACCAGTGATACACATAGATAAAATTAACCTCACGCCTGCCAACTACTCTAATTTTGATCACAGGGGTGCCTACTGAGGAAATCTGCACCGACATTCTGTGACCCCGGGATATATTCAATATTAAACTGATAAGGTTGCAACAATAAAGACCATCTTAACAATCTTGCATTTTCATGCTTGGCCTGAGATAAGAACACTAAGTGCTGGTGATCCGTCTGGACCACAAAAGTCCTACCATACAGATAGATTTGGAACTCTTTTATTGCCCAGATTAACGCTAAACATTCTTTTTCGCTTGTGGAATATCCTTGCTCCGCTTTGTTCAACTTGCGGCTTGCATAAGTGACTGGGTTCAGTTTCCCATTGGGTGAAGAGGACTTTTTCAACAGAGCCGCACCCAGGCCTACATTACTTGCATCTGTTCTCACCACAAAGTCCTGAGTCAAATCAGGCAATTTGAGAATAGGCTTGCTAGTGAGTTTTTCCTTTAACTCTTAAAATGCCAATTCAAATTGCGCGGACCAAACAATTTTATCTGGATTTCCCTTGCGAGTCAGATCAGTCAGAGGAGCACATATAGAGTTAACATTTTTGATATATTTTTGGTAAAACCCACATAACGACACGAATGATCGCACGTCTTTTTTTTTTGTGGTCTAGGTGCTCTCTGCAGTTTTTCCAAGTTCTTGGGGTCAGGGGTCATGTTACCCTGATATACAGTATGTCCCAAGAATTCCAACTCTTTGCATCCAATACAACATTTTGTTGGTCTAGCAGTTAAGTTCGCTTCTCTGAGCCTATTAAATAACATTTTCAGAGAGTTAATGTGTTCTTCAAATGTCTCTGTGGCGACAAGAATATCAACCATGAAATTTGTAATACATGGATTATTCAAGGGATCCAACAATTTGCGCATCATCCTAGAAAATACACTCGGAGCATTTTTCAATGCGAATGGTAGCATGTTGAATTCATAATGTCCTTCCGAGGTGCTAAAAGCTAAATAAGGTCTAACTTCAGGCTTCACTGGAATCTGGTAATAGCCTTTGCTAAGATCCACCTTCGAAAAGTATTTTGCCTTGTTCAATCTGGCAAATAACTGTTTTGTGTCTGGTAATGGATCCACTTGTCCTTCTGTGACAACATTTAGTTTCCTGTAATCTATGCACAGTCTATGTTCCCCAGACGGTTTCCTCAACAAAACTACACTGGAGCTAAAAGAAGATTCACTGTGTGAAATAATCCCTTCTTTCAACAAATAATCTATTTCCTCTTTCAATGCCTTCTCCTTCGCGAACGGAACAGAATAAGCTCTCATACAGATTGGGTTTGAGTCTATCAGCTTCATGTCATACTGTAGCAAATTTGTATGTCCTGGTTTATCTGTTAATACATCTGTATGTTCTTCCAGAACCTGTTGAACTCTCTCCCTCTGATTTTTAGTCAAGTTCTTACTGACTTTTACTTGTGCGGCTGTCTCACACTGATGTAATGGGTATTCATGTGAGGTGAGTGGTTCCTTTTTCATTTTAGTTGCGATAGCCAAGGTCAGTAAGGGGGTGCTTTCCTGGAGTGGTCTGTCCAGATACTTCTTTAAAAGGTTTACATGATATACCTTCTCCTTCCCCTTTTTGTCAATTTTATAGTTTGTTCTAGACACCTTCTCTAGAACCGTATATGGACCTTGCCATCCAATTTGCAACTTATTCTGGCTGCCGGGTAGTAGAAGAAGCACCTTCTCTCTCACAGCTAATTCTGTCCTTTGCCTTCCTATTAAAATACGCTGCATGTTTCTTCCTGGCTTGTCTCAAATTATCATTTGCCAGTTTCCATCCAGCTTTCAGACGAGTGGTCAGCTCGTTCACATATTGATATAATGAGGTAACAGTCTCTTCTGCCTTCTCATCTGTCCAGGTCCTTAATAATGCTACATCTGGACTTTTAATTTTTCACACTTATTTTTCATGGCACCCGTCGGGTCCTTTCCATTAGAAGCATTATAGTGAGGACTTTTCTTCCTAGAATCATCACTCACAAATCGACCACTACCAATTTTTTTCTTGGGTTTATCTCCCCACTCTAGATTACTTATGAGAGATCTTCGCTCTCTTTTAGGTTCCTCCAGTTTATATAAGGCTGACCGAGGGATTGTCAGCTTATTCTGGGGTAAAATTACTCTTTGTACTCGTCGCATAGTGGCCATGTTAATACATTCAAGTGAAGACTAGGTGTGAAAAGGGGCTCCCATTCCACTTTGTCTACTTTATGATAAATATTTTTCTTTCCAGGCCTAAGTTTGTACCGTGGCGTTTCTAGGTCCTGCACATTTTTTCCCTTTGTGGGTGTTCCCTCATGAAATACGCCACATGCTTCTACAAAGTTCTCAATATCGACATTTACGTCGGGCCAATAGTATTTTCGACCAACCTTTTGGCAGATGGTACCTACTTTCTCATGGTCGCCATCTTTTCCAACATGTAAGCTCCTTATTAAATTTGCCCTATATACCTTGGGAAGAACAAACTGTCCGTGACCAGTGGATCTAGTTCCTGTCTTCCTGTATATCAATTTGTTCTTCATAAAGTACTCTCCCTTGCTTGGAGGTGTGTGGCATTTTGGCAATTTTTTAAAACATGGCTTGAGTGTCCTATCCTCAGCCTGCGCCTTCCTCATCTCTTCTGGATGAGCATTTATAGGTTCACCTTCTTCCTCCTTTTTCTGTGACCTGGTCTGCACTGTCGCTATGATCACAGGTCTCTCGGGATTCCCCAAGAAGACGTATCTACACCCCAATATCAGAGGGTAGATTGGTTCATCTATCACTGCTGCTCTGATTTCTCCTTCCACATAGCGAGTTTTCACCGTTATCCTTGCAATGGGAAGTGTCATGAGTGGTATGTCCTTAGTCGCCCCTTGTATTTCCACTGTTTCTGTGGTATACTGTCTTGGGTCCACTAGGCTAGACTTCACAACTGAATCATAATCCAAACCTGTATCATATAGGCACCTTATGGTGACCAAATTACAAATAACATCCTCACAAACTGGGGGGTGATAAGGTTCCTGCTGTCCATTAGGATTAACCTTTAATCTTTGTTTCCCCGATTTCATTGCAGCAATGTTTGAAGGTTTCCTTTTACAAAATTCGGTGTTATGGTTGTCTTTCTTACACCATTTGCACCATCTCTTTCCTTGGTTAAACGGTTTTCTTTCATTATATTTTTGGTCATTGAACTGTGAGTTTCTATCACGATAATCATTTCGTGGCCTATCAAAGTTTGTCCTGCCTTTATTACCTTGTTCTCTGGTATCAAGTTTACTAAATTGCTGTGGAGCTTTAAAATTTTCTATGTGCTTCTTTTTGGTGCCACTTACCTCTGCCTGGGCTGCCTGATACCCCTCAGCGACATTTAAAACCTCCCCCAACCTCTCTGCACCTTGTTCCATGAGAAATTTTCTCAGGTCTGGAGCCATGGACTCTCTTAATTGCTCTATCATGATCATGTCTTTAAGATCTTGGGTCTTCCCCAGAGCAGTCCATTTCTCCAAATAGGTTTCCAGTCTGGCAGAGAATTGGTGGTATGTCTCCCCAGACAACAGTTTGGCATTTCTAAACTTCTTACGATAAAATTCACCATTCTTTTCATATCTCAATAACAAAGCCTGCTTTAGCATGTCATAATTGTCTTGGTCGTCTCTATGCATCTTAGCAAAAACTTCTTAAGAAGTACCTCTAAGCCCTTGGGATAACTTAAGACTCCACCTCTCTCTCTCTAACCCATACGTAGTAGCTAATAGTTAGAATCTACTGAGGTACCCCTCGATGTCATCGTCTTTCTCAACAAAATGGTCTAAATGAAACCCCATAGCTGAGGTTGAGGCTCCCTGACTAGGCGTAGCATCTGAGGCAAAAGGGCTGGCACCATTTTCAGGAGCAGGGCCTTGTAATTCCAGCTCCCTTAGTCGTAATTCGTGCTCCCTTTGCAATCTTCTATCTTCTGCCTCAGCAGCCTGTCTTTTTTCCTCTGCCTCCCTTTCAGCCTTTTTTTCTTCTAATTGGAGCCTTTTAATCTCCCTATCTGCCTCCAATGCCTTAGCCTCTTTGTCAGCCTCAATCTGCAGCCTCTTAAGTTCTTTATCAGCCTCAATTTGTAACCTCTTCTCTTCCGTTAACCTCCTATCTTCTCTTTCAATATACTTGTCACATTCTGAAGTTACATACTGAATTAAAACCTGACCCTCCATGTTCATCTCCTTCGCCGTCAGCACAGCAGCCGATCTAAATTTTGCTAGATCTGCCATACTCTAACACACAAATTAACAATGACTAAGGTAATTCCAAGTATATAATTACTAAGGTAATATATTAATTAATTACTTAATTACCACTGGCTGTGAAGATTCATCAACTTTTATTTTCCACTTTTTATTTTAGGGACACTGTTAAATTTATTCACTTATGCCTCCAATAGTTTAATTCCCGGACCAAGAGACCCTAATATCTTTGATAAACTTAATCCCCGGACAAGACCCCAATATTTGTAGTGGTTTTTGATGTTATTGTATGGTTGTTATGTTACATAGTGTACTGGATGAGGTCAGCTGTGAAGGCTCCTGAGATAAAAGTTTATGTGAGTTACAGAAGGCCTTTCTGCTACCACTTACGACCTCAAACAGACCTATTCTTCTATTATGAATGTTAGCTACGTTAAAAGTCTAGGGTACTGAAATGTAATGTGTAGGTAATAAAATACACAGACACACACATGTAAATAATAAGTCTAATACTAATAATATTAATTTCTATGATAAATTGAACTAACACTGGCTTTTAGAATTTAAGTTTGAAATTTTTTTTTTTAGCATTTATTAGTCCTGAACCAATTGTTAATTTTGGTCAGAACTTATGAAATAATATGTATTTATCAATAAAATGCATATATGTATTGCATAATCAAATGAAATTTTGTACATAGGTATATTATTACAATGGTTAATATTAATAATATCTACAATGTCTTGGGAAAAACTAGCACTGGATGTTTAGTTGGGGTGGCGTCATCATGCCCAATCTATGGCTACAAAGTTCATTGTCCTTGACATATGTACTGATGTTAATGTTTATATAACAAGATTTTAATTCTTTATTGATGGTGAGGACAGTTGATGAATCAACAGCAGGCCAGGTTTGCACGTAACTGGCCTGTGACGATGTAGTACAGAATTCTTGTGGCCCACTCCTCTCAGTAGCTGAAGTAAAATGTTAGGCTGCACAAACACCCGCTCTTGTACTTCTACAAAAGCATCTGGCACAATCGTAGTGCCAGATCAGAAACTCACAATTCAGAATTGGGAACACAGTTACTTAGTACTAGCCAAACCCAGCTGAGCTGCTGGCTAGATTAGGGCGTCCCACTGATTTTTATTTAATAATTCCTGGAAATCACCTCTAGCAGTAACGTACTGTGTCAATGGACAGTCTTCTTT
This sequence comes from Oreohelix idahoensis, assembly GCA_024509875.1. Taxonomy (NCBI): domain Eukaryota; kingdom Metazoa; phylum Mollusca; class Gastropoda; order Stylommatophora; family Oreohelicidae; genus Oreohelix; species Oreohelix idahoensis. The sequence goes on from JAMPIV010001466.1 coordinate 1,049,641, forward strand.
AAAATGGCACAAGCGTGCGTCTCTCATTCAATAATATAAATACTTCTGTCCAATCAACGGACTTCCCCTCTAACTTTTTCAAATATTCAAACTAAAAGTCAAATTTCAGTCCAGTCTCAGTCTAGTATGTAGTATTTTTCCCAAAATTACACTTGTTTTTTGGACTAACTACATGAAAAAACTACACAAACCTGCCCCACTAAGTTATATTTAGCTACTATCCTCCGACTTTGCCCCCTAGTTCATTGCAGTTTGATTTTTGCATTTTTAGGCTCAAGGACGCCAACATGTAACTTTAGTGAAAATATGCACAAAATACTGTTCGCTAGTCTGATTGGAACAATACGGTCGTTCGTCAATATCTTCCGTGTTATCTGTTTGTCTGTGTAATTAAAAGTATATTATTTCTCTGCTCAAGATGGGCTATCAAACTAGCTAGGTTTTATTTTCATAACTTTATTATTAAAGAAAAACCTACTTTTCTCAAGGTTAGTTTTTGAAATTTGTTTTTGAACCTTCGTCCACGGCGTTTGCCGCTGTATTCAAACAACACAACTAATTACCGTAAAACGTCCAAGATACGACTGTTTCTAACAAGAGCTAAGGTCGTTTTTCTACCAATTCCTTACATTGTGTCAACTAGTGGCGAGATTTTTCCTTTAAACTACAAATTGCGTCTTTTTGCCTTTTAGATTCAAACACGTGTTCAGATCGTCATAATTGTTTTTCTTTTATCTCCGTTTCCCTCCCGTCTAAAAGGGTAAACCGTTTAGTCTGCATGTTCCAACTAGTTAGTTTCAATGGCGGTAGAAAGCGCTGGTGTAGGTGAAGAAGCCTCGGCACATCTTGCCTATATTTTTATCCCTACGTGTTATTTTACCCGTTATCTTTATAATTGGAGATATTTTAACGTTGTATCACTGTATTTTTCACCACATACGGATCACAAACCAAACCTACCAGCGGCCTTAATCTGAGAAAAGGGATCTAAGTCAAATAGTGCCAAAAACATTCTTATGTATATCGGGTCTTCGAGGTTGACCTGTTCGGCCCTCTATTTTCACCCAGAGAGAGAGAGAGAGAGAGAGAGAGAGAGAGAGAGAGAGAGAGAGAGAGAGAACGAACGAACGAACGAACGAACGAACTTTATTTTCAAAGGGTTAAGAATTGGGCACGCAGGCCCGTCTGACATTCTGCCCTTCCTCTCTCTCTCATCATATATACTATATCCTTTCATCCTCACATTTACTATAAGCATAATTAAGGCATTTATCATTATAAAAGTAATATTACATTTGCAATAATCATCATAATTAAAGTACGTTTTAACATTAAAAAAGAATAATAATAATAATAATGAATGTAAAAAGAAAATAAATAAAAATAAAAATAAACATTAATAGATAGATAGATAGATAGATAGATAGATAGATAGATAGATAGATAGATAGATAGATAGATAGATAGATAGATAGATAGATAGATAGATAGATAGATAGATAGATAGATAGATAGATAGATAGATAGAACGAGCGAACGAACGAACGAACGAACTTTATTTTCAAAGGGTTGAGAATTGGGCACGCAGGCCCGTCTGACATTCTGCCCTTCCTTTCTCTCACCTTTCATACTGAATTCATTTATTCTCATATGCATTTTACATATCAAATTCAAGGAATTCAACGTTGTAAAGTAAAATAATAATATAGCACACTCATATTAACATTAATTACTTATAAGCATGACATAACATATGTTGAAAAGTACAAACATTATCAGAGATAGATAGATAGATAGATAGATAGATAGATAGATAGATAGATAGATAGATAGATAGATAGATAGATAGATAGATAGATAGATAGATAGATAGATAGATAGATAGATAGATAGATAGATAGATAGATAGATAGATAGATAGATAGATAGATAGATAGATAGATAGATAGATAGAATAGATAGAATAGATAGATAGAACGAACGAACTTTTTTTTCAAAGGGTTTAGAATTGGTCACGCAGGCCCGTCTAACATTCTGCCCTTCCTTTCTCTCTTCTTCCATAGTTAATCCATTTATTCTCACACGTATCCTAAATGTTACTTAAATAATAAAATAACAAGAAAGTACAATAAAATAAAATCCCAACATTGTAACAGTACAATAACAGTTACATTTTTAGTGTTGGACATGGTGCAGCCATCCCAAATTGTGGAACAATAGTCTAGATGTGTTTGTATCTGGGATGTATAGAACATTTTTCGTGTCTCCTCATCTAGGAGAGAGAGAGAGCACAAACATATGACAATAAGAATAACAATAACTGGACATATAGATACCCAGATTTCTTTTCATTTTTATTTACATTCAGCTCGCTGTGGCGAAATATCAAACTTAACACTACCCGACTACTGACCAATGTGTTGTGGCGAGGATTTATCCAGAAAGATTTACTCACCTGACATTCTCTTTAACTATTGGAATTATAAGCTGCTGTACACTGTGAACACTATATCTTGGTAATTAATTTTCTCCCTGGACTAATTGATGTGACATAAACACATCCAATTATCAGCAGAGAGAAAGAGGATTGAATAATTCTTCTGTTGTAAAATCATTGTACTCATTTGTTTTTTCTACCTTGTTGTTTGCTAATACTTTTATTTTCAGAATAGATTAATTAGGAACTCTGTTCTTTACAGTATAGTCAAATAGCGCAAATCTTTTGACCTTTTGGGGGTTATGAACTTCTTTCTTGCGGGATCTTGTCTCAACAGAGGGGATTGCACTTATAGGTTTATATTTTGTTAATTTCTGTAACCAATGGATTTTTTTCTATTGCTATTGATATATTGGATGTTGTGACGTTTCTTTATGATAATAAACTTTAACAAAACTTAATTACCTGTGTTGGTCAGCTCAGCCCAATATCCATACCCCATTTACTATAGTTTTCACGTTTGTGCGTCTGGTTGTCGTCACTTATCTGTGTGTGTTAATGTGAGTGGTTAATAGTGTATATGTTAATATATACGGAAAGGAGAATTGTCTGATAAACAAAATTTCAGTCGTAAAGATAGGCTGGACTAGAGTATCTTCTCAATCCAGTGACAGATTCTACCTTTAACTTATTCACTCGTGAAATCTATTTCTTTATCTTATCTCTCACTGAGTTACCACCTTTTTTCAGTTCTATTCAGGCTGGACCTGAATCTATCTTTAATACCTATCAAAATCTACGATACTGTATAATAGGGGAACAAAAGAAGTGATTGCGTCATTAATAGGCTGGGCTGCCCATGGTAAATTTCCGGTGTTATGTCTTGCGGGTCGCAATAATGACCCGACATCGAAGGATAATTTTTTGGTGATGCCTAGATGGCAGGGAGGATAGTGTGATTAGCTTGCATAGCTAGGCGGGGTTGTCACACGGAAGGTCCTGGGTTCGAGTCCTGGGTAAGCCACTCACGTCTATTGTTTTTCTGTTGTCTAGTGTTCTACTTCTTTATTTCTTACGAGTGCCTGAAAAGATACCTTTATGTTTGTCTAATATTTATTTAGATTATTTACAAGATTAGAGCTGTGAAGGGATTACAGAACTTGGTGACGTAAACAAAACTGTGAACAGGACCACAGAATTGGTGACGCTGTACACAACATTCTGAACGTTGTTATAACTTTGTTGCAATTCGTAGCATCAGAAGCAACAATCTAATTAAAAATTTGTTAGTGGATATGTTAACATTAATAAAAGTGGTTCTTTAAAACTGTTTTACTTTACTTGTTCTTACGTTTCGTTAAATGTTTACTGACAACTTAACATAATGAAAGTATAATTTCATTTATTGTTGTACTTTTCTCTCCCATTGTTTAAATATTGGTAACTTAATAGTTTTAATTTGATGGCATCGTAACGTCTATGTAAAAAAAATAATGAAGTTACGGAAACAACATCAAATGAACAAACTTTGCTGCGGGATGGACATTCGGAGTCTGTGGCTCGTATGACTGTCAGTGGTGAAAGCCGAAAGGAAGCCACTGACATGAAAACGGATGTCCTGACCGCAAAACAGGATACAAGAATAGGATTTTGGAATGTCAGGACAATGTACGAGACAGGTAAACTAAGACAGGTCACAGCAGAAATGAGAAACTATAGGTTACACATCCTGGGGATAAGTGAAAGCAGATGGACAGGGGCAGGAAAAGTTAAAACAGCAACAGGAGAAACAGTACTTTACTCTGGAAGAGAGGATGGACAGCACAGTGAAGGCGTAGCCATTATTCTACAGAAAGGGATAGAAAGGACATTACTGGAATGGAAACCCATCAACAACAGACTGATACGATTGAGATTGAGAGGGAGATTCACCAACACTACAATAATACAATGCTACGCACCAACGAATGATAGCGATGAGGAGGTCAAGGATGAATTCTATCAACAACTGCAGAAAGAAATGGAAGACACACCTAGATATGATCTCGTTATAGTAATGGGAGACCTCAATGCGAAAGTTGGTACACACAATACATATAATGAAAGAACAATGGGGAAATGCGGCAGCGGAACAGCAAACGAAAATGGGGATAAGCTAATAAGTTTCTGTAGCATTAACAACCTGGTCATTGGAGGGACACTTTTCCCACATAAGGAAATTCACAAGTTAACATGGGAATCACCAAATGGTAGGGACAGAAACCAGATAGACCACATCATGGTTAATGGTAGATGGAGACATGCATTACAAGATGTGAAGGTAAGAAGAGGTGCAGATGTGGGAAGTGATCACCATTTAGTAGTAGCAAAACTGAAAGTGAAACTAAGAAGGGCTGGACCAACTGTAACTACACAGAAAAGGTTTGACATCAGCAAATTGAAGGACCCCCTTACCAGAAAAGCTTTTGCGGCCGACATTAAGAAACGATATCAATTTGCCAAAAGCCAGGAAAAGACATTGACTGATGATATAGACCAGAATTTCAACACCATTTCAACAATATATAAGAAAAGTAGCAAATCATGCTTAGGATTCCAGGAAAGGAAGAAGCAAGACTGGATAACACCAGAAACACTAAACACCATAAAGATGAGAAAGGAAATGAAAAGAAAGAAAACAGAAGCGAAGTCCCCCAGGTTAAAGCAACTATATAGCGAACAGTACAGCCAGCTGGACAGGGAAGTTAAACGCCAAACCCGAGCCAACAAAAGGAATTTCCTAGACGATCTTGCAAAACAGGCAGAAGAGGCAGCACTGAGAAATGAACAAAGCACAGTATACAAAATAACTAAATTCATCAGCGGAAAACAAGGTGCAAACAATATTACATTAGTAAGAGATAAGCAAGGAAATCTCATCAAGACAGCAGAGGGACAGGAAACAAGATGGGCAGAGCACTTCAGAGAAACTCTGAACAAGGAAATACCAGAAACACAATTGAATGTTCCTGAGGCTGAAAACGATCTAGATGTAAATACAGACATTCCACGAAAAGAAGAAATCATCACAGCAATCAAAGGGTTAAAGAACGGTAAAGCTCCGGGCCATGATAACTTAAATGCAGAGCTATTTAAGACAGACCCGGAGCTAGCAGCAGAACTATTAGAACCACTATTTGCACAAGTGTGGAAAACGGGGACAACACCATCAGAGTGGAACAAAGGAATAATTGTCAAATTGCCCAAGAAGGGAGATCTTGCAGACTGCAATAATTGGAGAGGAATCACTCTTCTCTCAGTTCCCAGCAAAATACTAGGCAGGATAATTATACAGAGAATTTCAAAGGCAGTAGACTACAAACTGAGGAAAGAACAAGCAGGATTTAGAAAGAACAGAAGATGTGTAGACCATATATTCACTCTCAGGAACATTATAGAGCAGTGCTCAGAATGGCAAAGACAGCTTTACATAAATTTTGTTGATTTTGAAAAGGCTTTTGACAGCATACATAGGGACAGTTTATGGAAAATACTGAGAGCTTATGGAATTCCAAGCTGCATAGTGTCAATCATAAAAAGCCTCTATGCCAACTTTACGTGTAGTGTTGGGCAGAGCAACCTAACCTTCGAGGTGAAGACAGGAGTACGACAGGGATGCCCCTTATCAACCACTCTATTTTTAACAGTCATAGACTGGGTGATGCGCCAGACAACAGAGGGCAGTCCAAGAGGAATAAGATGGACTACATTTTCTACATTGGAAGATCTGGAATATGCAGATGACATTGCACTGCTGGCACATTCACATCAACACATCCAGGAAAAAACGGATAGACTTAATAAGTTTAGCCAGCAGGTGGGCTTGAACATCAATTTAAAGAAGTCTGAGGTCATGACGCTCAATGTGAGCAACCCTGAGCCCATATCAGTAAGGAATCAGCAACTGGTACAGACAGATACCTTTACATACCTAGGAAGCATAGTAACACCGGACGGTGGGGCAGGCAAAGACATCAACATCAGAATGAATAAGGCAAGAACAGCCTTCTTTAGCCTAGTGGCGTCTTGTAGGGCAACAACAAATTGATTCCACTTTGCTCGATCGGTGGCCATCCTTCGTACAGTGCCCCAACTCTGGTTCATTCTTTGCATCTCAGCCTCCACAGTCCTCCGCCAGGTTGTTTTTGGTAGGCCTCTCTTTCGTTTTCCTTCAGGGGTCTAAAGCATAGCTGTTCTTGTGATGGCATCGGGGTCTCTTCTGAGGACATGGCCAACCCAGTTCCAGCGCCTGCCAGTTATGATGGTGTGCATTTCCTCTTGCTTACTCCGAGTAAGCAGATCTTGGTTGGTGATGGTATTCGGCTAAAAGTTTCGGTGAATTTTTCTTAGACATGTGTGAAAAGAGGATAATTTCTACATTTCCTTCTCTGTAACTCTCCAGCATTCCGCACCACAGAGAAGCACAGAAAGCACACAGCTCTGATATAATCTTAATTTTGTGCTTGTGCTGTTCTGAGAGGACTTCCAGGTGTTGTTTAGGCTAAAAAGGCTGTTCTTGCTTTATTCATTCTGATGGTGATGCACGCTCCAGTCTACTTAGCTGTAAATGGGTACCTGAAAAAAGGCAGCGAGGAAGGGAACTGATCACCCGACCCCTCGATGCTGGACCTAGTATAGCGAAGTCTCTAACACTTCGCTCCTCTACGGCAGTATATGCTATGGGACTACCTTTACCTGTATTTACACGTTATAATTTTTTTTTCCTTTTTTGCCTGTTATGTAGCGTGTAGCCACTGTAGTAGCTGGTCTCCATGAAGGGAGCCACCACCAAGCACTCACGTGATCTTGTAGGGATGGTTGCTGTGGAAACTGGTTTTATATTATGAGGTTGCCAGTTCCATGTACAACCTCACATTAGTTCGACATGCCTCAAACCCTGCATAGTTTACATTGAAACAAAATAAATTAAAACGAAAATGGTATAGGCACTTTTGAGAAAAGCATTGAAATCTCTTACATCCATAGAATATATGGCTGCATGACAAGGAGACGGCTGAGAGGAAGGTGCACATATCATTGTTAGGAATCCTGAAGAAACGTGTCATTGAGACAGTGGGCAAAAGGCAGCAAGATCAAAAAACCGCTTCTCATCATGTCGCTTAAAGGGTTGGTTTGGTTTTCAGGACTATCTTCATTGCACACGGACAACTCCATCAGTGCTTCGATCTCCTACCGTAGCTCACACACAGAGGATCTCAGCACATGCACGTAGCACCAGCGCAAATCCCAATGTGTCTATATAGGAAAAACACATTCTATAAAAATGTTTGTGGTAGGTAGGTTTCTTATATTTTAAATTTTGCCAGGACAGCGGCCTTATATCCTGCTCTTTACGATTTCCAACTCCCGTGGGACTATTAACGTGCGTCACTTGCACACGGGACCTGCAATTTCTTTTTGCATTTTGCTCAAAGGTACAAGTGGACAGGACAAAAATTGAAATGAAAATTACGCAACTATCGCTCCTTTGTCAGTTATTTTAGGCTGTCGTTTCCACCTACTCTTTTTTTCATTACTCTTCTTTTCACCAAATAGCATATCCCTTCGACAAATTTATATCAGTTCCATTTGTCCTGTGCCATCTGCTTGAGATCTATCCATATCTTCGTTATTCTTGTCATTTCGTCTGCAGTTTTCTACTTCATGTGACTTTTACGATGGTTTGGCCATGTATGCAGAATGGAAGAAGATCGGCTACCACGACACATATTGGAAACCAAGAGCCAATGATTCAGACCTCCAGGACGACCTAGTGTTTGATGGGAGGCTAACTTTAGACAATCTCTGAAAGATCGAGGAGTTGATTTGAACCGTGCCACGAGGAACAGCCGATAGAATAGTATGGCGTTCTGTCTGTCAAATCTCTATACCCCCGGGTAGACGAGGAACGATTAAGTAAGTAAGTGATTATGGCTCTCTCTCTCTGCCTCTCATACCCTGGAAATTCCTGAACAAGGACAGCGCGTTACCTGGTCCCAAAATGCAAGGAGGCACATCTTGAGTCACCTTTATTTGACCACCAGCCAAGCACACTGCTGCAGTATTCAAATGTGGAAGTGAACCTCTATCTATGAGCCTAATTACACCCTCATTGACTCTCGAAATCATCTAGACACTTCCAGGGATTACCCCTGTTGTGAAACTTCTTGAGAACCCAGCATTGCACAATAAGCTTGGAGAAATCACGTGGGCCCCAGATGTAACTCTGGATTTTACCTCGTTGGCTGCATACAGGTGGATCTCACTATTGGCCCTTGATAGGCAGGGGTAGCTGAGACGGGGTTCTGTGTAGGAAGTGACAATTCTTTGGGAGCGCCCAGAACTAGAGCATAGTTTTGTGACTACATATTTGGAGAGCTCCCTTAAGTGGCGAGGAATGCACAGTATGCCCCAGCTTAGGACCAGACGTGATGATCCTTTAAATGCAAGGCAAGCTGGAGAAACTAGAGCTAGGACTTCAACTCAACACGTTTCAGATTAGCAGAAAAGCCGCAGGAAAAACTTAGATCTACTAAAGACGCCATTAGGCGTGATGGGAACAGCGGCAAAGAAAATCTATTCGCTGTTGCCCTTAAGACGCCACTAGGCGTAATGGCCACTGACTGCTTTGCCGGTCGTTGGCTAAGGACGGAAGAAGAAGAAGAAGAAGAGAAGACAGGGTAGATAATACCAAGGAGTCTTCAATGTGGAGTCTGCTGTAAAAGAGCGAGAAGCTCAGCAGTCCTAGTTACACAACAACAACAACAATAACAACAACAACAACAACAACAACAAATATAACATTTGGTTGATTTTCTTCATTTCCTATTGGTTACCCGGGTCTTCGTTTTATGTCTTTCACTCTGGTTGAGTAGCTACATTGAGTATTCCTTTGATCTACAACCCGCTGATGGTCTGTGATTTATGTCGTGTGTCGCACAACGCACTTGCTTGCAAGGGCGAAAACATAATTATGTGTTTCGAATCGATTAAGTTACTTCCGCACTTGTTAGCTTGGTAATGAGCAACTGGAGCGCTGCAGTAAATATACGCAACTCACAGGGTCGGGTCTAGGGATTCTCGTTCCCAGGGTTAATGTAAGCTTTGACACCACCCTATACCATCATTTATCACCATTTTCATTGCGACTCCAGCTGGAGCTTTGGGCCCAAAACCGCAGGTAAACCCCCCCCCCCAAATCCCTTTTGCAGAAGTCTGCACAAATTCGTTCACATGTCCCTCTATTGGTTGTTCGTGTAGTAATTTATTGTACATGATGCGGTGGCCAAACCCATTTACGACATACTTGAGTGAGCAGCAGTAAATTTCTTTCTTTGTCTTATAAAAGAACCCCACCCCCCCCCCGGATCTGCACAGCGTCCCCTTTGCCAAGTGGTAAACCTAATATTCTGGATTTAATACACGAAATACAAATTACTTAATGCTGAAAGCCATATCCACGTGGATTAATAATTGGATGATGATTAATAATAATGTTAATGAGAATGACTAACCACTTGTATTGATGTGTGTACTTCTTCTTCTTCATCCTCGTTCATCCTGAAAAGGACGTCGGTTGCGTTGTGTCCGTTTACAGCAAAGCTGCGATATTTGCGCCTTTCGGCCGACACATCCGACTTCAGCACGGCATTTTTGGGGCCAGGTTAGCCTTCCCTCTTCGATACCTATTCACTCAGCCAGACTGCAGTGATGCAGCCTGTTTTCAGGACCACCACTTGGAGGTGGAGTAGGGCCTTGGTCAGCTCTGGTTCGCTTGACCCTGACTCACGCAGTCTAGCTATGGGTCGCTAACTGCATTCCTCACTGTTGACGCGTCTTGTGTCTACAAAGACTTGTTTTGGTTTAAACAAAATAAATAATTATTATTTACTCTGAAGTATAATCTACAGGCCAACTCTGTGGGATATTTAATGCTAGCAGATAGACACTAGCAGTCCCCAGAGCTAAGTATTTATCAAAGCTGCAAGCGCTAGCTGTCCTTTTCAAGCCTAGCCCTTCTTAGGGCTTCATAATGCTAGCGGATAGATAGTAGTAGTCATTTTCAGTGATTTGTATTAATCATCAGCGTACTTTATTTGACAAAGTTCAGTTATTTTTTAATGACTTTTGCTTTATGATATAACCGACGGACTACAGGAAAAAGCCTACAGGGAAAAAAACCAAGTAGAAAGAAGAATGTCTTCTATAACATATTAGAAAGAAATCCTCGTAAAATAAATTACATGACATGGAAGTTCAGTTCAAAACACTAAAACCGTTGGAACTAAGAAACGTGATAGTTAACTCCTGGTAACTCGCTCTAATCTGATGATACGTTCTCATGTGTTGCCTCCCCTTTGTTGGCGAAATCAGTGAGAACGTTAGCAACGGAATATAAATTAAGTTCAAAATGGAGTTGCTGTCGGGAGCAGACAAGCACAGCTCAGGATACTTTATGGCAATGAAAAAAATGTTGTCCTAAAACCGACCTGGGAGGGTAACAGTTAATGGTGGGAACCGTGAATCATGACAGGGGAATTAAGATCAATTATGGTCCCGTCTGGATAGAACTAGAACAGGTCATAGCTCAGTGGAGATAAATGTAAAGAAATAGATTTTTCACGAGTGAAATGGTGAAAGATAAAGTCTGTCCCTGGATTTTGAGAGATAATTTATCCAGCCTTTCGGTTTCGACTGAGATTCTTAGATCAGACAGTTTTCCTCTAACTATATATATATATATATATATATATATATATATATATATACATATATATATATATATATATATATATATATATATATATATATATATATATATATATTCAACCACTCACATCTACACACACAGAGATAAGTGACGACAATTAGACGCACAGACGTGAAAACTATATCTATGGAATAAGGATCTTTTGGAGACAAGCTGACCAACACACGTAAATAAAGTTTATGCAAATTTTATTTGTCATAAAGAACTTCACAACAGCAATATTTTGAATATCAAATCAAATACAAATAAACATAAGTAATGAACTACTTAAAGAGTTAGACTCATAGATGTAATCCTCCCTCCCTCTGTTGAGACAAGATCCCGTTAGACGAAAGTTATTAACCCCAAAGAGTCAAATATTTGTACTCTATGTTCTAGTATTTCCCTCTACAGTAAAGAACAGAGTTATACGTTAATCTCTTCTGAAAAGGGACAGCATTAGCAAAAAACTTGCATAGAAAAAAATTACTCACAGTGAGTACATGGATTCTACAAGATATAAGTGAGAATTATTCATTCATTCTTCCTCTCTTCTCAGACGACCGTGTCCACGAGCATTCTTTCTTACCTAAATACTTGTGTTGTATCTTCTGGAAAAATCTTTAGGAAACACACACACACACACACAGTAAATCCAGTGTTATTTTTGGCAAAGGGAATCCCAGCTCCTCAACGACAGGTTAATTTCAATTCTCCGGGGAGCGTTTCCTTTGTTAGTGTCGTGAAATATTCTAATCCACATATATAAATTATCCGGTAAATATAAAGCCTAACAAATCTCTCTCTCTCTCTCTCAACCCATAACCCGTCATGGGTCGTAGGGGTGCCATGGTGGAAGCATCAGCAGACAGGGTCCTCCACTGCTCTCTATTCTCAGCAATGCGTACAAGTGTGGAGAAACCGTGTCCTGCCCATTCTTTGATGTTATCAGCCCAGGATTTTCTTTACCTTCCTCTTCTCCGTTTACCTTCGACTGTTCCCTGGAGGATCGTTTTCGAAAGGGAGTCATGACGAGTTACATGCCCAAACCAGGCAAGCTTTCGACATTTCACTATTGACAAAAGTGGTTCTTGATGGCCTGCATAGGTGTTTATCTTCTCTCTAACATAGACATTTGTTTTGTGCTCTTTATAGCAAATGCGCAAAATTCTTCTATAACATTTATGCTCGAAAGCCTGAATCCTTCGCTCCGTATCTGCAGTGAGTGTCCAGCCCTCACACCCATACAAGAGAATAGATAATACAAGTGATTTGTATAATTTGATCTTCACAGGAAAACTGATGTTACTTTTCCAGATCACATTCAACCTTGTCATGGCAGCTGAGGCCATCTCAAGTCTTGTCTTGATTTCTTTATTTGATCTTCCATCACTACATATAGTGGACCCGAGATATTTAAAGGTGTTAACTTCTTCTAACGTTTGCCCATTTAACGTAATGTTGGTCGGAACATGTTTCTTATGACTATTCACCAATATCTTGCTTTTTTCTATATTAATTTCCATCCCATATGTTCTTGTTACTTTCTCCAGTCTAGAGGTAAGGTCTTGAAGTTCTGATTCTGTTCCAGCTATCAGATCAATATCATCAGCAAAACGTAGATTACACAGAGGTCGGCCTCCAATCGATATGGTTGATTTATAATCGTAGAGAGCCTCCTGCATAATATGTTCTAGATAAATGTTAAAGAGCATTGGTGACAGGATACATCCCTGGCGAACTCCTACAGTTGTTTTGAAAAATTCTCCAATGTCATTGCTTGCAAAAACAGCACTGCTTGCGTCCTTGTATAGTGCTTCAATGATATCTATGATGTTGGTATCAAAATTGAATTTTCTCATTATTTGCCATAAACCTTCATGCCAGACTCGATCGAAGGCTTTTGTGAAATCGATGAAGTTATGGTATAAATCATGTTGATGCTGGAGATGTTTTTCGATCAGTAATCTAATATTGAAGATTTGTTCTGAGGTACTTCTTTTTGGTCTAAAGCCAGCCTGTTCCTCTGACAAGATTTCTTCTGATTTCTGTTTTATTCTGTTCAAAAGTATCCTTAACATCACCTTACTTGGATGACTAATAAGGCTAATGGTTCTGTAGTTCTTGCACATTTTTAGATTTCCTTTCTTTGGAAGCGGTATTACTAATGACTGCGTCCATTCTTTTGGCCATTTTTTTGTACTTCATATCTTCTGGCAAATTGTTGTCATGATTTTTACTATATCTGGTCCTCCATATTTCAAGAGCTCTGCTGGTATATTATCCACACCCGGTGACTTCCCTCCTTTCATCGAACATATAGCCTCTTCCACTTCTTCCCGTAGTATTGCTGCATTTCCGAGTTCTCTGTTTTCGCACTTAATGTTGTTTAATATGCCTAAGTCAGTGTCAAGTTTACAGTTATATAATTCTTTACAATATTCTGTCCACCTTCTCATTACAGCTGTTTTTTCATTGAGCAGAGCCCCATTGCTATCTTCTATGACAGTTACCCTGGGCTGTTGGGGTTTTGATAGTCTTCTTAATGTGTCAAAAACTGCCTTGCTGTTACCTTTTATTAGCCCCGTATTAATGGACTCACATTGATCAGCTACCCATTTTTCTTTGGCCTGTTTCATTTTCTTTCAAACAGCCTAACAAATAAATTCTAATAAAGAAAAGAGCAATGGTAAAATAACAGTGCTGTCACAAGGAATGTACTCGAAATCCCCCTTTGTTTTATGCTTCGTCTGCAAATTGTAACGTTTCCACGTTAAATATAAGCCACTGCATAAATACAAGCGTTTCCACAACACATTAAAACGGGTATTGCATTTCTAAGAAAAACATTGAGAGGCACTGCGTAATGACCTAAATTAATCCTAACATTAATTATATTACGTTACCAAAACGAACGAACAGATGGACTCAAATAGAAAGAGAGAGGGGCGAATGAAAATCAGGAACGCATGCAAAATTGAACACGCGTCTCGCTATTAATGCCACCCCAACAAGCGTAACGCGATACACACTTACTACTATCACGCGTGTAAGGCCACATGCACTAACTTTATTTCAAATCGACAGTGATAAAATTCACTACCCTTCCCAGAGTTAGGTTTTTAAATCCTGAAAAACTCTTATTAGGAAAGATGACAATAGATGGGTTTACGTTTGAAAACATTACAGTACCCAGACAGCACATCTTCGAAACAGGAGGTAGAAGAAATTGCATATTTTGAACGCAGCCACTTAGCTCTTTTAAATTTGTATATTTGGGTTCCGTAGGGCTTGCTGACAAAGAATATGTAAAACGTTACGCAAATAGTCTAGGAATTAACAAGTTATAACCAAAATAAAATAGTGGGGATGCCTGACAGCATGAAATCATTTCTGCTCATAAAATTTTTTTATAACGTGGTTGAAAAAACCTTGCGTACGGAAATAGCCTACCATGTAAACTCCAAATTGATTGGAGCGCAACAAATATAAGACTAAACACGATTGGTCGGACTATAAATACTATCTTTGGTTGTTAGGGGAGACGTAGGAAGGTAAAATTTTTTCAAACACTTGTCGAAACGTGGCTCCATTGGCCAGACTCGCTGATATAATCACTTAGGAGCGTTGGTTCGAGACCACTAGTTCAACTAAGCTTGATAAAGCAACAGTGCGTTGAAGCCAGCTCATATTTTTGCTAAATAAAAGCCTGGAACATAAGCAGATGGAAATTTGTGCCAGTATTTGTGCCAGAATTCATTGCTAGTCAACGTATCTGTGTTTATTCTATGAATTGTGGTAAGCTTGAAACATTCAGTATCTTTTAATGAAAATTGAATGTGAATTGTTAATTTATGCCTGTATATATGTGTAGTTCAGTAGCAAACATGATGTAAAGCCTATAATGCTCCAGCCTGAACAGAAGGTGTCGGAGGAAAGTAAAACGGCATGGAATGGCCAAACAGTACACTGACACCTAGATGATTGACTAGAAAGAAATAATGCTGGAAGTGCAGAGGCGTAGTAACCATTAAGGAGGTTAATACTGGTATAAAGTATTTCAGATGAAGCTGACAGTTGGCCTAACGCTCTGAACTCAATGTTTGTGGTGTATTGTGCTCAGTGTAGAACTAGAGTATCAATTAGTTATGAAGTAGAAGGTACATCCTTCTTGTTTTCAGGGACCGTGGTCTTGATGGTATTGAGCAGCACCTGGTCAGAGCTTTGCTGAATCCAGAGTCGGACAGCATACTCCTTGGTCCATTTAGCTAGCAGTGAGGTGTCTCCAGAGCACATGGGAGAAATCGAGCAGAGGAGTCTTTTCCTGCCGCCATCACGCAAGATAAGCTGATGTGGCCAGCTGAGCTCAAAATTATGTACCCCCATCTTACAATGACCTTGTAAAAATAACATTAAGAGGGGAATTAAATTGTTTTAATATCAGGAACTGAGAACATCTCCAATACTAGTTCCAATAAAGACAAACTATTGAAGTCATGATGACAAATACCAACAGAGCTTGAACAAAACAAAACCAGTATTACCTCATATTACTACTACACAACTGACACACATAGGATACTTTTAATAATATATGTCACTACAATATTCATATTGATAAATTCTGTACTTATAACTTGTAATTAAACTTGATTGTGATTCCTGGTTCCCTTTGTATTTGAATCAGGACACATATTCATTCATGACAGCAATGAATACATATTGTTATTTGAAAAGTTATCAGTGACTCCTTTAAGATATCCTTGTAGAGTGTTTTATGTATGTGAGTGTCACAGTGTTGTCAAGTGTAGTGGAATAAATTAAATTGTTGATCTGTCTGTTGTTGTTTTGACTTACACTTCATCATACACATACCCTAGACATATAACGTAGTCATCACACTATTCCAGAATAATTCTGACTGAGGTATACATATGTGGCAGCAAGTAAGGTTATATATAATACACTACTCTTATTAGATATATATACCTTCACAGCTGATCTCAGTCAGTACACTAAGTCCCCTATAAATATTTATAACATCCCACTTCACCACATATATTGGGGTCTCGCTCTTGGGATTTTGAATCTTTCCCTATTACAAATATTGGGGGTAATTCACTTCAGGGAATATAAGAATTAAAAGGTATCCTTGGGTGGAATTAAATAAGGTTGAGCTCACGGTGCCTGTGTTGTCCATTAGATATATATTTAGAGATTGAATTGTTGGTTAGACATTGTATAAACTTACCTGATAGACAATGGCGGACCTGGCCAAGTTTCGATCTGCTGCTGTTCAGACTGCAAAAGAGTTAGGATTAGATGGGCAAGTTATGGTTGCCTATGTCACTACGGAATGTGACAAATTTATTGAACGCGAAGAAAGAAGGTTTGAAGCCGAAAGAAAGTTAGAGGCTGAAAGGGAAATTAAGAAGTTACAATTTGAGGCTGAGGCTGAGACTAAGAGATTGCAGGCTGAGGCTGAGACTAAGAGGTTGTAGATTGAGGCTGAGGCTAAGAAATTGGAAGCAGAAAGAGAAGACAAAAGATTGGCTGCAGAAAGGGAAGAGAAGAAATTAGCTGCAGAAAGGGAAGCAGAAGAAAGAAGATTGACTGCAGAAAGGGAAGCAGAAGATAAAAGATTACAAAGGGAACATGAGTTACGACTAAGGGAGTTTGAGTTTCAAGGCCATGCTCCTGAAAATGGTGCCAGTCCCTTTGCCTCTGATGCCACTGCTAGCCAAGGAGCCTCAACCTCAGCTATGAATTTTCATTTAGATCATTTTGTTGAGAAAGACGATGATATAGAGAGCTACCTAAATAGGTATGAACTATTAGCTACCACGTATGGGTTAGAGAGAGAAAGGTGGAGCTTAAAGTTATCTCAAGGACTTCGTGGGGCAGCTTATGAAGTTTTTGCAAAAATGAGCAGAGGTGATCAGGAAAATTATGACATGCTAAAGCAGGCTCTTTTGTTAAGGTATGAAAAGAATGCAGAATTTTATAGGAAAAAATTTAGGAATGCTAAACTACTGTCAGGTGAAACCTATCACCAGTTCTCTGCACGAATAGAGACATACTTGGAGAAATGGACTTCTCTGGGGAAAACCCAAGATCTTAAGGAAATGGTCCTTATAGAGCAATTAAGAGAGTCCATGGCTCCAGACCTGAGAAAGTTTCTCATGGAACAAGGTGCAGAGAGGCTGGGTGAGTTGCTAAATGTTGCTGAAAGGTATCAAGCAGCTCAAGCAGAGGTAACAGGTAATAAAAAGAAACAAGTGGATAACTTTAGGGCACCACAGAACTTTAATAAATTTGATCCTAGGGATCAAAACAAAGGTAAGCACCAATTTGATAGGCCACGGTATGAAAATAAAAATAAATTCCCACAATTCGATGAAAGGAAATATGATGAAAGAAAATCTTTCAACCAAGGAAAAAGGTGGTGTAAAAATTGTCAGATGGACAATCATGACACTGACCGTTGCAGAAGGAAACCTGTGTATATGGCAACCCTTCAGGTCAGGTCGACCTCAAGACAGGAGGAGGATATTATGTTGGATACCACTCCAGAAGAGATGAGGAAGGCACAGGCTGGGGATAAAACACTCAAGCCTTGTTTCAGAAAATTGTCAACTTGTCATACAACTCCAGGCAAGGGAGATTTTTACATGAAAAACAAGTTGATGTATAGGAAGACTGGAGCTGGATCCAAAGGTCAGGGACAGCTGGTACTTCCTAAAAGATATAGGGCAGACTTAATAAGGAGCCTACATGTGAAACCAGATGGGGACCATGAGAAGATAGGTACCATCATTCAAAAGGTGGCTCACAATTATTATTGGCCCAAAGCAAGATGGGACATTGAGAATTTTGTAGAAAGGTGTAGCATAGCACATGAGGGAACACCCACAAGTGGGAACATGGATCAGGACCTGGACTCGCCACGGGGCAAAATTAGGCCTGATAATAAAAAGAAAAGTAGATTTGATAAAGTGGACCAAATGGAATGGGAAGCCCCTTTTCACGGACAAGCTTCACTTAACTGTTTTACAATGGCCACTATGCGGAGAGTGCAAAAAGATGTCTTACCCCAGGATAAGCCGAAAATCCTTCAATCGGACTTAAACAAACTGGAGGAAGATGATGTAGAGAGGAAATCTCTCATCAAGAATTTTAAGTGGGGAGAAAGCCCCAAGAGAAAAATTGGTAGCGGTCGTTTTATGAATGATAATTCTGGGAGGAAAAATCATCACTATAGAGCTTCGAGTGGAAGAGACCATACCGGTGCATGGACAAATAGGTCCACACAATTAAAGGTCCATATGTAGCTTTGTTAAGAACGTGGACTGATGAAAAGGCAGAGGAAAACATTACATCTTCATACCAATATGTGAATGAGCTGACCACTCGTTTAAAAACTGGCTGGAAACTTGCCAATGAAAATTTGAAACAAGCCAGGAAGAAACATGCTGCCTATTATAACAGGAAGGCGAAAGACAGAAATTTGGCTGTGGGAGAGAAAGTTCTGCTTCTTTTGCCCGGGAGTCAGAATAAGTTACAAATTGGATGGCAAGGTCCATATACAGTTCTAGAGAAGGTGTCTAGAACAAATTATAAGATAGATAAGAAGGGGAAAGAAAAAATCTATCATGTGAATCTCCTGAAGAAATATTTGGAAAGAGAACATCAGGAAGAGACACACTTGTTGACCTTGTCCATCGCCATGGAGATGAAAAAGGAACCACTTTCATCATTTGAATATCCATTACACCCCTGTGAGACAGCAGCACAGGTGAAAATCAGTACACATTTAACGAAAACTCAGAAAGAGAGAGTGCAACAGGTTCTAAATAATCATGCAGAGGTGTTAACAGACCGACCAGGGCATACAAACCTATTGGAATATGATATGAAACTGATAGACCCCACACCTGTCTGTATGAAACCATATTCGATTCCGTTTGCTAAGGAGAAAGCTTTGAAGGACGAGATAGACTATCTGTTGAAGGAAGGAATTATTTCGCACAGTGAGTCTTCGTATAGTTCCGGTGTTGTACTCTTAAGGAAGCCCTCTGGAGAACATAGACTCTGTATAGATTACAGGAGACTGAATGCTATTACAGAAGGACAGGTGGATCCATTGCCGGATACAAATCAGCTGTTTGCCAGACTAAATAAAGCTAAATATTTCTCAAAAGTGGATCTGAGTAAAGGATACTATCAGATTCCAGTAAAGCCTGAGGTTAGACCATACCTAGCTTTTAGTACCTCAGAAGGACACTATGAGTTTAATAGATTGCCATTTGGATTGAAGAATGCGCCTAGTGTCTTCTCTAGAATGATGAGAAAATTGTTGGATGTAAACATTTCGGAGGAACGTAATGAATCCCTGAGTTGCCTCTTTGATTGAGGATATTCCGAATGTTTCATACAGGATAATAAGAAGATTATGGGATCCACTATGAAAACTCTGCTATCACCAGGTATATGTTATCTCCTCATAACGTACATTTTGAGGAAAATATAATGTTCTCTGGACATGTCATTGCGCAGACTCAGAGAAGAGAAATGGTGAATACGGGTTGCGAAGCAGCATTAAGACAAGCACTCACACTTGCGGCTGTTCAGTAACATAACCGAAATATATTATTGGTTGTAGAAGTCTGAGGCAGATTTCATGAGTAGTGCCTACTCTGAATGGACCCAACTACATAAAACCATGATAGCACCACAGCAGAGTAAAGTCAAGTTGACTTACATTTATCTATGTGTATATAGAATAAAGGACTGACATGGGATGTCTGTTTTAAGAGGGGAGGTGTCGTGAAATATTCTAATCCACATATATAAATTATCAGGTAAATATAAAGCCTAACAAATAAATTCTAATAAAGAAAAGAGCAATGGTAAAATAACAGTGCTGTCACAAGGAATGTACTCGAAATCCCCCTTTGTTTTATGCTTCGTCTGCAAATTGTAACGTTTCCACGTTAAATATAAGCCACTGCATAAATACAAGCGTTTCCACAACACATTAAAACGGGTATTGCATTTCTAAGAAAAACATTGAGAGGCACTGCGTAATGACCTTAATTAATCCTAACATTAATTATATTACGTTACCAAAACGAACGAACAGATGGACTCAAATAGAAAGAGAGAGGGGCGAATGAAAATCAGGAACGCATGCAAAATTGAACACGCGTCTCGCTATTAATGCCACCCCAACAAGCGTAACGCGATACACACTTACTACTATCACGCGTGTAAGGCCACATGCACTAACTTTATTTCAAATCGACAGTGATAAAATTCACTACCCTTCCCAGAGTTAGGTTTTTAAATCCTGAAAAACTCTTATTAGGAAAAATGACAATAGATGGGTTTACGTTTGAAAACATTACAGTACCCAGACAGCACATCTTCGAAACAGGAGGTAGAAGAAATTGCATATTTTGAACGCAGCCACTTAGCTCTTTTAAATTTGTATATTTGGGTTCCTTAGGGCTTGCTGACAAAGAATATGTAAAACGTTACGCAAATAGTCTAGGAATTAACAAGTTATAACCAAAATAAAATAGTGGGGATGCCTGACAGCATGAAATCATTTCTGCTCATAAAATTTTTTTATAACGTGTTTGAAAAAACCTTGCGTACGGAAATAGCCTACCATGTAAACTCCAAATTGATTGGAGCGCAACAAATATAAGACTAAACACGATTGGTCGGACTATAAATACTATCTTTGGTTGTTAGGGGAGACGTAGGAAGGTAAAATTTTTTTTCAAACACTTGTCGAAACGTGGCTCCATTGGCCAGACTCGCTGATATAATCACTTAGGAGCGTTAGTTCGAGACCACTAGTTCAACTAAGCTTGATAAAGCAACAGTGCGTTGAAGCCAGCTCATATTTTTGCTAAATAAAAGCCTGGAACATAAGCAGATGGGAATTTGTGCCAGTATTTGTGCCAGAATTCATTGCTAGTCAACGTATCTGTGTTTATTCTATGAATTGTGGTAAGCTTGAAACATTCAGTATCTTTTAATGAAAATTGAATGTGAATTGTTAATTTATGCCTGTATATATGTGTAGTTCAGTAGCAAACATGATGTAAAGCCTATAATGCTCCAGCCTGAACAGAAGGTGTCGGAGGAAAGTAAAACGGCATGGAATGGCCAAACAGTACACTGACACCTAGATGATTGACTAGAAAGAAATAATGCTGGAAGTGCAGAGGCGTAGTAACCATTAAGGAGGTTAATACTGGTATAAAGTATTTCAGATGAAGCTGACAGTTGGCCTAACGCTCTGAACTCAATGTTTGTGGTGTATTGTGCTCAGTGTAGAACTAGAGTATCAATTAGTTATGAAGTAGAAGGTACATCCTTCTTGTTTTCAGGGACCGTGGTCTTGATGGTATTGAGCAGCACCTGGTCAGAGCTTTGCTGAATCCAGAGTCGGACAGCATACTCCTTGGTCCATTTAGCTAGCAGTGAGGTGTCTCCAGAGCACAGGGGAGAAATCGAGCAGAGGAGTCTTTTCCTGCCGCCATCACGCAAGATAAGCTGATGTGGCCAGCTGAGCTCAAAATTATGTACCCCCATCTTACAATGACCTTGTAAAAATAACATTAAGAGGGGAATTAAATTGTTTTAATATCAGGAACTGAGAACATCTCCAATACTAGTTCCAATAAAGACAAACTATTGAAGTCATGATGACAAATACCAACAGAGCTTGAACAAAACAAAACCAGTATTACCTCATATTACTACTACACAACTGACACACATAGGATACTTTTAATAATATATGTCACTACAATATTCATATTGATAAATTCTGTACTTATAACTTGTAATTAAACTTGATTGTGATTCCTGGTTCCCTTTGTATTTGAATCAGGACACATATTCATTCATGACAGCAATGAATACATATTGTTATTTGAAAAGTTATCAGTGACTCCTTTAAGATATCCTTGTAGAGTGTTTTATGTATGTGAGTGTCACAGTGTTGTCAAGTGTAGTGGAATAAATTAAATTGTTGATCTGTCTGTTGTTGTTTTGACTTACACTTCATCATACACATACCCTAGACATATAACGTAGTCATCACACTATTCCAGAATAATTCTGACTGAGGTATATATATGTGGCAGCAAGTAAGGTTATATATAATACACTACTCTTATTAGATATATATACCTTCACAGCTGATCTCAGTCAGTACAATAAGTCCCCTATAAATATTTATAACATCCCACTTCACCACAGTTAGGTTATTTAGGATTAACTGTTTATGTCACATTAAATTTGTCCAGGTAAGAAATTTAACAGCGCTCACAGTGTCAATAGCTTGATGTTTCCAGTACATAGGAAATGTCAGGTTGGTAACTTCTCTCAGTATAAAAATTCTTGGTCACACAACAACTGGTCAAATTTTCGGGAAATTGTAATGTTTGTTAAGTCACCGCAACGGGCTGACTGTAAATGAAATTTGCAAAGAAATCTGGATCTATATGCCCAGTTACAAAGTCACTCTTAATGTTCTTTGGGTTTGGTATTCTGTCTCTGTCTGGGTGTAAACACAACCTCAGACAGTTTTACTTTGAAAAAAGACTCAGATACTAATTAAAGTGTTCTTTTGTATGGTTACTCTCAGATTTACATGGAAGCCGCTGGTAAGGTTTAGGGTTTGACCCAATACTATGTAAAGGAGAAAAAATACAAATACTTAACCATAATATAGTATTCTCAATCCTATCCTTAACCCGCGTAAAATATAATATTTTTATCTACTTCGGTTATTTAACTTAAATTGAAACCACAAGCTTAGAGCTTGCCTCATCGTTTAAAAACTCCCGTGAAATAAATTCTAGTCATTTTAAAAAATCAATCATCACGAATTAGAAATAAATACATATTTCGTCAATACTCATGATGAACAGTGCTTTACTAGTTGGTTAAAATATTCTCTGACTGGTTACTAGCTATTAATTTAATTTATTTTATAGCCGGAATAGGTTAGCTAGAAATTACCATTTATTCTGCTAGCCACTGTAACACAGTAAAACCTAGAGAAATATAAATGGCGGACCTATCTAGTAAATCAGTATGCACCAAATCTAGTGAAATATAATCGACGATTTTACCACTTAAATCACTCAAAAATACTAGTATAGTATTTACCTTCACACAAGCTTCTAAGACTATCTCCACCGAAAACTAAGAACTCTACTTAATACAAGGGACTTTAGAATCGTAGCTAGATGTATTCTGAATCTGTGGCGGTACTGGATAAATTTCGTTAGAATGCTGGTGTATATATATATATATATATATATATATATATATATATATATATATATATATATATATATATATAATATATATATAATATATATATATAGCGAACCAAAGAAAAATATGAAATCAAAGGGAATGGCCACTATTCACCGAAAACCAGACTCTCTACCAGATTTAGCACCTACGGGGAAATCTCTGCTCAAATTCTAGGTGATAAGAAATCTACACCATTTACCGCTGCAAACTCGAGCACCAAGCGAAACGGTCTCTCTTAGATCAGGCGTAACGTAATTGACCAGACCGTGCGAGATTTCTTCGATCGAAAAAAAATCACACTGTTACCGCCTGCAGACATGGTCATTGAACGAAATCGAGCTAAGCCCATTCTTTGATCTTGATATTCTCACCGTGTTTAATTACTTTCAAACGAACAGTACAGGAGAAGATAATAGAAATTGTCTGCCCCTTTGTTCCAAAATAATCTGCTCTGATCGCTGTCTGATCTTATTACACGATTTTCAATCGCTGGCGTTAAAATTTTGCAGCTCAACGTTGGCTAATATCAAAAGGACATCTGATCTGCTCGTGAGCCTTAGTAACCTAAAGACATGGTCCGAGCCAGAAATCTATTTTTTAAGGCCTAGTATCAGGGGCTAATCCGCTATCAGAACCAAGTTAATTAAACAAACAGAACAGTCCAACTAAGATGTGTTGGAAAACCTTTGGTTTTCCATAAATTCAAGGATTTCATAAGGGACTCTCCTGCAGAGCATGCGGTAGAAGATCCGCTACCCAGACGAAAGCATGCGGAAACTTCAGTTTTTTCTTTTTTCTTTTTTTTAGTGGCCTATTTTTTTTTAGGAACCCAACCTCCAGAGAATTGCATACAGAGTCCGCTTAGAAGAAACATGGTCATTAGACTCTACAATACTGAGTAGAATGGAACACTGTGGTGTGTTCAGGACTAAATGGAATAGTGGTCCTATATGCGCCACTGAAAAACAAATTCATTACATTCCACTTTTCAACATTCACCCTTCAGCACAAGAGTAGATAGTGTATATACTAAATAAATAATAAGGAAATTGTATTTGAAGACTTGTCAATTTTATCATTGTTAAGAAAATCTGTTTCCTTGGTTTTTAAATATCACAGTTAGTTACACAGCGGAGGTGGCACTTTATGTCGGTCTCCTCTCTACTATTGTTTCGAGATCAGATCATTCACAGCCGTAACTAATTTGTGATACCAGTAGTCCTCTCAGACACTGGGACTTCACCATTTTCTGCAGAAATTCTATTTCTGTAATTGTCAGTACTATACTGATCCAAGAGCCAAATAAAACCTCTCGCCACAGATGTCATAACCACATGTTCATACTACTTGGTATGATGGTATCAATCATTCAATCAATACCCTTTAGCTCCCCAAGGAGCATAGGCCTTCAACAAACACATGCCAAGTCGTCCTGTCCTGTGCCATCCGCTCAAGCTATTTCCATGTTTTCCTCATCATTTTAACCTCTGTTTCCAGTTCTCTTCTCAATGTGTTTTTTGGTCTACCTCTGCCTCTTTTTCCCTGTGGATTCCAGAACAAGGAAATGATGGTATAACCACATGTTAACATTTCATGGTATGAAAGCATAACCACATGTCAACATTACTTGTTGTGATGGCATAACTCCATGGTACCATTACATGGTATGCTGTATAACCACTTATTAAGATTACAGGACAAAACCACATATCAAGATTACATAGGTTTCAATTATTGAACGCTCCATACACGATCGATTATGACGTGTCTAGCGTTGTTTGGGTCACAGTCGGTAACTAGGAGATGCGACCCTTTGTAACTTGACCGCCAAGCTGAATAGCTGCGTTTTGTTAACCTTCCAATTCAATGGCATGATATAGCCATTTATATGTGCATTTATGATGGACCAGGGTCAGTCCTAGAACTCTACATGAGAGGAAACTTATGGAGGTTAGTGATTAACTAAATCCTTGGAAGGAGAAAGATAATCGTCTACTTTATACGAAGTAATTAGACTCACAGTCTCACTGTCGGCAGGTAGCCATTCTATCTGCGCGTGCATGTAGCTGTGATGTTCTGACGACAATTACTGCATTGTATCCTTAAACGGACATTGACACGTAAAACAGCAGTCTACGCTATTGATTGATTGATGCATGTACCTCATGTGTGAATTGAACTGTTTATGTATGTGTTTAATCCATATTAAATTGTGAAGGACTCGAACCGGAGGCATTATTCGTTGAATCACGTTACACCATTCAACCATTATGAATTATGTATTTTATATCAAGTTGCTGAGTTAATAAGATGAACAGTTGTTTACATCTTGATGCCAAGTTCAGGCATTACGACAACCCAAAGGTGAGGTTCACCCCATTCGCGTACGAAGATTAGCACGATCAGAATTCAAGCAACACAACCAGTAACCACACACGAAAGTCCTTCAACACAAGATTACATGGTATTATGGAACAATTACATAATAGGATTCCACGACGTAACCACAAGTCAAGATTATATGGTTTTATTTTGGTTTTAAGGACTTTCGTCAGTGCACACGGACAACCCCAGCATTGTTCCGATCTCCTCCCTTAGGTCACACACGGAGGATCTCATCACAGTGCACCAACTCCTGTATTTCCATAAAAAATTTTATAAACAGATTACATGGTATGATGGTAAAACCATAAGTTAAGAATATAGTAATTGCCACATATGTAGATTAACTAGCATTAAAAAAAGATTTTCAAGTCACAGTTTCAGAAACAAAAATTACATAAAATAAAACAGGACATGGTAGAAAGTGTCAAGGGATTACCTCCCCTGCTCTACAGTGATGGTTCAACAATGGCAAAATTTTAAAGTATAATATGGGGGTCTTTAAAGGTATCTACCTTCGCTCAAGTTTATTTTTGTCAGAGTTGTAAATAGAAGGATGATGCTTCTATTGTAGGGAGTCTTCACAGGATTTTTTTCAGAAATCACGAACAACGCTGAAATTATCAAAGCAGTCGTGAACTTTGTATCTGCCCGCCTCTTCCATGAAGAGAAAAAAATATTATCTTGTTTCTGAACCCCAAGATCAAGTATTCAGTACAATATTACTTAAGTAGCTCTGTTGAATTTATATTCAAAATAACTGATTCATACGTGTGCGCTTCTCTCTGTAATAATTAAATCAACTTTGAATGTGTAAATACATATGTAACAAATTTAATAATCAATTATTGTGTAACATGAGTACATAAATAAGCGATGATAGTGAATTGAACTACTGATTTGTTCTTCACTGAAAAGGATTGAGAGGGTGGTTGTTTGGGTGGTGAGTTATTTTGCTTTGGCCAGATTAAAATTACTTAACTTGCCAGATATTGACATAGTTTGTTGCCTGCTTTGTAATCGTCGACTTCTATGGTGAGGGCACGTCCCAGGCTTAGTTGCAGGGATAACCATCGCCAAGGCAAATAACTTCACAACCCGTCGAAGGCAGGCATATAGCGTAGATCCCAAGCTCTAGATCTAAAGACTCGTATCAAGCTGGTACTAGACACTGGTATCTCCAACTTCTACCACAAACTGACATTTCCAACTTGTACCACAAACTTTAAAAGAAGCAAATGTGACTGCTAAGTATTGGTTTCCAGGCACTATTCAGACACCTTCCCTGCTGTCCGTTCTACCGCACTTTCCCTTTTTTCTCAGTTATTTTATCCTCCCTGAACATAAATCATATACCAAGGAAATTGGATAGAAAATTATCGTTACTCTCAGTTAATTTGATGGAAAAAAATGTGACTGGACAACGGAAACGACTTTTGCATGGTTTAAACAAGTTTAAATATACATATAAACTTATTAAAATGTTAATATAACAAGTGCGTACACCATGATGTCATCATCATCCACTCCCTGCTCCACTTGGAGAATGGGGATACCTCTGCTTTTGGTTCCCTGAAAATCTGCGTTATGCAGTCAACATCGCTTGCTGTGGCGATTCATGACACTATCATTTTCACATGCAGATGTTACCGGCCTCATATGAACTTGTACAACCACCAGCGAGTTAAAAATTCCAAACGTAAAATATAAAATGATAAAACTGTATATGTTACAACTTACCCCATGTCGGGTAATATTTTTTAAAGATGTCTGGCACAGGAAGACTTCCGAATAATATCAGGCCACAGGGTATAAGGCCGTTGTACATGTAGTCGAGTATTATTTTAATTATATTCCCACTATTATCCCGTATAAAGGTATTGAGAACTTTGTGGTTTCCAGTATTATAAAGTCGAGTTTTGTTGCTGGTTAATTTTAGATCTTCAATAGTTAGTCCAACCATCTATATTTAAATCGTACGTTTTTCCGATCCTGGCTGGTCTGAAGGTGTCGTCTTGACTCAATGGAAAATAGTGCTGGGTCTACACTCGTGCTACATTGTAAGGGACTTTTCGCCCACGCTCTCCCAGTTTTTTTTCGCGGTAAAAGTCGCCAATCAAACGCAGTCTAGTTTAATATATTTTGGCAAGACCAAGCAAATTTGAATATTTGACTTTAGTATATATCTTCTACCCCCTTCTCTTATGAAATTTCGCATGACAATCAGCAATTTCAAACTTCTTCCGAATAAGGTAGTAACACTACTGGTTGATTGTCTGAATCATCAGTTTAAATGGTTATCATAAATGTTGACAAACTCCAGTGTCCATCCCTGGGAGGTTGCATGATATTCGAGCCACACCGTTAGGTGATTTTGCAGTTTTTCTCTGGATTGTCAATACGAGACGTATTACGCCCGGTTTTGCATGCAAGATACACCCCCGCCTAGAGTTTTTTTTTTAAACAAGGTAAGGCAGTGTTTATCTGTCTGCTCCCAGCTGGGGTGTTAATGTTATCTCTACCTATAATAGATTATGCGAAATTTACAGCGCGAAATATGCTTTCCGATATATGAAAGAAAATACGGATATCAAGAATAAATGAAGGGAAGAGCACAGGATAGAAAGACAAATGAAACAGTGAATAAGGAATAGGATCAGGATTTCACTTTTGAAGCACCGGACAACGTGTTTGAGCATCTTGTGGATTCGTGACATAAAGGAAAACATAGATTGGCAACATAAAGGAAAGGAAAAAGCAGTGCAATCTGGAACTAAAATAAATGAAATATAATCTCATTACAAATACTGCCGTAGAGCAGTATATAGTCAGAGATTTCACCATATTAGATAAATATTGGTCAAACAGTTCCTTTCATTGCTGTCTTTGCCTTCACTAACTCAAGAGCAGAGTGATGTACCTATTTACAGCTAGGTAGACTAGAGCAACTCCGTCTAGGTAGGTCCAAAACCCTGCTGAAAAAGTGAGGAGGGATTCTAACTGAACAGAGTACTTCTTGCGTCTAAGGAAGTAGTGGGTAAACCGTGAATTAGCCAGACGGCGTGTAGGGAGGCCGTAAGGAGGCAGTCCCTCTACCTTGCAAAGGCCCTACAGGACAATCACCTGTTTGCCTTAAATTATAATTACAAGAAACGATAGAGAGAAAACCAGACAGACACAGTCGATAGGGTAGTATGGTGTTCTCTGTGGAAAACCTCTTCACCCAAGGGTAGAAGATGAATGACTAAATAAGTAGACTAGATTATGACGATGCCAGCTTTCCATAACGGAACCCGGTAACTCTGTAGCCGAGAGTCCAGTGCTCAAAACCTATTAGCCAATCTAAATAAAATAATAAACAAAAATAAAATAACGACCAATAAATAAGAGTTGTGGCCATTGGTCAAGATCTCATAGACTGTGGCGCCAACAGTTTGAGAATCGCTGTCCTTTATACATAACTTTTATCCCACTGTAGCAATAGACAAGGCATATATAAATATTGCACATAATATACGCCGAAAAAAATCCCATTTTAAGTCGGTAAATTATCGCTGCAAAAACACTTTGCAATAATATTTCACACACAAACACGGACATCTCAAAATGTCTAGAAACAATTTCCTATTTGAATCAATATTTTCTTCTCTGTTGAATAAAGTGTCTATTTCGGTTTTTGGAATAAACGCAAAATTGAATGATTTATTGTCTAGTCATGTATTAGGTGTCAATGTGTTAGTGTTATTGAGTCTAGCTTGATGCGTTCTTTTTTTTTTCTGTGTCCGATTGGTTTTATGCTTTTTTCACCTTTTATATCGGCTGCCAATTGTATCTTCCCCGCCTCTCTTTCTTTCTTTCTTTTCGCATGTATACTGTGGCGAGATGGATGCTAGACAAATTATATATAGTTCCCGGTAATGGAGAAGAGAGCCGGTGAACAAGGTGTACGGATGCCACATGACACTGTGGCGATACCGTTGTGCGATCTCACATCCACTCCGGCAGTATCACTTTTTTCTTCATTTTTATCTTCCTCTCACTCATCGCTATTATTTGGTATATTTTTATGCCCTTTCATTCATTATTTTGCTCTCTACGTTTGATCAGTAGGGTGAAGTCTCTAACACTTCACACACCTACGGAAGTATCGGCCACCGGACTATCTTTAATTTTCACAGGTTCTCTTTGAGCCGATCCCAGACATACTGTAAATGTAATAACGCCATATAATTTGACCGATCAGCGACTGATAAGTTTTCGCTTCATTCGTCTGGCCACATTTGATAGAGACGGTCATCTCTACTGATCCCTTTGAACTTACTCATGTTCGCACACGCAGATCAACAAAATGCTAGCCAAAACCCAATTCCCCCGCTGCCGGAACGGGCAGGACGGCTGCGAGACGCAACTGTAAAGTGAATTAGTCAAATAACGTTGAAAAGTGACGAAATTCCAGGATTGGCGATTTTATGTGTGACGTCATTACTAAATGTGATCGTATAAAGCAATGATTCTCAACGCGGGTCATATGGGCCCGCAAAAGGGGGGGAGGGATACTACATTTCTAAGGGGCCACAGTAAGATGGTTGTAAAGTGCAATCTTTACTATCTTGCAATATAATACGTTCCGTCACTTGACTCCAGGTGGCTAGCGACTATCCCTGTGTTTGCACATGACGGGAGATAATGAGGTAATCGATGTACGTTCTGTATCGAGATTAAAGATAAATCTGTCTGGAAACTCAAGATTTGCAGACGATAGCATCGGGGCAGTATCAGTGCACAGCATTTGTTTGTGAAGATAGCCCAAGATGCCGGCGGAAGTCTGACGCAAGGATATGAAGATGTCACGTGTGGATATTAAATTTAATATTTTGAAACACGTGAGGGTATTTTTTGAATTTGAAACACCCCTACCCACGCAATGCTGAACGAGATTCGATTGAGATTGTGTATTCCCAAAAATGTTGGAGTAAGTGTAAACAATTTATTTATTAATGTTAATTTTACACGTTTCTTGCATAGTGGTTATAAATGAAACCGGCAACTTCAACATATGAAAAGAGTATATTTATGAACCACTACAGCAAGTGCTGCTTATTGTTTCTTGCTAGTCGTGGGGGAAAACCCGACAGCAGAGGTGACCCCACACTCCGGCTGGAGCAGTTATGAGTCATGACTACATCATATGTGCCTCAAGTGTAGCATATCATTTTGTGAGATTTACGTAACTTGTTAATGTTAATTCAGGCACAAATTATTATTCATGCTGTCCAGAAACACTTTCCAATTAATACAGACAAGAATATTGGTGAATTTTAATCATATTCATTGAGCTACGTTATGTGCTCAAGAATTTAATTCTTATGAGAGATTAACATTGATGGGTGGACAACTGAAGAGTTAGCCTGTCAGAGTGCTTTAAACAAATGTACTTTGCAGAGGCATTTGTTTCCTATTCTGTCCAATAGTTCGTGGAACGAAGCTAGTTGTGAGTGAAACGCAGGGAATCAACACCAACCGCCTAAATCGGACAAGTTGTGGGAAGGATTGCCCTCATCACGAAGCAGTGACAAAAATCATAGCTGCAGGACTCATCTCAAAGTTAAGTGCTTATAAAAAAGGCACCAGAAAGAGGACATAATTTTTCTGAACTATATCCTCACCCTAAATCTCTGTGAAGATAAAATTTGATTCCAATATAAAAGTTACCAGTCGGTTATTTATTTTAAACTGTTAATACTAATTGCTTATTACATTTGTTACCTTTGTTTTAATACCAAACAATCATAGTCGATTCAGTTTTTTTTATATGTATGAAAGCAAACGTATGAGCCAGAGCAATTACTCGTATATATATATATATATATATATATATATATATATATATATATATATATATATATATATATATATATATATATATATATATATATATATATATATATATATATATATATATATATATATATATATATATATATATATATACAGCTAAACAGAACTATACCATTATAAGAGGAAATTGCTGAATTAACTCAGCTGGGGCTTGAGCGGGCTAAAAACCATTGCTTAAATCTTTCACAAAAGGTGACGGACAGATATAAGTTAACCATTGCTCAGCGCTATCAGCATGATTCTTGACTTCTGAATTATCTTGTGAATACTCCTTTCGGATAGAAGCGCCATTACATTTCTATCTACATCTCTGCCAAGAGTAATCTTGTGCGAAGGTAAACACCTTTATCGACCCATTTAAATGCTCTTGAGTTTTGGCCATTGTTGGACCACTACTGCAAAGCAGGGGAGGCAATCCGTGACAGACACGTCATGTAGATAACTGCACAGCTTTAAATGGTAACTGTAGAAAAGAGCTGTGAATTAAGTCCCCTTCTCGCTAGACCTGTCCCATGCTCCAAGGGTGTCTCTATTAATAGCTTGATGTGAAATGCAGCTCGTTAATTATTCCCTACCAATTTAAAATATTAAATAATTCTCTAAATTTCTACACCATAGCTAAAATTTCAAACAAAACTGGAATTTAAACAAAATCAATCAACGGTGATTTATAAAATATATCTTTACTTTATTAATTAAAATATAAGTTTGGTAAAGATTGCAGATATGTATTTACACAAATCAAAATTTGAAAATTATAAGGTATCAATGTCTTTTGTTCGTCATGTCAGTTGGTGACTTCTGGATCTTGTTTATTCAAAGTAAAGAGAACTTATCTAATTCAGGTTATTTCGCTGCAGACACTTCTTGTCAAACATCAGGTGTTGATGTCCAAGATACTTAAATCATCTAGACAGATAAACACAAAGCTACTGTTGCGCCTCTTTTTGCACATCCCAATGGGTTCATTATATTAAAACGTTGCTGTGCTCAACAAGAGGGTTGCTAAGCGTAGAATGACGTATAATAAAGCATTACATAAAGGCGCGTGCTGAGCAACGAGAGTGATCTTTTGGCTGTGTTGTCAGCCGAGTAGGCTGCGTGCTATGTGTTTTCTTGATACCGCTATGCCCGTCATTATATTTGAGTATAAGGAAAGTGTTTATGCCTATTGACGCCAGGAGTCTCTCATAAAAGTAGGTGAGTATTCTGATAAAATTGAGAAGTTATATAATTTGTATCGCGGACCAAAACTCGACGGATCTGACGGATGCACCATTTCTATTATAGTGTAACGGACATGGAATTAATGGCCCAGTAAAGTTGGCTCGATGGACTGCGTGTGATTATGAATTATCTTATTAATATGGAGCTGCTTGTCTGAATGGATCGTGAATAAACATTGTGAGCTGTCTACAGCATTTATCTACATTTATTTCAAACACGTTGCTGTTGCCGTGTTCCTTGATAGTTTGACTAACTTTATATCCCAGATTAAACTTGATCATAATTCAACACTCGGTCATATTTCAACATTTGCAACAGCTACTATCCTGTGAATTGCAGAGGTGGTTCTTGAATCACACACTGCAGTCTTTTATGCTTCTTATCGGAAGCTTTTGTCGTGACCCTCAGATAAGAATCCTTGAGACACAGTATTGCAGATCTGTAGCTTATCACTTATGCAAGACTGCTTTCAAGCGGGTCAGCTTTCCTTTTCTCAGCTATGGGCTGTGGCTTCGACAAGCGTGTGGCAGTCCACTGGACGTCTTTTCAGCTATGAAATTTTGAGAGACTAGAATTGAATCTGAGTGGGCTTATATACCCAATCTAGATTTAACCCTTTTCTTCTTGAAGGTCCACGCCCGAGTTCACTATCTACTTGTAACTTTCGTGGAATGGCAGTGCTGTTGTGTGATTTTCATGATTTTCTCGTCAATTACCAAAGATAACGATTTCCCATTGCCATAATTACATGTATTTGTAGTTTCTATTCAAATCCCAACAAGACTTATTCCATTCGGGGCATTAATCATAAAACTATAGCAGAATTATTGGTGTGCGATTAATAATTTATCATAAAGACACTAGTTTACGTGGCAATTCCAGAGTGTTTTGTCCGTTTCGTTACACACCCAATCGGGGACATACCTCTGGTGTGGATGCTATCCAGTATGGATATATTCGATTTTTTGGCACCATACTTGCACGCCTATTTAAAGCCAGTTGTAAAGGTGTTACGTATCTGTTAATGCTTATTGTCTGTCTGCCTATCTGTCTGTGTCTGTCAGTGTCTGTCTGTCTATTTATTTGTCTATCTTTTTTATATCTACCTTGCCTATCTATATGTCTGTCAGTCCGTTTGTCCGTCATTCTATCTATCTATCTATCTATCTATCTATCTATCTATCTATCTATCTATCTATCTATCTATCTATCTATCTATCTATCTATCTATCTATCTATCTATCTATCTATCTTTCTATCTATCTATCTATCTATCTATCTATCTATCTATCTATCTATCTATCTATCTATCTATCTATCGATATGTAGGTACGTCTGCGTGTCGATCATTCTACGTGTCTATTAGCCTTATGTCTGTCTGTCCCAACAAACGTCTATATATGTCTGTTCATCTCTATCTCCCACTTACTCATGTTCGCACACGCAGATCAACAAAATGCTAGCCAAAACCCAATTCCCCCGCTGCCGGAACGGGCAGGACGGCTGCGAGACGCAACTGTAAAGTGAATTAGTCAAATAACGTTGAAAAGTGACGAAATTCCAGGATTGGCGATTTTATGTGTGACGTCATTACTAAATGTGATCGTATAAAGCAATGATTCTCAACGCGGGTCATATGGGCCCGCAAAAGGGGGGGAGGGATACTACATTTCTAAGGGGCCACAGTAAGATGGTAAAGTACCTATCTTCCAGCTAACTGCCAATATGAGGGGGCCACATAGGTAAATGAGGCTCAGGAGGCCGGGCAATGAGCAAAAAGAGGCTGAGAACCTCTGGTACAAAGTCGGTGAGTGTGTATGAATTTTTCAAAGATGCCCAACATATGCAGAACAGAGAAAGCGTATATGGCCGACATCAGTACCATTTGTGGAAAAGCTCTACGGAGATACAAATAGCCTCAAGCTGACTACTGCCTTTTTTGAAAACATTCAAGTGGACGTCTGAGAGTGTACGAAGAAGTGCTTTGCCACGGCGTTTGAGAGGTGTGTCAACTTGTGCGTCCCGTAGAATTGTGAAGGTTTTGATTTTTGCTCATGTTCCAAAAGACGGTGACGGTAACTGAAGGCAGGAGAGTTGTTGCAGTTAAAAAGCTCGTAGTTGGATCTCAGGCGCAGGCGTGCGGTCCGGCTCGCGCCGGTTCACTGCCCGTTGTCTCCTGCCCTACCGTCTGCCGGCTCTCTCCCGCGGGTGCTCTTCGCTGAGCGTCCCGGGTGGCCGGCGCGTTTACTTTGAAAAAATTAGAGTGTTCAAAGCAGGCCTCGGCTGCCTGAATAATGGTGCATGGAATAATGGAATAGGACCTCGGTTCTATTTTGTTGGTTTTCGGAACTGGAGGTAATGATTAACAGGGACAAACGGGGGCATTCGTATTGCGGCGTTAGAGGTGAAATTCTTGAATCGCCGCAAGACGAGCTACTGCGAAAGCTATTGTCAAGAATGTTTTCATTAATCAAGAACGAAAGTGTGGGGGCAAGCGTTTCGTTTCGTTGCCCTCGTCAAGAGCGCTGGCGGTCGCTGTCTCGAGAGACTGCGCGTGGTGATCCCGGTACGACCGGGCCCTCCCAGTTCATCGGTTAGCGAGGCAGTAGTTTAGCTCCTGTGTCCGTAAATCGCGCCGCAGGCGACCTTTGTCTTTACTGACTGTGTGTGGTGCACCACTCTGAGTGGGGACCTCCCAGTACCAAAGACTGCTGTGCCCGTCACAGATTTGCTCCTTTCCTCGGACCTACGGGTCCTGAGAGTTCCTCTATAAATGCCTTTGTACAGATGAGGAAGGACATCCCTCGAAACCTTCGGGTATATGAGGCTCTGTCCATTTTGGCTGGAATGACATCTCGATAGTTCGGAGGTTTTATAGCGAATATGAGTACACATGAGGGCAAGTTCGGGAACAATGGGCTAATCACCTGTTTGCCAAGTCACTTCGATTACATGTCCTGCCCATGGGCCTTGTGCACTTGGGTCCCCTCTACACTTCGTTTCACGGGGTAGAAGAGGGTACGATTATGAGATGAGATGAGATGAATGTTTGGCGATTGTTACCTGTTCAGGTTTGGCACACTTGCGGACTCTAAATGTTTATCCGATATGATATGGTATTTTATACTCTTTTAAGTACATGTTAATGTATTTTTGGATAATACAGATTCTGATATGTATGCATGTATGTATGTCCATGTGTGAATGTATGTAGGTATGTGAATTTGTGTATGTGCGTGTATTTGCATGTACTTGTGTGTGTATGTGTGTGAAAGCATGGGATTTTGTTTGTATGTGCGTCCTGTCCTTGTTTTCCTCTTCCAACACTTGTGTATACAACCAGCGCTCTAAGGGAACAGTTGGCTTTGATACCTTTGACCTATGGGTTTGCCCGGTCGATTCTGATCAACAATAACAATCTGTTTGTGTACACATTAACTTGTAGCTCTCTTGTGCAGTTACCGGGGGAAAAGGGGGGGGGGGGGGTCTCGTAGGAGAAAAGTAAAGAATACGACCACTGCTCGGTAGAAGGGTCCTTTTATGAAGTCTTGAATCATAATCTTCTTGGGTCATTGACCGCTGACTGATAAAGCAATCAGAGGCCAACACGCCTGGTGGTTTCATGTAGGGCAGCAACAAACTGTCTCCACTTTGCTCGGTCGACCGTCATCCCTTGTGCGGTGCCTCAGCTCTGGTTCATGCTTGGCATCTCTGCTTCCAGAGTTCTCCGGCAGTGACTTTTGCATCAAGTCCATAGCATGGCAGTTCCAGCGATGATGCCAGGGGTCCCCTCACACCCCCCACACCCTAGGACGCGGTCAACCCAATTCCAGCGTCCACCCGTTACGATGGCTCGCATGTCTTCCCGTTGACTCCGAGCCTGCAACTCTTGACTAGTGATGGAGCTCGGCCAGAAAATTTGAAGAACTCTCCTTAGACAGATTTTGTGGGAACAGGACAATCTGCCACTCTCCAACACTCTGCACCGCACAGAAGCACAGAAACCACATAGCTCTCATATATTTCTAATTTTGTGACTGTACTGCACTGGGCAGATCTCCAGGTGTTCCCCATGCCGGCGAAGGCAACTCGGGCTTTAGTCATTCGGCCACTGATGTCTCCGCCAGTTCTGCCATCTGGTACCACCATGCCTCTCAAGTATGTAAATGTGTTTGTATTATCTAAGTCTCGGTCCCTTATGTTCATAAGCGCAGGATTTGTCACATCCAGTGTCACGACCCCCGTCCTCCTGAGATCAATGTCCAGTCCCACTCGCTGGATATGCCCAGTCAGTGTCTGTCTTCCCCTGGATGTGCCGATGTGAGCGCGCAAATAGCGCTTTGTCACACGCGTAGTCTACTCACTCCAGCGTAGTGACTACCGTCCATCCCATTCCTACAGGGGCATCCGCCATCGTCTGTCAGCACAACCCAGTCCATGACAGCCAAAAACCGAGCGGTTGACAAGGGGCATCAACGCCGCTCCCCCACCCTTACCCCAAAAGTTAGGTTCCCCTGCCCAAAACCGCATGCGAAACGAGCACCCAGGACTTCAGTGGTGGAGACCATGCACCCAGGTACTCCATAAACCATCAGTTTCCTCCATAGGCTGTCCCTGCGCATGCTGTTAAACGCTTTCCCAAAGTCATCAAAACCTATATACAGCTGCCTCCGCCACTTCGAACACCACTCCATCACGCTCCCGTGGGTGAATATGTGATCCGCAACACAGTCCGCTTCCTCTGAATCCTGCTTGATCCTTCCTCAGTTTATGGTCTATTGCTTTTGAAAAATTTTGAATAATTATTCTACCCAGTATTTTGCTGGGAACTGAAAGGTCACCTTTCTTTGGCAATTTAACAGTTATTCATATATTCCACTCCACTGGTGGTGTCTCTGTTTGCCAGAATTGTGCAAATAGTGGTTCTAACAGCTCTGCCGCGAATACAGGATCTGTTTTAAATAGCTCTGCATTTAGGTTGTCATGGCCTGGGACTTTTCCGTTCCACAACCCTTTGATAGCTGTTATGATGTCTTTCCTACATGGAATATCTTTATTTATATCTAGATCATTTCAAGCCTCTGGAATGTTCAATTGTGACCCTAGAGGTGCTTTATTTAGGGTTTCTTTGAAGTGTTCTGCCCATCACGCTTCTTGCCCCTGTTCTGTGGTGATGAGATTCCCTTTCTTATCTCTAACTAGTGTCATGTTGTTGGCGCCCCGTTGTCCACTGATCGCTTTTGTTACTTTGTACACTGTGCGTTTCTCATTCCTCAGTGCTGCTTCTTCTGCCTGATCTCCTTTTGTCAGCTCAGGTTTGACGTTTTATGTCCTTGCTCAGCTGACTGTATTACTCACTATATTAATTCGTTCAGCCTAGGTGTCATGGAATTGCCTCCCCTGTTTTGCAGTAGTGGTCCAACAGTGGCCACAACTCACGAGTATCTTATATGGGCTTTCAAAGGTGTCTACCTTCGCACAAGATTACTCTTGGCAGAGTTGTAGATGCCTGAATAATGGTGCATGGAATAATGGAATAGGACCTCGGTTCTATTTTGTTGGTTTTCGGAACTGGAGGTAATGATTAACAGGGACAAACGGGGGCATTCGTATTGCGGCGTTAGAGGTGAAATTCTTGGATCGCCGCAAGACGAGCTACTTCGAAAGCATTTGTCAAGAATGTTTTCATTAATCAAGAACGAAAGTACTCTCTGGCGACCTTTGTCTTTACTGACTGTGTGTGGTAGACCACTCTGAGTGGAGACCTCCCAGTACCAAAGACTGCTGTGCCTGTCTCAGATTTTGCTCCTTTCCTCAGATCTACGGGTCCTGAGAGTTCCTCTATAAATGCCTTTGTGCAGATGAGGAAGGACATCCCTCGAAACCTTCGGGCATATGAGGCTCTGTCTATTTTGGCTGGAATGACGTCTCGATGGTTCGAAGGTTTTATAGCGAATATGAGTACACATGAGGGCAAGTTCGGGAACAATGGGCTAATCACCTGTTTGCCAAGTCACTTGGATTACATGTCCCGCCCTTGGGCCTTGTGCACTTGGGTCCCCTCTACACCTCGTTTCACGGGGTAGAAGAGGTTCCGATTATGAGATGAGGTGAGAGTTGTAGATTGAAGGATAATGATGCTTCTATCTCAAGGGAGTTTCTTAAGATATTTCCGAAGTCACGAACAATGCTGCATTGGCAGGGCAATTGTTAACTTATATCAGTCCGCCGCCTTTTATGAAGAATTAAGCAATTATTAATTTCAGCTCGTTCTAGCCCCCACCCTGAATTACTCAGTGGAATTCTTCTTATTATGGTATAGCTCTGTTTAGAGTGTATTTAGTAAATTGAATGAGACAAACATGCAGTACATTCAAAATGATTAAATCGAAGTTAAATTTGTATAATTACAAATAACAAATTTAATAATCATCTAAGTTTTAACAGTTTAAAAAAAATTAATAATGATTGATCAGAAAAAATATCATCACGGTTGTGATGGACTGGTTATTTTATGTAAGAAGTCACTTAGCAGCTTAAAGGTTTCACTTAGCTGCCAATGGTAGGTTCTTTTCCCGCTCGGATTTTTGGATTCTGTGCAGATAGGTCACTGGAGTTCTCGCGTCTCGGGAGTTCTCGCGACTCTGGTCAAGATTGTAGGGTGCAGCACTCCCAGAAATGTCAGGGAGTGTTTACAACGTTGGTCCCTCGTCTTTAAGCTGAGGCCACTTTTCCCTTCTTGTTCCAGAGATGGTACCCTCAACTGGTACCAGCAACAACTATGGTAAAATAATAGAAACAAAACGCTCTCCTGAGTATTGCGTTTTCCGTCACATTGTTATGGGTTCCTTTCTCCTATTCCACCATTCAATCTACCTCAGACTTTACCCTCGATAAAAATTAAACTTAATCCCTCGAGAGGAAACTTTCTTTACATTTAAATTGAATAGCTTTATAATTACTTTACACTCAAAATGAAAAGGTAAATAGTATTGATTTAATATGTTTACATTTACATCTTCACTGATTGGAAAGTGTTCACAGTATAGATAGAATTTGTTTTCATTCACGTCTACACTGATTTAAAGGTTTGAAACTTTCATTTATTATAAAGTGCATGTGTTTAAAGACATTTACACTGGTTTGAAAATGAAATATTATAATTAGAATGTACATCATTTCTTTCATCTTTAATTCCCTGCTCCAAATGGAACTTGGGACTACATATGCTTTTTAGTTCTTTTTAGAAAATTAGCAATAAAGCCGTCACCACCCCTTGCAGTGGTGGTTCATTAATTCATCATTCTATTTGATGAGGTTGCCAGCCTTAAATGACTTAGACATCTATTTAGCAATTTTCACTTATTAAGACTCACATGGCAATATATATATATATATATATATACATATATATATATATATATATCTATATATATATATATATATATATATATATATATATATATATATATATATATATATATATATATTTATATTTATATTTATATTTATATTTATATTTATATATTTATATACTCATGGAACAAAGTAAGTGTGCAACACTTTATAGGGCACTAGCGCGCTTGTCTATGGCGAACTGTCAGTGCTGTTCTAACTGCAGGTCTGTAAGGTAAGAGATTTTCCTCTCTGAGCCTATTCCACACAGTTCTGCACAACACGGGTCTTAAACCTGGAATGTTCCTGGCAGTCCATGTTGCCTGAATAAACCTGTTACGCAAGTGCATAATGCGTATCTATCGGTCTTGTGCAGGTATGGTAACTTGTGGTCGGCCACTTCTATGGCGATCAACAGTGGATCCAGTTTGGTGGAAACGAGCTTGAATGCGTGATATAGTGTTCCTGTGAACATTGAAATGTTGTGATACAGCTAATATAGTCGCCCCAGCAGCTAACATCCCTATAGCTATTGCTCGCTGTTGTTGGTTCAATCTTAGCATTGTCAAAAAAGATGTTTCTGTTGGACTCTTGGTACTCTCTATTTCAACAATTATGATTTCACATGCTTGTGATTAGAGCTACACACTTACCTTCCTTTTACCTGTGATAAATTCTCCCATTCGGCACTTTTCACGTGATTTATCTTGCACCGTGATTATCTCCCCATGAATAGTGCGATCCAATTGTAATTGCACGGGTAAGTGAACAACACTCACACAGAAATGTGTGCCAACTTGCATTTGAGTTCACCCAAGAACACACGCACAGTGCCCTGTTGAGTGCTGCACACTTACTTTTTTCCATGAGAATATATATATATATATATATATATATATATATATATATATATATATATATATATATATATATATATATATATATATATATATATATATATATATATATATATATATATATATATATATATATATATATATATATATGTCACAGTATAATATCTACACTTTCATGACATTGTCCTCTAAGCTCGTATCAAACTGCGAGAGGTCACACAATCAACATACTTGTAAACGCCATTCACAAAGCGTACACGAAGGCGTGCTGACAATCTCCCTTTTAATCATAACAATGAAACACGTAGGAATTCAATAATAATAGCAATACATTGTCAGCAATAACCATAAGGTTGGATCAACAAGTCCTACTACCCCTGGACTATACAACAAGGCTGTACAACAGCCAGCAACCATAAAGAGAGCACGATTAATATGCAATGCGGCTTCTAAAGCCGGCTAACTGGCATCTTTCTCTGTCAGGCTTCCTGTTCACTCCATTCCATTGCACCCCTTTGCACCATTTTCTTTGAAAGCTGATGTGCGCACCAAAATATATGTTTATTCCACCAAAGTCCATGTGCGCAACAAAAGATATTATGTGACATCTACCCCCTTCCCCAGAAAAGAAAACGGAGTTTTCTTCTCTCTGAGAGTAGTAGATTGCACACCAAACAACAAAATATTAGACAAGTTCAACCAAAAACAAAAACAATTTTACACTGGTGTACGTAGACGTCGTGCCTACGAACACATATATCTCATGTCCCAAAAATTACAATCTAGACAGAGCATCTGCCACGACATTAAGTCTACCCTCTAATGGGATAATTGTGAACTGGAACTGTTGTAGCAACAAGGCCCAACGAGTCAACCGTGAGCTTGTCGACTTCGAAGATTTCAAAAACAGTAGAGGTCGATGATCTGTCTGAAGTATAAACTGGGACCCTATCAAGTAACGGGACAGTTTTGACACTGCCCATACTATAGCCAGGCATTCTCTTTCGATTGTTGAGTACCTGGTCTCTGCCGGTAACAGTTTCCGACTAACATACATCACAGGATGTAGTGTATCCTTGTGGTATTGCATAAGACATGCGCCAATTCCCACAGATGACGCGTCTTTACGCAGTATAAAGGGTTTGCTCAAATCAGGCAAAAGAAGGATTGGTCGTCTGGAAAATAACTCCTTGATTTTTGATAATGCTTTCTCGCATTCTGCCGACCATACAACCCTGTTAGGCATCCCTTTACTAGTAAGAGAGGTTAAAGCATCAGAAATTGTAGAAAATTGAGGGATGAACTTGCGATAAAAATTGACAAGTCCCATTAGGCTTCTGACCTGCTTCTTAGTCCTAGGTGCTTGTAGTTCTAAAATTTTTGTAACCGTGCCAGTCTCGGGTTTTAATAGATTATTACCTATGATAAACCCCAAAAAACTCAACTCACTAAAACCGATACAAATCTTACTAGGGCGTGCCGTTAAACCATGCTTACGTAAACAACGCAACAGGGAAGACAACCCCGACATATGTTGTTCCCATGTTTCATGGAACAGGCAGATGTCATCGATGTACGTAATCACATCCGTACGATGACCTAGTAACTTTCTCATCATTCTGACGAAAGTTGCGGGTGCATTAACTAGCCCGAAACACATAAAATTAAACTGAAATAAACCCGTTGGGGTGGAAAATGCCGTCAAAGGTTTAGCCGACTCGACAAGAGGAACCTGCCAGTATCCCCTAGATAAATCCAGTTTACTAAAAAACCTGGCATGGGAAAGTTGCGTAAGGAGGTCCTCCTGGTTCGGTATTGGCTCAGCGTCAATCACAGTGACACTATTTAATTTACGGAAGTCGATGCAGACACGCAAGGATCCATTTTTCTTTCGTACCACGACCATAGGGAAGGAGTAAGTAGACTCCGATGGAGAAATGATCCCCAACCGTAACATGTCATCTAGTTCTTTTTCAATCGCCGACTTGAAATGTAATGGCTGCGGATACGGCTTTACCCTGATCGGTTGGTCGTCCGTCAGGATGATATTGTGGCAGATCAAATCGGTACGTCCCGGCAAATCAGTGAGAACATCCTTAAACTCTCCAATGACCGATCGTGCCTCCGATTTCTGTGTTATCGTTAGTTCGTTACATATCTGCACATTTTCCCAAGACTCAGAAGGAGCAAGGGGAACGAGAGACAGCTGGAGATTAATATCATCTCCCATGTCACCCAATTCATTAATGACCACAGAACATGCCATCTTCGGGGTCTCCCCAGACAACCTAGTGTCCACCCCTTTTAGAGCCTCTGGCCGTTCAATATAAGGTTTTAACATATTAATGTGGAATACCTTCTCCTTGTTCCGAACCTGGATTAAATAATCAACATCCGTTACCTTCTTAAGCACCCTAAACGGCCCCTGCCATGTAATGCTCAAACGGTCTTCCTTTGATGGCAGAAGAAGCCATACCTCTTCACCGGGAACCAAGAACAGTAGTTTTGATCCGCGGTTAGCGTATTGTCGGTACCGCGCCCCCGCCACGGATAAATTATCACGTGCCACGGCACACGCTTTGACAATACGGTCACGCAGGTTTATGACGTATTCGTAACTGGAGACGGAGGACCCATCAGAACGCCCACCAACCAGTATATCTTTCAGAATGTGCATTGGGCCCCTCGGATTCGCCCCGTACAATAGTTCAAATGGGGAGAACCCGGTGCTCTCCTGAGGTGCCTCTCTATAGGCAAATAATACTGCTGGAAGGAATTTATCCCATTCTTGGAGAAATTCAGCAGTGACCTTGGCCAACATATCCTTCAATGCACCATTAAAACGTTCACATACCCCGTTTGACTGGGGATGATAAGGGCTGGTGAACGATTGGGAAATGCCCAACAATTTAGTGATCTCGGCCATTTCCTTAGAAATGAATTGACGTCCCCTATCTGACAGTATCACCTCGGGAAACCCAAACCTACTGAACAACATCTGCAACGCATCCGCCACAGCCTGAGAGGTGATAGTCCTCATTGGCACAGCCTCGGGCCATCTTGTGCACAGATCCACCATTGTCAGAATAAAACGAAAGCCTCTATCTGATGCAACAGAAAGAGGACCAACGATATCGATTGCAACTTTCTGGAAGGGGCGAACCGACAAATCAACAACCTGCAACGGAGCCTTCGGTAATTTACCTTTATGTGTCACTGGCTGGCATACCCTGCAAGACCTGCAGTATACCTTAAT
This sequence comes from Oreohelix idahoensis, assembly GCA_024509875.1. Lineage (NCBI taxonomy): Eukaryota > Metazoa > Mollusca > Gastropoda > Stylommatophora > Oreohelicidae > Oreohelix > Oreohelix idahoensis. The sequence continues at coordinate 1,094,229 of JAMPIV010001466.1, forward strand.
GTCTTTGTTGTATGCCGGCCAATAGAATTGTGACAGAACCCTATGGCAAGTTCTTGCAACCCCCATATGTCCAGCAAACGGTGAATCGTGTGCCACCTGCAACACCTTTGATCTAAAGGCGACTGGCACAACCACCTGGCGCTTGAATTCGAATTGGCTGGAAAAGCATCTGATAAGAACATCATTTTTCAACTCAAACCAGTAACGTGCCGACTTCGTGCACTTTACATCACCATTTTGGGCCAAAGTGTAACATTTCTGCATTGTTCCATCAGCTCGCTGCTGCTGGACAAAGTCCGATGCTGGTACATCGGGACCCGTGGAGGCAATACATGGGACCGCGTTAGATGTCGGTAGTTCCCGCTGTATCGCCAATGAATTATTGTCTGATCTGGTCTGCGCCCTTGTGACCACCACATTTGCCACAACTGACCGTCCAACCTGCCATTTTGTGATGTCGGCCTGAGTACAGTCACGAACACCACGCACGTTCCCTATAATCAAATCGACCACTGGAGCCTCAAGAACACACGCCTGCACCCGACCAGAAATAAAGGGTGTATCCACTTCTATAATGGCTAGGGGGTAATATTCAACATTTCCCCCAAATGTCACGCATCTGACAGTCTTACCAATAAGGCACGATTCGTCAATACATGATCGGCGCACTCCTATCGTAGTGCATCCTGTGTCCCTCAACACAGACACCAACTGGTTCTGAACCATGCCCTGGTGTAACTCTAAGCTTCCGCTCCCATCAAGAGAAGAGAGGCAAGGCAGAGTATGACCACAAATTAGTAATGGTCTGCCATCAGGTTCAAACAAAGGCCTACATCCTTCGATATCTTCGTTATTAAAGGTTCTCAGAACGCATGCAGCATTAGCCTTTTCTGAATTGTTTGGACAGACTCTTGCAGCATGTCCCCTTCCGTCACACGCACCACATCGAAGCTGACCACCATCATCTTTTGTAGGACTACCCTTTGGTGAATTGGGATGTTCTTGCTCCCGTTTGTCATCCCCATCATTCCTTTTACTCGGACCACTTCTTCTATACCAGCGATGATCGGGATCGCTAGTAGTGTCTATTCGGACCTGCCTCCGAGTAGACCTGTCATGTCTATCTCCCGTGTATCTAAACGGAGATCTATCCTGACGGTAGAACGATTGTTTTTTCGGAGATCTGTATCCCTTAAAATTATCAGAGTTCCCATGAGATCCATGCCCACTAGAGTATTGCCGATCAAACCTTCTCCTGGCAAACCTGTCCGCACTCTTGGACCGATGCTGCCGGAAAGGTTTCCCAATAACCTTGCCAACACATGTAGCGAAAGGCTCAGGGACAAATGACTTGTGAATTGTCTTACCAGGGTGAGCGGTAACGTACTGCCTCCCCAACTCTGACATAGCAGTAATGTCTCTGGGTTTGCGTTCTTGAAAAAATGCAACCATGTCAGAACAACATGAGGACAACACCTTGTCCCGCAACATGAGATCAAAGAGTCCATCAAAATCCCTAGTTATTCCCTCCAGCTCTGTCCATCTATTAAGGAGAAGTTTAATTTTGGTGACAAAAGAGCCGAAATCTTGGTCGGCACTAGGCATCGCATCTCTGAAACGAGAGCGATACCCTTCAGCTGTCAGCTTAAATTCTCTCAGCAATGTTGCCTTTACGGTATCATAATTAGTTCTGTCAGCCACAGGCAAACTATATACGGTGTTTAAAGCAGAGCCGGAAAGCAATGCAGATAAAAGTGAAGGCCATTCCTCCTTCATTGCCCTCCAGGCAAGAGCCGCTGATTCAAATCTCTCCAAAAAGAAGTCCATGCTATCTACTTCCTCCCGAAAATTCGGTAATCGTAGCCTATAAGGGCGAGCTGGCTCTTTAGAAGTCGAACTAGGATTGCCAGAATCAAGCTCCAACTTTTTTATAGCAATTTCCTTGTCCGCCTCAATCTTCATTTTTTCTAACTCAATTTTTTTATTTTCTGTATCTGCTTGAATCTGTCTCAGTTCCCTATCCCTATCTGCTTCAATTTGTTTCAGTTCTCTATCTGCTTCAATCTGTTTCAGTTCTCTATCTGCTTCAATCTTCAATTTTTGTAGTTGACGCTCCTCATAGCGTTCTCGTCTGTCATCTTCTTGTTTTTTCTGTAACTCATACTCTTTGTGTTCGGCCTTTGCCCACTCAAGCAAAGAATCCCCCGACTTTCCTGTCTTCTCTCCAATTTCTATAAAATCCTTAAGGCTAGACATAGTATAGATCTATGTGCAATACAAATGCGGTGGCAAGCTAAGAAATAAGTAAAAGTATGAAGGTTCCCAATTCCTCAAATTGTACCCATACCCCTACAAAATTAATAATAAATATATTGTTGCACAAGACCAATATATATTTGCAGACGATGGGTACGATTTACCTGCAGTCACGAATACACCTAACTAAAAAAACAAGCAGGTGAAAATACAGTATGACAAGACAGTTCCAAATAAGGGATCCGATGAAACGAATCCTTGCTTGTCTATACCCAATCAATGTCACGATAGAATGACACAGTGGTAGCTTTAGACAAGGACATCCGCATAATGGCTAAAAAAATGATGTCCGTCTCTTATTTCACCAATGCGTGATTTTACAAATACATATCATATACAAAGGAAATCAAAAATTCATATACTATGAACAGTACATATAATGATGAGACACGAACTCACTTGACAAACAAACACCAACAGTACGATAAGAAAGTGATGACAGATATATGAGATAGAAACACATAAGTATATACAAACCGTACTGTTAACAAACGAGAACAAGGAGATTGTCAATATAACTTATGTACAAGATAGCAAGAAGAAAACAGGAGAATACGACAGCAAAACATGACGAAAAAGAATACTTGCAAAAATATGACACTATGCATACAAACAAGACAATCACCGCTAAGACACTGAGAATGTGCACGGTCAGTTATACTGGACAGTCAACAGGGTCAACTCTCTGTGCCTGTACCCCACTGCAACACTGACAGTGTTACTGCCTAAAGAAATCAGTTCAACATTATCCTTTTCCCATAAGGAAAAAAAAAAAAATCTGTTAAACACGCCACCAATACCACACTTAAAACCAATGCATTACCATAATAGGACAACAAAGACGGCACGAAAACCAGTAGTGGACGGTGAAACGACGAGGTCTGTAGCAAGGCAATATCAAAAGGCAGAAAGAAGTCACACAAATAATTGAAATATGTAAAACAAATGAAATCGCAAATGAAAGTATCAGAGACAATGAAAAGAACAGATAATAAAATAGTAACAGAAAAGCATCATTGCAACTACCAGCATATGGAGAAACGAGGTAAACAAAAAAAAATTCAAATGGATGAGCAGAGTAGAACAGTAATTAAAAACATGTCGATACGGGAAACACATAAAATAAAATGACGTCAAAAAAGAAGGTAGAACAGCAAGAGAAAAGAAAACAAGAAATATAACTAAATTTATGACTGTCTTTCTGTAAACTGAATCCTCAAAGTTCCAATACCAGCTCCTCAATCGAATGATGATAATGAATCACGAGACAAAAGCACGAATAGTACCAACAAATGTTAGTGCTACAATCAGTTACGCTTAGTGCACTCTGCACTGTCCGGTTGCGGCAAAATGTTCTGAACAAATTCAAAGACAAGATCCACAATCGGCGTCAGTTATTCTCGTAGCTGAAGCCTTGAAACCACCAATGGATGTAGTAATAAGAAAATACATCAATGTTCAGTATTTCCCATTCCGTTCCGCTCTCAAAAATCCACACCAATGTAACTGGCCTTCTTATGTCTGTGTCCAAGAAAGGCTATACCAGCATAATAAATGATAACTGGTAAACTCAGCGACGTCCAGAAATTATCATTCGTTATCGAACCATGGCTGCAGTAAGAAACGACATAAAGTCCATCAGCAAGACGTCACGTCTATCAGCTGCGTAACATAGACCATTGCATCAGAAAAGTGTCATGGTCGTATCCACCATTCATGTACAATTAATCAGCACGACTACAATGTTCTGTCTCATCCAACGCTATATATAAGCATCAGCATTCACGGATAATGCTGCTCAGCAAATCACATATAGTTCCTCATCACGAACAGTTTCTCAGCACGACAATGATAGTCGGTAGTATTCACAAACGAGTTAAATTCTCATGCGGACAAAATGTCACTGCAGCAGCGTCGCGCAATAAGCATGCACAGGCAAGGCAACGTATTCACGGAAGAGGCGAGCTGTAAGATGTGTACTGGCAGGTACACACGTGTAGTATCCACATAATTTGTTGTACCACAAATCTCAAAGTAGGCGACGTCTTCGTGCTCTCAGCAGGTAGGCCACCAATGGACAACCGATAATCCAAAAAATCAGCAGGCAACTGCAACGACCGACAACTCTAAAACATTTTCGCCTACGCCTGGAAGGAACTAAAACCTCCTATTTTCCACCACAATTACGACAGACCCACAATTAGCTCTCCAAATCACTGACAATGGAACTAATCCAACAATAAGACGACGTCGTCGTCGCCCCAGCCAGACAGGAACTCCTTAAACATTAGCTTCATAGTCTTCACACTGCGCAATGAGTCTATGCACGAACTTGTAGCTTGTTTTCGCCGACAACAAACCCATTGCAAAATGTCCTCATCAGAAAAAACAATCGCACATATAATGGGATGCAACCCAATCGCCAACAAAAGACTCGACAACTGTAAACTTGCTATGAGGGAGCCCGTAATAAGATCAATATTACAAATATCCAGATACAAGCAGTCACTAACAAAGTGGAACGCTAAAATACACCTGTATAGAGGACCACAGCCCCCAAAAATATGTCACAGTATAATATCTACACTTTCATGACATTGTCCTCTAAGCTCGTATCAAACTGCGAGAGGTCACACAATCAACATACTTGTAAACGCCATTCACAAAGCGTACACGAAGGCGTGCTGACAATCTCCCTTTTAATCATAACAATGAAACACGTAGGAATTCAATAATAATAGCAATACATTGTCAGCAATAACCATAAGGTTGGATCAACAAGTCCTACTACCCCTGGACTATACAACAAGGCTGTACAACAGCCAGCAACCATAAAGAGAGCACGATTAATATGCAATGCGGCTTCTAAAGCCGGCCAACTGACATCTTTCTCTGTCAGGCTTCCTGTTCACTCCATTCCATTGCACCCCTTTGCACCATTTTCTTTGAAAGCTGATGTGCGCACCAAAATATATGTTTATTCCACCAAAGTCCATGTGCGCAACAAAAGATATTATGTGACAATATATATATATATATATATATATATATATATATATATATATATATATATATATATATATATATATATATATATATATATATATATATATATACATATATACATATTAGTTCACATCTTGGTAATGAAAAATATAGAATGTAAAATGTACAACTTACGCCACTCCTGGCTCACAGACAGTTTGCGCAGATGAATAAAGGCACTTGAATAGGCCTCTTACACGTGTTCTTGAGGTCGTTATTTAACACTAGATTCCCTCTATGACTCCATGTTTTCAGTTTCCTCAGATCCTGGTTACTTATTAAATGATAGAGATTTCCTGGGCTGTTTAAGTCCTTCAAAATACTCCAATAAATTTCCGTTTTGAAAAATGGAATTCTGAATTCTAACTTTTGGCAGTCTGGTTTTTTCTTGGGAAGCGATCTTCACAGTGTCTTAAAACTGCGAAAAGGTAAGGTTATATGGCCCTTCCTTCCCCGCGTTTGTTTTGTTACGATGCGTGTTGTGTGGGGTAATTTCAAAATTTTTTTCCGCCTTAAATAATATGCGTGATGCAAAAGGTCATGCCTCCCATATATGGAATGAAAATATCCGATTCTCTCTCGGCAATGTTTACAAATAACTTATTATTACTTTAATCTAAAGTAATGTCTTTGTAACAAGGTGTGCCGGAAACGATAATGTCATGAATGTCTGTCTAAAATGTGTCGCACAGACGAGTAATCTAGATTTGTCTCTTGAGCACACAAAATCCGTCTCTTTACCATATTGGCCGAGAACGCACCCTGGCCTTATCAGCGATTAAGTAACTGCGCTGGGCGATTTTAATGTTACTCTGTAGCCTGATGTCGGGCACATACGAATTTAACCAACATGGTTGTCGGCTAATATTATCTTATCAGTTACTTTCCCAGCAGGGAGGAACAGGTAAGCAAACAGACATGACGACTTATTGCTAAGAGGAGTGTAAGAATGTTTGAAAATACAAACTATCTGCTACATAGCAGAGAAAGAAAAAAGGTGCCGACCATGGAAAAGCATGTAATAAGTCAGTACACCACTTAATGTAACTGATTACTGCCGTAGTGAAGCAGAGATCGACCCACAAATAATTACGTGACACTAGGAAACTATGCTTCGATTTTCTTTCTTTTAATTTATTTTGTCGTCCCAATGGTTTTCAGCGTTTCTGGTGTTATCAAATTTTATTTCTTTCTTTCCTGGAATCCCAAGCAAGTTTAGCTGCTTTGTCTATATATTGTTGAAATTGTATTAAATTTCTGGTCAACGTCTTGAACTGCTGTCTCATCCTATCTATTGGCAGTTTGATAACGTTTCTTTATATCAGATTGTGACAGAATCGTCAGTTCTCTTTTCAAGTGATCTTCTCTCCTCTCTGGCATTATTAATCTACCTTTCATTTTACGTACTGAATTATGAGAGCATCATTCATTGTTTACACTTTCTTTCTTCAATTCATGTCATGTCTGGGCCTAATTGAACAACTTTTGTGAGACTAGACACTGACGAAGCAATATTGGCCTTAAGTCATGATGGTCAGTTTCGTGTAACCAGGTGTTAATAGGAAGATAACGACAGTTAATTGGAACGCACGGATTAAACTGTAAAAGCGGAGATTCCATAATAAGTTTGTGTTATCGCTAATATGGCTACTATTACCACCGATTTTTTGTCTGGGAAGATACATAACGAACCTTGAGTTCGACACATGGTCAGCCCAATGATTGACACAGCCCAGGTTGGTGCCTGATAAGTTGTTAAAGTTTTCATATGCCCTGCCCAGAAACACACGGTAAGTATCAATCTAGTGACTGATTAAAGACACGCACTTAAGATAACGAATGAGACTTTTGGAGCACGAAAGCGATTAATCGCTTCCATCCAGATTTTGTTCGGAAGGATAATTACAAGAAAATGAAATCTTGAAAGAGATTATCCGTGATAGATCTATGAAGTTGTGAGTGTAAACATGATGAAAACAACGGAAGAAGCAATACCTTTAATGGGAGTTACTTTTAAAATATAACATCTTACGTGTCGCGCATAAATTTTCCTTGAGAGGGAGGGGGACAAAACCTCTAACAACGCCAGACATTACAGTATGGTTGGCTTGGCAGGGAAAATATTAAAACACAACATCTATGATTGGACTTCACCTCCACGAAGCAATGTCGATGCGTGGGCCGAGTGTTGCTTAAAACCTATAATATTGTAAGATTAAGACACTGATAATTCAACTCGTCAAGAAAACAGTTCAGACAAGCCAGGATTTAGGATAGAATCAGGATTCTAATTTAAGGGATTGGACAACGTATTTAGGCATCTTCTGGACTTAGACAGTAGGAAACCTCTACTAATACGGAAAACCCGGAATCCTAGGAACCTGAACACGTAGTCATAGTGGGATTCTAGTGTAAAGTAAAACCGCAGGGCACGTGTAAGAGGCATTTTAACAAAGTTACTGTAGCTATTTCCCTGAGCCAGAAGTCTGTATTCCTAAAGAAATTTTAGGGTCAATTTGGGGCACGTTTTACATTTTATAATTCTATATTTTGCAATATTAACATGTCAAAATTGCTAGTGGGTGTCCAAGTTCATACGAGGCTGGCAACCTCAGCATATAGAATGATAGTTTCATGAAAAACCACTGCAAGAGCTAGTGACTGCTTCATGCGGGTTTCTCATTGAGAATCAAACGCAGAGGTAGTCCCAGGTTCCATATTGCTCAGGGAGTGGATGATGACAGAAATAACGCACATAATTAGTATATTAATTAACCCTTTTAAACAGTACATATGTATATGTAAACATGTTTTATATAAATGGAACGGGTGTTTTCCGCTCATTGGGATTAATACTCAGACAGGGGAAAGTTCTGAGGCAGATAGGATGGTGGAATGACAGAGAGAGACTCCAGAAATGATATTTGTTTCTCTCTTATTTCATGATACTAGTCTGTGGTACTAATCGGTGGTACTAGCCTATCGAACAAGTGTGTGGTATATAGTGGCCTTCAGTCAAAGCTAAACACCAACATCAGACGGGTCTTGAAGACGCTGGACCATCTTTGTAATTGCCCCATGATACTACTTGGGATGTGTTACCGCTACTAGACTTGACCAGTGACGAGAAGAACCAGTCTTAAACCTGCAAAGAACAATTATCGACTTGAACAGAAGCCAACCGACATAATACCAGCAGCTAAGTACCCATTCAGAGCTGCCAAATGAACCCTTTAAGAAAGTTTTCAAAACCATAAGCAGATCATTCCCTGTGACAAATCCTTAAAAGTTCAACTTTGAAAAAATCAAGTCCTTTATTTTTTTTAACGCTGTTAAATATAACTGATTTATTAACTTTGTTATCTGTATATATACAAATTTAGAGTTGATTTAATAATTTTGAGCGAACTGCACCCTGCCGTATGTCTCAGTTATTTTAATAACCCATAAACATAGCTATTGAAATAATATTTTACTTATTAAAACAGCTGGGGGCTTATCAAACGAGCAACATTCTTTCTCCTCATAGAAGGTCTGGGAAGATAAAAAAGTTTATTACGGCCTGGAGAATATCAGCTGTAGTACTTATTCCTATGAAGCTCCCTAGAATTGAAGCATCATTCTTCAGTTCACATCTCTGTCACGAGTAATCTTGAGCGAAAGGTAGATACCTTTGAAGACCCTCAGTAGGTAAAGGAAGGATCACGTTGCACGCCCATTGAGGCATATTGGGAGTATGGTGTAAGGCTCATATTTTCTTGACCATCGGCACACTAGGGGTGATGTAGTCAGCATCACGCCGGCCGCCTTAACCTTCCCGGAGTTACTCTGGTACCCAATTCATGAGGTTGCGTCGACCCAGAGCCGTTTGTGGTCTCAAAAATCCCACCTCAACTGGGATCGAACCCTGGACCATCGAGCTAGGAAGCCAGTGCACTAACCAATGCGCTACCGCCACTGTTGGACCATCACTGCAGAGTAAAGTGAGAGATCACGTGACACAGATACAAACGCTTTTATCGTGAAGGGGTCCTGCTATTTAATTATGACAAATCTGTTATCTTTTGTTATTTTTTGCCCAGTAGTATCTTCATCTTTATTCTTGTTAGTACTAGGCGGTGATCACTTTCCACATATGCACCTCTTTGTTGAGAGTCTTTTTGCTCATCATATAGATCGATTTCTTTTGAGATCATATGCTGCACAAAAAGACATAACTGAGTCTGAGTTGTATGCGTATCCGTGCATATGACGTAAGCATGTTTGGATTAGTAACGAGAGCATTGTGTTGACAAAGTGTCTACCAGACGGCCGTGACTATATTAGTGGATCGTGTCTTGATGATAGTGTATCATATCCTAATGGATTTATAGGACTATGTTGATGAATTAGGAGCAATTAGAGGAATGAATTATCATATGGAAAACTAGAAATATTAAGTGTACAACAATTAACAATATGTGAAATGGCGTCTGGATATTATAATAATGGATGTCTGCTCATTGATGTTGATAATGTTATATAAATGGATTGATGCTCGACACGATGAAATTACGAATGATATTATTATGTCAAGGAGAACTGTTCTACAGTGAAAAAAAATGTCAGTCGATAAATGTTAGCCACGTGCCTGCAGATTATACTGTTCGTTCATTATTCGAGTTGGACATTTATCTCTTGACATTTATGATTTACACCCTAGCTCAGTACATGGGAGATCTCAATACTTGAATGGATCGTCCGTAACACTCTTCATACTTTCATATCTTGCAGAGAATGCCTCCATCTGCCATCGATCATTATGTGGTCTATCTCGTTTCTGTCACGGCCATTTGGTGATGATTTCCTTGTGTGGAAAAAGTGTTCCTCTAATGACAAGATTGTTAATGTCACAAAAGTCTATTAATTTATTACCATTTTCATTTGTTACGCCGCTGCCGTATCTTCCCATTACTCTTTCATTGTATCTATTATGTGTTCCAACCTTAGCATTGAGATCTCCCATTTCAGTGATAAGATCATACCTTGGTGTACATTCCATTTCTTTTTGTAACTGTTGGTAAAAGGCATCATTGTCGTTTTTTTCACTGTCGTTTGTTGGTGCATAGCTTTGTATTATAGTGATGTAAATGAATTTCCCGCCCAGTCTCTTTCTTATCAATCTATTATTGATTGGCTTCCATTCCATTAATGATATTTTTTCTATGCCCTTCCACAGGATAATGACGCGCATTCATCGTGCTGACCATCCTCTCTTCCCGAGTAATGTACTGTTTCCCCTGTTGCTGTTTTTACTCTTCCAGCCCCAGTCCATCAACTCTCGCTTGAGTCATAATTGCACAATAAAGTGATGCTAGAGCATAGAATTAGCAATCGCATCATGTAAAAATAATTGCAATAGAATCCAGCGCCGCAAAGGTGCATCAATGCTTTGGTGCGACCTTTCTAAATATGGACCAGCTTCAGGGGAGTCTTCATGTTCTGTGATAAAAGAAAGGGGAAATAAATAAATTATGACACTTAACATTTTGGATCACTTTTATCTGGATCCCCAACTGGTGCGAGGCCCTACTAGATGGTGTCACATCCGACTGCAACTCCATGTTGCTGAAGAATGAATAAAACGTTAGTTTATTGGCTATTTTAGATTTTTTAAATGTAATTTTGTTTCTGGGAATCAAACTTCTAAAAACTAAAACGTATTTATCAAATGGCAGTTATTGTTCATTGTTTTAACATTCGTTTGTTGTATATGCAGTGGGCAGGAGTGAGGATATCAAAATTTAGAAATAGAAAGTGGCTTTTCTATGACCCTGTAGATATCCCTAAACTAAAGACATACCAGGTGGTATGACAAAACCACTACTGTGCAACAACTAATGACAAGAACTAGATAAGCGCCAATGCAACAAGAAATGAGAATAAGTCGCTGGAGATGGGTAAGGCATACATTGAGAAAAATCTGTTAATAGCATTACAAGGCAGACCTTGTTCTGGAATCCACTTGGTAAGAAAGGTAGAGGGACACTAAAGATCACATGGAGAAGAGAACTGAGACAGACATGAATGGGATGAAAAAAACATTGAAAGACCTTGAGATAATGGCAAGAGACAGGACGACCTGGCATAAGTTTGTTGAAGGCCTATGCTCCTTGTGGAGCTAAAGAGAGATAGTGAAAGGTATACCAGTCGCATCAAATAAAAGAGATGTAGCCTATAAAACAGCGTCCAGAGAACACATCATCATTACCCTGTAGCTCTAGGCGGAACATAAGCTTTCCACAAATCTACGCTAAGCGCTCATGTCCGGTACCATTCACCCACATGCTGTCCATGACTTCTATGTCCCTTATACGCTAAGTTGCCTGCCTCATTACAAGAAGACAAACACCTCAGGTTTAAAAAAAATATACCAGTAGAAAACAACGAAATGAAATGGAAAACCCTCATAATTAAAAACAAACTAATTATGCAAAAAGAAATAACAGATTGGGAATTATCTTCTCTAAGTAAAATAAACAAAAATACAGCGTAACCAAGTATTGACTTCCCGAGTTACAGAGTCGTTAGACAGTTTGCTTCTCGACACAAAGGGATCTTTGTTTGCTCTGTGATAGAAAATGTAGAGATTAAATCGTTGCTTTACAGCGTGCTGGAGGAGAGTAAAGACAGACTTATTTACGACAAATCGTTTCTCTCAATCTTCTCTTCCACTCTCCCGGTCAAACAATTATTTGCCAGTTTTCCAGACACACCTCTGCGCGCACACTGATTTGGTGTTTTCAAACACACAGACGACGTAGATACAAACTATATTAAACGAATAGGGGAAATGTTTGGCTTTGGGTATCTCCAACACAGTACTAAATGAGTTTATGTCATTTTATTAACCTTAAACATCAATCACTAACAAATATCAGGTATTACATAAATTATCATAAGTACACAAATGCAAATAACAAGTTTGGGAGGGGTGAAGAAGATTGGTATCGACTAAGCCCTTCCCGCTTATTAGACAAAGATAAACCCAGTCCAGAGATAGATAATATCAGGAACATGGGTACGTTAACCTCACAGTGAAGTTAATTGCTCTGAAAGAGGTGTTACAAAGTTAGGTATAGGTGATAGAAAAAAACCTGTTCTTCCCAGCTGTTCTTCCCTTTACTAAGCAAATGGAAAGGAGGGGGGTTTAAAACAGAGTTAACCAATTATCACCTCCCCCTTAAAGGAACAGTGCAGGGAGTACAGAAAAATGATATTACCAGGCACGAAAGTTAACAAAAGGGTTACAAGAGAAAAAAAAGATTAAATTTCCTGTCATTCATGCACACGCGTGAGGATCCATACTCATATATTCACACACTTACCGAATGCAGCCTCGTACGATCCATAAAAATTATATAAAACAGCAAGTATTCTCTTGACATGTGAAACTGTCTAGCACTTCGATGTCCCGCCCCAGATGTTTGCGAGGTTTTGCTGGTAACAAATATTCTCACTTATCGCAAGACTTGAAGACTAAGAGTTCTTGTGTTTTTATTATATAAAAAAGGAGTCTATGGGATGGCACTGACACAGTTCGGCACAGGGGTGAAAATGAAGTGGTCTCTTTTAATCTTCCGCTATGGTAAAATTCCTTCAATGCGTGATGATAGTAACTGACCGGAAAGTTTTATTAAATCCAATTGAGGAAAAACTAGGCTCAGTCACAGTCAGGAAAATATGTACTCTCTCACAGTAAACAGTAAATGTATTATCGCTACTGGCGATGATTACCTTCCAGTTTGTCTTACTTATTTGTAATGGTAATTTGACGATTGTTCTTTTAAATGTTCTTATGTGGGCTTTATTTCATTTCATTATGACAGCTAGGTCGCAAAGGACCGCCACAAAGATTATATTTAAAAGAAATGTTTCTTCAATATTACTGGAAGTTTATAGGATGATTTCTTTAGTTCTTTCTTTATTTAGCTGGGACCGCAGGTTACGATCACTCTGTATGAAAGAAAAAAGACAGGTAACATACCGAAAAATCAAGCGCGATAAAATTCCCGTTAAGCCTATAATACACTCGAGTATTTAATTATGTATTTAATAAACACTGCGCGAATTCTAGTGGTTAAAACACACATCTATGAAACTAGGACTTAACTGAATTTATTAATTATAAATTCCTTCGCGACTTTAAAAGTTAATTTAAGCATCTATTATCTTTTAAAATATTATAATAGATGGATCATTATATTTACAACTGGAACTATTGAGATGGTTTAATTTAATAGATTTAAATTAACACAAAATCCATTGAAATAGAATGACTGGACTAGACCACTGATCACTTTACACAATATATATTACCGCTTTGCACAGAATAGAAATCACTGCAATATATATATATATATATATATATCTCCAGGGGAAAATCTATAACAAGATTTCAATAAAGCTAGTGCTTCTGTAAAGGTCTGGTCAGCGAGTGATAAAGTGTCTATTCTTCATGGTCTATTTATCTAAAATGGAATGTAAGTTGAGTGGGACATGAGAAACTTGACAGCTTTTTTCATCCCAGGAACTTTGGGGGATCTGACCGCCAAATCAAGGAGAGAAGCCGCCCCCTGGTTTCCGTATCTCCGCTCGCTGCTGCCCGTTTCGGCTTTCCCCGTTCGCTTTCCCTGCGATCGGTTCTGCGGTTGGCACCGAGGCGCGAAAATAGCGGCAAGAAACTGCGTCTCGTATCAGGGACCACTACTGTCTTTGATAGCGCCGATAGTCTCCCCTGAAATCCCTCAGTCTGTCTCTTTGATCATGATCGCATTATCTGTTTGATTCTGGCAACGCCCCCCACTGGCCAAGTTAGTTAAAATACCTGCCTATGATTGTTCAAGAGATGTTAGTGGGATTGATTTAATCTCTCCTTAAATCAATGTGATGACCAGAATGAACGATAGGTAAACTGTCCGCATATCAATCAGCAAACGTGTTTGCCCTCTGTGTGGAACAGTTGCATAGCTAATGAATCCACGTGAAAAGAAGTCCCGTATGACAAGAATTACAACAATTTCCGGGGCCACTGATGCTATACGAAGGGGTCGTTACAAAGGGTCGTATTCTTACAAAATTCAGGGTCAATCCGGGTCAGCTGAGTTCGTCCATCACACATACTATATCCTTTTATTCTCACATATTACTTTAAGCATTAATTTAAAGGCATGCAACATTATAAAGTTAACATAACAGCATTCATTTACAGTTTACAAACATAATAAAAAATGAGTAGGTTGTTCTTTTTTTTTAAACAAACAAGATAGTGACTGAAGAAAAAAAATAATAATAAATAAAAAATAAAATAAAGTAATATAAACAAAACAATAAATAAATAAATTCTGTATACCGACACTCACTCATGCGGTCAAAACGTCTACAAGTAATATGTATTTTTAAATGTGTCATCAATCATCATTACACAAATTACATAAACATCGTTCTCGCTTATCTCCATACATTCTTGGTGGAAAATGAAATAATAACAATAATAACACTTTTTTACGCACTTCTGTAGCAGGAAAAGTCTTTCAGCAGTTTAAAAAAAAAAGAAAATAGAAATAAAATGTATATCTGCTTATTCTCATATACATCATCCCATTTAAGCAAACGAAAACATTCACATCTCTAAAGTACAGTGGTATGCGGGTACATTCTCACGATTGACATGTCTAAAGTACAGTTGTATGTGGGTACATTCTCACATACATTACATTATATAATAATGTTACATGGATACAAAATAAATTATTCTCATTAAAAACGAAGAGGAAAAGAAATGTTGACCTATGGAGAAGAGATCAAGGTGCAAACACATTCACATTAACAACATAAACACATGTATTTCTGGAGAAAAAAGTGCTCCTTTATGCTAGGAAACAAACATACGAAGCCAATGATTAGAAATAAACAGACAGAATAACTTTTTAACTCTCGAAGATAAAATGAGCTAGAATACTTAAAAAATTACAAATAAGACTTGAAAATTGACACACGAACAGTCAGAAGAAGTAAACACAAATAAAAGATGAGAAAGCCATTACTGGCAATGAAACAGCAGCGAGATAACGTCAAAACTCAGGACATGGTAAAATCAATTCTCGCGGCAGTATCTAGGATGTAACGAGAAACGGTGCTAACTCATTCGTCCCACTAGACAGGTTAATGGCACCGAGGACATTCCTTACAGAAAAAAATACTATTGGCTTAAAGAGTGCACAATCGCTTGATGTTAGTAAAAGACGTACAACTTTTATAACCTGGTAGCGCTTGTACATACCTGTGTTTCACAACAAATACGCAATTGTTATAAAATGAATCGTGATATAATTAGGTCTTGCGTATAAATGGTCTCTTCATTGTAATCACCTGATTATCACGTGACTTAATGATGGCAGGCTATTGACGAGTACACAAATAGCGTGGCAATTGCCTTTCCTTTTATTTTTAATTAGGTCATGCCACTCACCTTATCTCGTCTTGTAAAACAGGTGTTAAAAATATACAAGCCTGTTGAAATGTATGATATTGTGGAAAGGTACGCAACACAAATGAAAGGTAATAACAACAGGAAAAGGAAGTTCCGTAGCAGGAACTGCCGTAGGGTAGCGAAGTGTTGTGGACTTCACTATTCTAGGTTCAGCTTTATGAGGTGTGGTGGCCAATTCTCTTCCTGGCTCCTTGGTTTTTCTCTGACGCAAGAGCAGAGTCAGGGGCCCATTTATATCTGGGTAGACTGGAACGTGACGCTACCAGATTTCGAACCCAGAAATTCGTAACCTGAAAGAGAGAGAGAGAGAGAGAGAGAGAGAGAGAGAGAGAGAGAGAGAGAGAGAGAACGAACGAACGAACGAACTTTATTTTCGAAGGGTTAAGAATTGTGCGCGGAGGCCCGTCTAACATTCCGCCCTTCAACTCTCATTTATCTTGCATATTATATCCTGTCATTCCTACATGTTACTTTAAAGCATTAATATGAAGGCATGCAACATTATAAAGGTAATATAACAGCGTATGTTTACAGTATGCTGTCATGATCAAAATTAAGTATTTTTCATTAAACAAATATTATAATAAAATTTAATTTAATTTAAAAAAAAAATTAAATTAAAAAAAACAAACAATCCGTACAGTAAATCATGATATCGAACATAATCAGATTTGGTGGCATGGTACCAGAACTCATGAAGTATTTGACAGTCTGCTATTAAAGGAGGTGAGACTTTGTGTTATTTCTTTGCCCTCCTTAACCCAAGAGCAGAATCAGTAGGAGAGATAGATGGACATAACTTTATTTAAAAGGGTAAAGAATTGGGACCCAGGTCTGTCCGACCATCCAGCTCTTTATCTTTCATTCCGTATCCCGACACTCATTCAGTGTTCATCAACAATTAATCTGCATTTCTGAATGTGTCATTTAACATCAATACACAAATTATATAAACACATTCTCGCTTATATCCGTACATTCTTGAGGGAAAATGAAATAATAATAATAATTTCTTACGCACGTCTGTAGCAGGACACATCTGAGAGAGAGACAGCTAATAAGAATATACATATATATTAATAGATTTTAAATCAGCATACATTTGTCGAGGACTGAATTATCAAAAATAATAAATGAAGTATAAGTAAATAAATCCTAAAATCTATTTTTAAATATAAAAAAATATAAATAATTTGTATCACCTGATCTTATTAATTTAAAAATTATAATATAGCGTATGAAAGGTAAGGTAAAGGATCCCGTTAATGCCCATTGAGGCTGTTACCAACAGATTACTGGTGGCAATGAATATAGATAGATAGATATATATATATATATATATATATATATATATATATATATATATATATATATATATATATATATATATATATATATATAGGAAGATATTTATTTGTTTGTATACTTGTTATGCTTGGAAATATTTGGTAATAATATTTTGGGTCTAAGATTAGATCTCTAGTCAAAGAACGAATACTCATTTTTTGCTTCGAGTAAAAGTAAATATGTAGTCGCCCCACTTGAATATAGTTGAAAGGTTAACATTAGCGCATGCCCAATGAGACGATTAGTCGTCGTTGGCTTTTCCGTGATGTTGGACGAATCTTGAAGGCTGTCGGACATAAGGGAGTCCGAAGTTCTTCGTCATTGTGATTGATTCTGGGGAAAAGAGGAGTTTCTCTTAGTAGACCATGATGGTCGATACTTCTCCCAGAATATATATACTTTACGCCGAGGGAATGGCGTGTGCTAGTTGCTAGTATTTTCTGAACTTAAGGTAAAGAAAGAACATTTTCTAAAACTTTACCTAGGCCTAACGACATCATAGATGTTATATCATCATTATATATTTGATGGATCGTATGTAGACGATTCCTGTACTAGCAGCACTGTGAGTGGACATATGTAACATTTCTTATGGGTATGGAAAACCCAAGATATTAGTTGAGCAAATGAACGGAGCTTTCATTTGTAGTGAGGATATCTTTTTGGATGAACGCCGCTCACTGGGACCAGCGCCATTTTGAACCCCACTGTTGGTCTGTTTGAATTGTCAGTCAGAGAACAGATATATCTTATTACCTGATGGCGATACCAAGACCTACATTGTATTGAAGTCCACTCTTTGTTATTTGAGATTGTCAACCTTATATAAAAGACCCTGTTGAAGTTAAAGCCTAAAAGACTTAGCCTGAAAGACGTAGTCAGCAGAGGGTCTGTAAGGGAGCATTGTGATGACCATTATTATTGTTAACTCAAACTGATGCGATTAGTCAGTGGAGATATGAGACGATAGACAATCAGAACTATATAGTTGCTACTATCGTTCAATTGTATTTACATGCTATGAGATTGCCAAATTGATGTTGCCATCCATTTGTCAAGTATCCAATGATTTACTGTGTCAACCTGTTCCACTGACTGTCAACCGTGCTGTCAGAGTGTGTGTCCTTAAACTGTCTAAAAACGTTTACAGTAGTTCCAGCTATCATTGACTTCCAGCCGTGAGGGTATGAGTGCATTGTTGCCAACTTGTCAACTCCACAGAACCATTCATTCTATTCGCGTTACTGACATTCATACTCACACTTAACGTCAACATCCCTTGCCAGGGCCTCAACACGTTCCGGACAAGGCGACCTGTTAACCCACACTGTGTCTAGGTTTGAGTTGACCACTTACTCTCATCAAGCAGACGAGTACATACAAACATTCATTCCATCACTAATACATAAAGAATGACATTTATCAACGGTGTAAAATATACACTTATCTATGTGATGGCCAGAAAAACGAGTTATCAATGTGGTGGGCCAGTTTTCTGGGTCTAACCAGCACAGTAGACACCACATGGAAGTCAGCTACTGATACCAGACCGTTTCCTGTGGCCTGTTACGACACACGTACACCTTACAGCAGTACAACTCTACAGTCGATGTCAGCATGACCTGTCCTAGGTCAGCGCTTGTTGACATTTTGCTCGATAAGAACAGACACCAGTACACATCAGTGTTAGAATGAATATTTGACTGTGTTTGCAAGAGATACAGTGCAATCGAATTGAGAAGTCCTACTTATCAACGGTGGATTTTCCTGCACTGCTCATTGTTGAACTTTGTAATAGTTTAGGCCAGTAGTGATTATTTATTAAAAGTGGCAGTTTATTTTGATTAGAAACTGTACCATAATTCTGTAAAACTGAGCCTTATTTGCAACACATTTTTCTGCAACACATTACATTATATAATATATGATATAAATGTATTTATGTTTAAATGTTTATATATTATTTGTATGTCTATGTCGTGGGCGGTTGGTGAGGTGACTAATATAGGGTATACCAAGTCATATAGGTCCTATATTAGTGTTCTGTAGAGGGCAATTTTCTTAATTGAAAATTTGCACGCAACATCTGTTGCTATTTTTTGTTAGCTTTGACGACTGTGCTTATCGTTGATTTTGTAATATTTTTCTGTTCTTTAGTTTTGTTTTGGTTTGTTTGTATTTGTAGGTCTCATCTTTCCTGTAATTCAGTTCTATACATCTTTATATTTATACACTGTGGCGTTATTTGTTTTGTTTATTACGGCGCAGTTATCATCACAGGTTCTGTGATTATTTTCTTCTGTTTTTCTATTTAACTTATTTGATTTCTGCGAATGTTTTCGTATTGTCCTTCTTGATTGTCCTTCTTGATTGTCCTTTGTGTGTGTTCTTGGTTGACATATGCTATATAAAATATACTTGATCATACACTACTAGCTGTGTAGTGAACTTATGAGAAAGAATCAACTGATGATTAATTGCTATTATTAGAGGTACACAGTTGATTATACAAGACCTTATTTAAAGGCTTGTTTCCCACAGAGATTGGGATATAGGGAGCTGATTATACAAGTTTTTGTTAAAAACTTGCTCCTGTTTGGTTGAAATAAATTTGTTATTTCAGTGATAATAGCCACATATTATTAAATAGTATGGCAACTTTAGACTACTTCATTGAGCAAGGGAGAGCCCTTGGGATGACTCCTGAGGAGTTAAAAGAGTTTGCACTTTCTCATTATGCCAAAGCACAGAAGGATGAAGAGAAAAAACAAAAAGCTGAGGAGAAAAAAAATGGAATTGGAAACTGAACAAAAGAAATTGCAGATGCAGGTGGAGGAAAGGAGAATCCAGATGGAAATGGAAAAAGAAGAAAAAAGACTACAAAGAGAAGCCGAGGAGAGAAAGGCAGAAAGGGAACATGAGGAAAAACTGTTAGCATTTAAGTTAGAAAAATTGAAGTTGACAAACATGGGTAATGTTAATCAGTCAACTGGTAATAATGGTAAACCTTCTACTTATAAGGTCAAGGTACGCACCGTTCTATCCTTCCAGTGACGATATTACATTCTGGCTGGATCGTTTTGAACGTTCCTGTCGAACTCATAATGTGGATAAATCACAGTATGCTAATCAGTCGTCAGAAAATTTGAAAGGTGATTCTCTTACAAGTTTAAGCTTGGTAGAAGAGGCTGATAAGGATAATTATGATGTTATTAGAGCAGCCTTGATAAAAAAATATCAGTTGACAGAAGAAGGTTATCGTATTTTGTTTAAGAAAATGGTACCTGAATCAGAGGTAGAATTCTCAGAATTCATTGCAAGGACACGTCTTACATTTAATCGTTGGATTGAGTTGTCCAAAACAGAAAAGACATATGAAGCCCTTATGGACTTGTTGCTCAGGGACAAGATTATGTCAAGTGTAAATAAACCATTCCTTGAATTTCTACATGAGCGTAAACCCAAGATACTAAAAGAAATGGAGCAATATTGTACCCAATACGTCACGGCACATCCGGACGTAGCTATTAGCAATGCTAAGGTTAAGGAAAGTATGCCAGTTGCTTCAGCAACACCATACAACCCTAATTATTCACACAAATTTCAGGGACCACAAAACAGGTTTGATAAAAAGGGTAACCATAATAGTTATCAAAACCAAGGTAACCAATCATTTCAGGGTTCTTCTGCGAAGTACTGGAGACGAGCCGACGATATTGGGAATATGGTATTTTCTTGCCCATCGGCATACTAAGGATGATGTGGCATCATCAGACCGGCCGCCTTAACCTTCCCAGAGTCACTCTGGTACCCAAATTCATAAGACCGCGGAGCCGTTTACGGTCTAAAAAAAAATCCACCTCAACTGAGTATCGAACCATGGACTGCCGAGCTGGGAAGCCAGTACTCTAACCACTGCTCTACCGCGGTTCCCGCATGGAAATGTAATAACAGTATAATAAGAATATTAATCAATCAACACACTTTAGTTCCCAAAGGAGCATAGGCTTTCAACAAACACATACCTAGTCCTCCTGTCACGTGCCATCCGCTCAAGCTCCTTATAAGTGTTCCTCATCATTGTCATTTCTGCCTTCAGCTCTCTTCTCCATGTGTTACTTGGTCTTCTTCGGCGTCTCTTAATCTAGGGATTCCAGAACAAGGACTGCCTTGTAATGCTATCAACAATTATCCGCAATGTGTGTCCTATCCACAGCCAGCATATTCTTCTCATCTCTTCTTCTACTGACACGTGTCTAATTCTTGTCATCAGTTCCACATTAGTGATCTTGTCATCAGTTCCACATTAGTGATCTTGTCATCAGTTCCACATTAGTGATTTTGTCATCAGTTCCACATTAGTGATTGTTGAGAGCTATTTGAGCGCCATAATGTTGAGAGTCAATACTTGTCATCATAAATGTTGACACCCGTAATGTAGAAGCCCGTACTGACCACTATACATGTAAACAGTCAGGAATGGTCTGTGTTCGTCCAAGCGTAACAGGTGTCCGTGACACAAATAGGACAGGCTCAGTTTTGCCACTGTAAATGTAGAGTTGAATGTTGAAGAATGTCCAGTATCAATGTTGGAAACGATTCTAAGCCCCACAGGCGGGCATAATTATATACAGGCCCTGGTTGGCCGCAACAATGCTGGCATTCGTTTGGATGACTTGAAAGTGTTGAGGTGTTGTATTAATATAGAGTGTGAGTAGACCTCAATGAATGCAAATGCGTGTATGAAAGTTCGTGGAAGACAATGCATCTAAATGACATCACACTTGTTGTAGTAATTACTTGCAGTAATTCACATAGTTCTTGGAACACCTCTGACGTTTGATTGACTTTAATACATCACAACGACAGGTACGCCGACATCAACATAAAATAGTCATTGACAATTCAGGACATAGCATGTATGAATACAGTTCATCAGCCAGCGGTGCATGTATATAATAAAGCTGATCTCGTACAATTCCACCTTCGTCAGCTACCGCAAAATACAGCAAATATGTGAGTTTACACACTCCTTTCTGACATCAGTAAGTCAGATATATATATATGGGTCTACAGCAGGCCGCGCAATATGGCGGGCTTATAGATATGATGGCCTCCGTGATATTTCTATAACAAACAGGGTGAGTCCAACCTTGTTAAATGGCATCACCGCAGATAGCGGGATACAGCCCCTGTAAAGTTCTTTGGGCATACACCAGCCCAGTGCATATAATATTAGAATACTTCATGAGCTCCATTACTGGTATTCATAGATGGACTCTTTCCCGCCCAGGGAAAAGTCGCTAGCTGGCTACAAAAAGTCATATATCATTCTGGCAATAAATAAACTGTTTTAAGGGTAAATTACCTTAATGTCCCTCAGAATAAATATCACAAAAACTCACTCGCCTCCTAGGCGCATCAGAATATAACATTGGGGAACAATCTTTAACCATCTTAGTCGAACACACAGAGGACTTTCCCCAAAACCGTCTTGACCCTTCCAAAACTCCAGCTCGACTCTCCTAACACAGGATGTCTTAAATCGCGCCAGATTCTTCGCGCATGCGTCGTGACCCTAGACCCTTGAGCTAAACTCAGATGGGTGAACATGTCAGGAAAAGCTGACATCGGTTCTAAAATTAGACGCTGGGTTAACAGACAAGTGGGACAACCACCACTGTTAACTACAATCCCAGTAAAACACGAGTACCTTCCCTTTGATCAAGAAACTATTAAATTAAAGTCTCCAAAATTAACCCGGTACATTTTACATACTATAGACTCAGCAAACTGACCACACCAGTGATCGTGTCATCTGTTCCACATTAGTGATCTTGTCATCTGTTCCACATTAGTGATCTTGTCATCAGTTCCACATTAGTGATCTTGTCATCAGTTCTACATTAGTAATCTTGTCATAAGTTCCACATTAGTGATCTTGTCATCAGTTCCACATTAGTGACCTTGTCATCAGTTCCACATTAATGATCTTGTCATCAGTTCTACATTAGTGATCTTGTCATCAGTTCCACATTAGTGATCTTGTCATACTGTATTAATCCTTCTATGCTACGAAAGCGTCCATTTATGAAAGTCTGTAGCTTTTTGGTTGTTGTTTTTGTTGTTATAATAGGAATATTTAAATCTAATGATAGCTATTGAAATCAACTTCTGTTTGTTGAGAATTAAGTTATCAGACACTAAATAAATCACAGACCACTGGATTACACTTAACTCTTTAAGTCCCAATCGACTTTATATATCCTCAGGGGTTAGACACGCTTGGCCCAATCGACTTTATAAAGCGTTTAGTATATGAACCTCTGTTTGAGACTGTTTCTAATTATAACTACCCACAAACCACCCAAAACGTCATTTCCGACTGCAAGTACATTCTTTTAAATACCGCACCTGTTTAAGAGTGAAAGTGTTTCTGTTTTGCGATATTTATTTAAAAACGCACTGGGGTGGCCATTTTTGCTTGGGCCAAACCCACTTTCTTGCTTGGGACTGAAAGAGTTAACGTATTGGCTCAGCTATCCTGCTCTTCACTTCTCAGATACATCTTTCACTAGATGTTATTAATGTGCTGGTATTTGAATCTATTGAATTGTTTTTCAACAGTTCCTTTTTTTTTTTTTTTTTTTTCGTACGCCCGCTAATACTCGAGGCGAAATCTCAGGTTATTGTTAATGTCTAACCTGACATTGATTTTACGTGAGTATCCCTTTTTTCTTGTACAGAGACAGGTGTCCCTCGCCATTCAGGCAGATACTCTCCGATTTCGGAGGTACCCATTAGAGCTGGGTCGGCTCAGGAGCCACCAATCCCTGGTCGACGACACTCCTTCAAATGTCCTCGCCAGGTCTCGAGTTAATCCAGTCCAATTCCCGGTCGACATAAAATCCTCAAATGCCGTCGCCCGGGTTTGATCCTGAATCACCCGGTCGCCAGAGCGGTATTGTAACCACTACGCTAGCGCGGCTCAAAATTTTTTTATTTTTTTATTTATTTATTTTTTTTTTATTGTGCGTTCTGGAGAAGTCATTTAGACTTTACTTTTTTTCCTTTTTTTGTTTGTTTGTTGTTGTTTGTATCTGTTTTTTTAATCGTTTGTTTGTTTTCTGGAAAGAGGAGACACATAAACACACACATACATTCACACAATTATACAGTTTTGATTGACTATTTGGACTGAGTGGAGTGTGACGACATCAGTCGTGCACATTTTATAACTATCGTCCCCTACGGCAGTATCACTTCATTTTTTCATTTTTCTCACTCGTCGTCCTATTATTTGGCATATTTATTGCCCTTACATTCTTTTAGCTGTGACCGCACACAGACTTGTTTACGTTTCACCAGGTTAACTGTAACAATACAAGGTTGATTACACAGGTCAGCGGTAATACGTTAATCACTTGAGTCGCCTAGAGACCTTGATTGAGTTAATATCTATTGACACAATATGGTCGAGCATGACTGTTGAAAAGAAAAGTCTGTCTGAGAGGCGTCTGAGGGATGAGCGAAAACACAAGTGATAATGAGATAATTGCTTCTGCCGGCCTATTCATGTATAATTATTACAGATGTCCTGGCAAAGGAGTCAATTTGGGCAGAAGTATTACAGCATTATTAGAAAGAGGTCACGCGATAGAATTTTTAAATATAGTATTTTAAAATACGCGGGGGTATTATGATTTAAACACTTTAACCATGACAGTGCTAAAAAGATTGGGTTAGTGTAAAGTGAGTGCCGTAATACACAATGACTTCCATTTGTGAAATTCGTCGGAAGTACAATCTGGGAGTTTGCACTGAGAATTGGAAATATAATCTAGCGAAATCGGAGTCACAAATCAGACTGCATCGCCACGTCAAGCCAGCAATACACCAGAGCTAGAGAGAAGAAAAAGACGAAGGATTCCAAAATTATAAGTGATAGATCAAAGTATTTAGGCAACTTTGAAAACTTAGAAGTAAACCCACATTTTAAAATACAAAGACTGGAAACTTAAAGTACAGGAACAGATCAGAGTATTTGGGCAACATTAAAACTTATAAAAATTAACCAGCATTTTTAAAATACAAAGACTGGAGTCCTAAGGAGTCTGATCACCCATCATGAAACAAATACAAAACTTCCAGACCAAGTGATTCGAAAGTATCTATCCTAAGTTGCTAGTGTTCATTCTAAACTGTGCCAGGAGATTGTGTACCCAAAAGTTACTTTGGGGTAAGTGTAAACATTTATTTTACAAATGTGAATTTGACATGTTTTTCTTGCTAAATGGTTATCTATGAGGCTGGCAACCTCAAAAGTAATGAACAAAGTATATTCATAAACCACTATAGCAAGCGCTGTTGATTTCTTCGTGCTAGTCGTACAGAAAACCCACAGCAGAGGTGACCCCAGAGTCCGACTTGAGCAGTGATGAGTGATGATTACATCACGTGCCTCAGGTGAATCAAAATATTTTGTGAGATATATTTCCTTGTTAATTGTAATTCAGACAAATCGTTGATTTCGCGCTGTCCAAGCACATACTTTCCTAGTTTAATACCCAGAAGAATATTGGTGATTTCTAATCATCTTCCCCGAGTTACTCTGTGTATACTCAAAAAGAAGTAAATTATTCAGAAAGACTAAGATTGATGGGTGAATAGCGAGACAATGCACCTGTTAATTTGTAGCCCACAAATGTACTTAGCAGAAACATTTGTTCTTTTTATTCTTGTCTAAAGTTCGTGGAACGAAGCTATCAGAACGTTCGAGGAACGATGCTATCAGACTGTGAAGTGTCATCATCACAAAGAATTGACGAAACCAAGGCTGCAAGACTCACTCATACCAGCTAAGTGCTTGTAAAAGGCACCAGCAAACGGACATTAAATTTTAAGTTTAATCCTCAAACCAAGTCTCAGTGACGAGAAATTTTACTTAACTCTAAAAGTCACAATAATTTCATCTCTATTTTAACCTGTTAAAACTAACTTATTATTAAATTTGTTACATGTTATTTTAAAACATAACAATCTTAGTTGATTCAGTTATTATAAGTGTGAAAGCAAACGTATGAGCACGAATCTTTAATATATATATACATCTAGACATATATTTACATCAATAGAGCAAATATTTAAGAAGGAATTTCGCTGCATTTACACCAGTTGGGGGCTTGAACGGGCTGTAACCATTGCTTAATTCTTCACAAAAGGCGACGGACCGATATAAGTTAACAATTGCCCGGCCAATGCATGATTGTTCTTTAATTCGGAAATGTCTTGTGAAAACTCCCTTGAGATAGAAGCGTCTTTACCCTTCTATCTACGACTCTGCCAAGAGTAATCTTGTGCGAAGGTAGACACCTTTGACGACCCATTTTAGATACTCTTGCGTTTTGGCCACTGATGTACCACTGCTGAGAGCTAACGGGAGACAATCCGTGACATGGGGGGAGGAGAAGAAACATGATTTAGATATCGGAAATCAGATTTTATTATTTTAAATTTACTATATTATATATCATAATTATAACTCATCAAGGGTTGAACGGGATAGTTTTTCTTAAAAAAAAAAAAAAGTCATTGGTGATCCACTGTAGCCGACCTTAAATGTGGAGATGGCAGTCACCTTAGACATGTCATGTTAGTGATAAGGAAGAGGCGGATGGGAATGCCTGTGGTGTTTCTGATGACATCTAGGTTACATTATTTTATAAAAAATAATGACGTAATAAATTTCTGAGCATGAATGTTCCCTTGTGTGTTGGATACTGAATACAAGGAAATGACGAAAATAAAGTGCGTAATTACACTGACCTACGTCGGGGAAATAGTGTTAACATGGCCTGGCCCCATAATACGTTGAGTTGGTAATTCTGTGTGACTGGTCACTATGTCCGACATCCACTACACTTTATGATCATTCTAAGTTCCTTTCTTTTCAACCCAGGTAAGTTTTGGCATCAGTGTAAAGCCCTGGTGCCATCCGCCAAGTGGGTTGTGTATGCTTGGTGACCATAATCTACCATGTTTACACCAATAAGTTAAAATGAAGGACAGTGGGTCGTGTTCTTCAATGCCATCCAGATAAGTCACCCACTACGTTAGTGTTAAGATTAAGGTCGGGATTTAGGATTAGGTTTAGGTCATGTTCCAGTCTACCCACCTGTAAATTGGTAGCTGAGTCTACTTGAATTAGAGAAGGCAAAAGCAACGAGCAATGGAACTGATCACCCCCTGTCATGAAGCTGGACCTCGTGTGGGGAAGTCTCTAACACTACATTACTTTACGGCAGTATCTGCTCTGTGACTACCTTTATCTTAATTATGATATGCCCCATTTACAATGATTTGACAGGTGTGATGCCACTTTCTCATATCGGCAGTTGTTCATATTATTTAAAATTTAAAACAAAATATATCCTAATTAAAACCCATCAGCAGTTGAATGGGATATTTTTCATTATAAATTGTATATATATATATATATATATATATATATATATATATATATATATATATATATATATATATATATATATATATATATATATATATATATATATATATATATGTAAGATGATAATAGGAAACTTATACAGAGCGATACATAAAGAGGCAATCTAATCATCAAAAGTGGTCTCCCCGTCGATCAAGTGTTACGGCCCTTTGTTCTCCTTTACACTCAAAAGGGGGGGGGGGGGGGCCCCTGGGTCATGACTCCCAAGTGTCTCAGCCTCCTGTTGTTTGTGTTGTGCAGACAATGAACCCATTGCACCTTGGTTGCAGCTTCAAAATGTACTCACTACAATGAGCTCGTAAAAACGTGGATTTTGAGCGCGTATACTAAGAGTTAAGCAAGCTTTCTGCAAGGGGACCAGCTGGATTGGTGGCTCCATGCTCCGTAGGGAGTGCAAAAGAAAATGATGATGATAACCTGGTCATTTAATGTTGCGTTCTTTATACGTGTTGGACTATCTGTTGTCATTGGGGGCTTGGGTAATCTGGAGTCTACAATAGCTTGTCCACAGTGAATGTACTTGTCCACACCGAAGCATTTGTTCTTCTTTGGGTTTTTAAAAAAAGGGGGTATGCGTTTTACCAGGACAAAGAAAAAAGAAAACTGACAACGTTGCGCCACAAGGCCTTCATCAGGGACAAACTAACTAAATAAAAGCAAAGAAGATAAAGCATGTATTATGTGAAAAAAAATTATAAACATAAAATAATGTAACTCCTGCATTAGCGTGGCCAGAATCGTTGCGGCGAATACTATGAATAGCTTCTACATCCGGGCATGGATAGTAAAGACTAGAAGACTCTACCTTTCACAAAACACCAAGGATGTGAAGTAGACACCGCAGATGGAAGATATTGAGCCTTCTTTCTTGTTTAACGTAGGTTGTCTATGTCTCGCTGCCATGTACAAGCGTGCCGGTGACGCAAGCATTATATACCGCATCTTTGGGTTTAGCTGGTTACTTATTTGTAAATATAGATTTTCTTCAACTTGTTCATTCGATTTTGCCCTTCTTATTTACCTTAAGTGACTACAAATTTTCCCTCGTAACTTTACTCTCTCTTCTCGTGTTTAATTTCTACATAAGCATCTTATTACACCGCAATCACCACGAATTAATCTCTCCACCTGTTCGTGATACAACCTTCAGTAGCTGTGATATCATTTTTCATTCGTTTTGGTATAAGTTTCTTTTTATTACCGTGTGAACTTTTTTTTATTAATAAAACGCACGAATACACGAATGTTTGTAACCTGCAGTCTGTAAATGTAAAGGTTTATTTTTTATGCTTGTGGCTTACAGATAAAAATATTTAAAAAGTGGATAGGATGTAAATGTAAACGTAGGAATAATACTTGCAGAAAGATTGGTTTATCGCATTTCACTGCTTTATAATGTTTTTGTTTTTTTCCTACACACGTTAGGAGTTCATACAAACGTGCACTTTTACAAAGTGCAAGCAAGGCCGCGCATCATAGGGGCAATAACGTTTATTTGTAAGCTTCGTTGCGAGAACGCGAAAATATTAGATTTACAAGATAAAAATAAATAAATGCAAACATACACATTCATTTCTGACTTTAGAACATTCAACGGCAATGTGGCATGCATTCATTGAATGCAATCTTTACCCTAAAGGTCCTCAAGGAGCATAGTTCTTTAACAACCTCATGCCAATTCCTCGTATTCTCTACCATCAGCTCAAGTTCTCTCTACGTCTCCCTCATCCGTTTCATGTCTGTCTCCATGTCTCTTCTCTATATGTTTTGTTTCGGTTTCCCCTACCTCTCTACGCTAAGATTGCCGAAAATAACTGCCTTGTAATGCTATCAACAGGTTTTATCAATGTATGACCCATCCATCGCCAGCGTCTTCTTTTCAGCTTGTGTTCAACTGGCGTGTATTTTTTTTCTTGTCATCAGTTCCACATTGGCATTCTTGTCATCACTTTCTACACCATCCGTTCTACGTTAACGCCCAATTATGAAAGTCTAGCTTCTTAGTTTTTGTTTGATTTAAATGTGAAAAACGTGACACTCATTGACAAAGACAGTGTTCTCTCTGGTACACAATTTCACTAGTATAAAGAACATACATATCTTGCTGACTCCATCAAAAAGTAATTGAGATGGTTGTCTTTATCATCAGGAGGGTACATGTACTCTTGCTGTGCTGTTGCTTTGAATATTTTCAGCTCCCAAAATTAAGAAAAGGATCCAATATCGTTTTCTTTCTAATCAGAATAAACAGAGAGCTAAGCTGCTTCTTCTTCTTCAATTATTTTGTTTAGTGGCGTATGCGATCATGTCTCTCCATAACTTCCTGACTCCATTACTACTTATCTATTCTGTTGTTGATGTCTTTTCTTGTCATGGTGTCAGATTGTCCAGTATCCACTCTCTTCCTCTTCCTCTCTCTCTATTTTTCCTTCACAATTTCTTGTCGTTACGATATATTCAACCATTCCAATTCTTATAACATGCCCAAAGAAAGTGGGTGGATTATCATTTTTTTGTTACATGTGGAATAAGCTTTCTTAGTACATTGCCTCATTCAAGACATCTTCTTTACTCTTTTTAGCTGTTTATGGTATTTTTAATATTCTTCTGTAAAACTACATCTCCATGGCGTATAGCGCTTTTCTTACTTGTTTACTAAGTGTCCATGACCCACTTGTGTATGTTAGGATTGGTTCTATATAACACTTAGGAACTCTGTTTCTTACTTCCATTGACAAGGAATTGTTGCATAAAACACGTTTAAAATACTTACATACTTACTTAGTAGTTCCTCTTCTACCGTGAGGTGTAAAGGATTAGAAAAGAGAGCGCCATAATATCCTATCAGCTTTCTTCCTTTTGGCCTAATTCCATTCTCGGTCCTTCAGAGATGACGTCCTGGAAGGTGGGTCACTACATAGACCCGGTACCCTAGTTTTAAAAACAGAAAAAATGTGAATGGGCTAACTCCAAAATGTCAATAATCATCGAGCACCAGGAGAAGGAAAAATCCTAGGGGGTGCTACACTGGCTACCCCTGTGGTAAAGTGGGATGTTATAAATATTTATAGGGGACTTAGTGTACTGACTGAGATCAGCTGTGAAGGTATCTATATCTAATAAGAGTAGTGTATTATAGATAACCTTACTTACTGCCACATATGTATACCTCAGTCAGAATTATTCTGGAATAGTGTGATGACTACGTTATATGTCTAGGGTATGTGTATGATGCAGTGTAAGTCATAACAACAACAGACAGATAAACAATTTAATTTATTCCACCACACTTGACAACACTGTGACACTCACATACATACAACACTCTAAGAGGATATCTTAAAGGAGTCACTGATAACTTTTCAAATAACAATATGTATTCAGTGCTGTCATGAATGTATATGTGTCCTGATTCAAATACAAAGGGAACCAGGAATCACAATCAATTTTAATTACAAGTTATATGTACATAATTTATTAATATGATTCTTGTAGTGACATATATTATTAATGGTTTCCTATGTGTGTCAGTTGTGTAGTGGTAATATGAGGTAATACTGGTTTTGTTTTGTTCAAGCTCTGTTGGTATTTGTCATCATGACTTCATTAGTTTGTTTCTATTTGAACCAGTATTGGAGATGTTCTCAGTTCCTGGTATTAAAACAATTAAATTCCCCTCTTAATTTTAGTTTACACTGTCATTTTAAGATGGGGGTACATAATGTTGAGCTCCATGGCCACACTCTCTTATCTTGCGTGATGACTGCAGTAAAAGACTCCTCTGCTAGATTCTTTAATGAGTTCTGGAGCCACCCCACTGGTTGCTATATGGACCAAGGAGTATGCTGTCCACCTCTGGCTTCAGCAAAGCTCTGACCAGGTGCTGCTCAATAACTTTAAGACCACGGTCCCTGAAACAAGAAGGTTGTACCTTCTCGTCAGAACTAATTTATACTCCATTTCTACACTGAGCACAATACATCACAAACATTGAGTTCAGAGCGTTAGGCCAACTGTCAGCTTCATCTGAAATACTTTATACCAGTATTTCCCTCCCTAATGGTTACTACGCCTCTGCCATTCCAGCATTATTTCTTTCTAGTTAATAATCTAGGTGTCAGTGTACTGTTTGGCCATTCCATGCAGTTTTACTTTCCTCCGACACCTTCTGTTCAGGCTGGAGCACTATAGGCTTTACATCATGTTCGCTACTGAACCACACATATATACAGACATAATTTATCAGTTTACATTCAATTTTCATTTAAAAATATTGAATATTTCAAGCTTACCACAATTCATGGAAATAATAATAAACAGTTTCGTTGACTGGCAATGAATATAGCACAACTCCGATCTGCCGATGTCCCAGGCTTTATTTTATAAAAAATATACACTGGTGCTCAACGCACTGCTTCTTAGTAGGTTTATTACAAGATGTGGCAATGAACAGACGCTCTGAATGGAGTATATTCGCAGCTCTACCCAATCACACCACGTCTACACATCTTTTCAAAAAAGTACCCCTTTCTCACGTTTCCCTTGACAACACAAGATAGTATTTATAGTCCGACCAATCGTGTTTAGTCTTTCATTTGTTGCGCTCCAATCACATAGGAGTTAACATGGTAGGCTATTTCCGTAACGTAATGTTTCTTCAAACACGTTATAAAAAAATTTTATGAGCAGAAATGATTTCATGCTGTCAGGCACCCGCACTATTTTATTTTGGCCATAACTTGGTAATTCCTAGACTATTTGCGTAACGTTTTACATATTGTTTGTCAGCAAACCCTAAGGAACCCAAATATCTCAATCTAAGGGAGCTAGGTGGCTGCGTTCAAAATGTGCATTTTCTACCACCTCCTGTTCACTTCAATCCCCATGTGGTGTCTGGGTACTGTCATGTTTTCAAACGTAAACCGGTATAATGTCATAATTCCCAATAAGCGTTTTTCAGGATTTTAAAACCTAACTCTGGTATGGGTAGTGAATTTTATCACTGTCGATTTGAAATAAAGTTAGTGCATGTGGCCTTACACGCGTGATGGCAGCAATTGTGTATCGCGCGACGCGTGTTTAGTGTTGCACGTGTCCTGCTTTCTGCCTCTCCCTTCTCTCTATCCTTTAGTCCATCTGTCTTTTAGTTACGCCGTGTATAAATTGGAATGAATGAAATATTAAATTTAGGTCATTGATCAGCTTGCGTATCTCAAGGTTTTTCCAAGAAATACAGCACACGTTTCATTGAAGAAAGCGGGTAATAATACAGTAGGCTTTTACTATCAACGTGAAAGCGTTACAATTTGCAGACGAAGTAGAAAACAAGGGGAATTTCGAGTACAGTCATTGTGACAGCACTGTTCTTTACCATTCTTCTTTCCTTTTATTAAATTTTATTTGTTAGGCTTTGCATTTACGTTTTAATTTATATATGGGGATTAGAATAATTCACGACATCTCCCCTCTTAAAACAGACATTATATGTCAGTCCTTTATTCTATATACACATAGAGAAATTTATTATTATTTCTGGGGTTTACGGTGATTCTCATCACACGGATGGCGGCTTAAAAAATCCGCTCCCAAATTTGTTTTTCCAGATATATACTCAATGCTAAAATTATAGGGAGCCAAAAGTAAGGACCATCGGAGTAACCTAGAGTTCTCATGCCTAGCCTGTGCTAGAAACGATAAAGGTTTGTGATCCGTTTGCAACTTAAATGCCTTCCCATACAGATAAATATTGAATTTCTTTATTGCCCATATTACTGCAAGACATTCTTTTTCGCTAGTTGAGTAGTTGATTTCAGCTTTATTCAATTTTCTGCTAGCATATGCCACTGGGCTTAATTCCCCATCCAATGCATCTGATTTCTGTAGTAGAGTTGCAACCAACCCAATATTATTACAGTAAAGATCCCAATAGAATATACTGATATTCTACATATAGTATTCATCCGTCCGTTTACTTGAATTCGTTTCCGGCCTTTAAGAGTTAATTCCCCATCCAATGCATCTGATTTCTGTAGTAGAGTTGCACCTAACCCAATATTCCTGGCATCCGTCCTTACTATGAATTCTTGACTTAAGTCAGGTAATTTCAAAATAGGTTTACTTGTGAGCTTTTCCTTCAATTCTTGGTAAGCCATTTCACATTGTGGTGTCCATGTAATGCGATCTGGATGTCCTTTACGTGTCAAATCAGTTAACGGTGCACATATGGAATTAAAGTTTTTGATATACTTCTGGTAGAAACCACATAATGAGACAAAGGATCTCACGTCCTTCTTGGTTTGTGGTCTCGGGGCTTTCTTTAGTTTCTCTAAATTCTTTGGGTCAGGGGTCATGTTTCCCTGATAAACTGTGTGTCCCAAAAATTCCAATTCTTTACATCCAACGCAACATTTGGTTGGTCGGGCTGTTAAATTTGCTTCCCTAAGTCGATCAAACAGCATCTTCAGAGAGTCAATGTGTTCCTCAAATGTTTCTGTTGCTATAAGGATATCATCCATGAAATTTGTTATACATGGATTATTCAGAGGGTCCAATAATTTTCTCATCATTCTAGAGAAGACACTAGGCGCATTCTTCAATCCAAATGGCAATCTATTAAACTCATAGTGTCCTTCTGAGGTACTAAAAGCTAGGTATGGTCTAACCTCAGGCTTTACTGGAATCTGATAGTATCCTTTACTCAGATCCACTTTTGAGAAATATTTAGCTTTATTTAGTCTGGCAAACAGCTGATTTGTATCCGGCAATGGATCCACCTGTCCTTCTGTAATAGTATTCAGTCTCCTGTAATCTATACAGAGTCTATGTTCTCCAGAGGGCTTCCTTAAGAGTACAACACCGGAACTATATGAGGATTCACTGTGTGAAATAATTCCTTCTTTCAACAGATAGTCTATCTCTTCCTTCAAAGGTTTCTCCTTAGCAAACGGAATCGAATATGGTTTCATACAGACAGGTGTGGGGTCTATCAGTTTCATATCATATTCCAATAGGTTTGTATGCCCTGGTCGGTCTGTTAACACCTCTGCATGATTATTTAGAACCTGTTGCACTCTCTCTTTCTGAGTTTTTGTTAAATGTGTACTGATTTTCACCTGTGCTGCTGTCTCACAGGGGTGTAATGGATATTCAAATGATGAAAGTGGTTCCTTTTTCATCTCCATGGCGATGGACAAGGTCAACAAGTGTGTCTCTTCCTGATGTTCTCTTTCCAAATATTTCTTCAGGAGATTCACATGATAGATTTTTTCTTTCCCCTTCTTAT
Source organism: Oreohelix idahoensis (assembly GCA_024509875.1). Classification (NCBI taxonomy): domain Eukaryota; kingdom Metazoa; phylum Mollusca; class Gastropoda; order Stylommatophora; family Oreohelicidae; genus Oreohelix; species Oreohelix idahoensis. The sequence goes on from JAMPIV010001466.1 coordinate 1,129,278, forward strand.
CTATCTTATAATTTGTTCTAGACACCTTCTCTAAAACTGTATATGGACCTTGCCATCCAATCTGTAACTTATTCTGACTCCCGGGGAGAAGAAGCAGTACCTTCTCTCCCACAGCCAAATCTCTGTCTTTTGCCTTCCTGTTATAATAGGCAGCATGTTTCTTCCTGGCTTGTTTCAAATTTTCATTGGCAAGTTTCCAGCCAGTTTTTTAAACGAGTGGTCAGCTCATTCACATATTGGTATGAAGATGTAATGTTTTCCTCTGCCTTTTCATCAGTCCACGTTCTTAACAAAGCTTCAAGTGGACCTTTTATTGGCCTTCCAAACAATAATGTTGCCGGGGCCATACCGGTTGAACTATGGGGTACCTCCCGATAAGCAAAGAGGGCGGCGTGCAGGTACTGGTCCCATGTATCTGGTTTTTCGTGTGCCAACTTTCTCAGGATCGACATCAACGTGCCGTTAAATCTTTCCACTTGGCCGTTCCCTTGGGGATGGTACACACTACAATGGAAGTGTTTGGCCTGGAAGATCCTGAAAACTTCTTCAGTTAGTTTCCCCTTGAACTGAGAGCCATTATCAGTCAAGATTTGATTGGGAAAGCCTAACCTTGTGAAAATTGTGAGCAATGCCTCTGCCACATGTTTAGAATCAATCGATGACAGGGCTACTGCCTCTCCCCACATAGAACAAGTGTCCACCAGAGTCAGAATGTAGCTGTTCCTTCTCTTGGTTCGGGTGAGAGGTCCCACAAGATCCACGGCAACTCTCTCAAAGGGTGTTCCCACTATGGGCATTTCCCCCAGAGTTGCTGGTGCAGTCCAATGTTTAGGTGCTACTCGTTGGCACTCTGGACAGGATTTTACATATCGTTTGATATCTTCAGTTATTCCTGGCCAGAAATAATGACAAGCTATTCGCTGTCCTGTTGCGCTGATTCCCATATGACCACTGAAGGGAATCGCATGCCCTAGTTCCAACACTTTAATCCTATATGAAGTGGGAAGGACCAGCTGTCCGTGACCATTGGATTCAGATCCAGCCTTCCTATATATCAGTTTGTTCTTCATATAAAACTCTCCCTTGCCTGGAGGTGTATGAGATTTGGGCAACTTCTTGAAACATGGCTTGAGTGTTTTGTCCTCAGCCTGTGCCTTCCTCATCTCATCTGGGTGAGTATTTATTTGATTATCCTCCTCCTTTTTAGACTGTGATCTGGTCTGCACTGTTGCCAATATCACAGGTCTCTTGGGATTCCCCAAGAAGACATATCTACACCCCAATATCAGAGGGTAGATTGGCTCATTTATCACTGCTGCTTTTATGATTCCTTCCACATATCGCGTTTTCACTTTTATTCGGGCGACGGGAAGTGTCATGGTAGCTACATCCTTGGTTGCAGTTTGAATCTCCACTGTTTCTGTGGTGTATTGATCGGCCTGCACCAGGTGAGAACTCACAACGGAATCGTAATCTAAACCGGTATCATATAAACACCTTATAGTGACACCATTACAGATGACATCTTCACACACTGGGGGGTGGTATGGTTCCTGTAGTTCTTCAGGTTTGACCTTCTTTTCCTTTTTCCCCGATGTCATAGCAGCACAATGAGGAGGTTTCCTTCTACAATGGTCAGTGTCATGATTGTTCATCTTACAATTTTTACACCACCTTTTTCCTTGGTTGAAAGATTTTCTTTCATCATATTTCCTTTCATCGAATTGTGGGGTTTTATTTTTTTATTTTTATTTTCATACCGTGGCCTATCAAACTGGTGCTTACCTTTGTTTTGATCCCTAGGATCAAATTTATTAAAGTTCTGTGGTGCCCTAAAGTTATCCACTTGTTTCTTTTTATTACCTGTTACCTCTGCTTGAGCTGCTTGATACCTTTCAGCAACATTTAGCAACTCACCCAGCCTCTCTGCACCTTGTTCCATGAGAAACTTTCTCAGGTCTGGAGCCATGGACTCTCTTAATTGCTCTATAAGGACCATTTCCTTAAGATCTTGGGTTTTCCCCAGAGAAGTCCATTTCTCCAAGTATGTCTCTATTCGTGCAGAGAACTGGTGATAGGTTTCACCTGACAGTAGTTTAGCATTCCTAAATTTTTTCCTATAAAATTCTGCATTCTTTTCATATCTTAACAAAAGAGCCTGCTTTAGCATGTCATAATTTTCCTGATCACTTCTGCTCATTTTTGCAAAAACTTCATAAGCTGCCCCACGAAGTCCTTGAGATAACTTTAAGCTCCACCTTTCTCTCTCTAACCCATATGTGGTAGCTAATAGTTCATACCTATTTAGATAGCTCTCTATATCATCGTCTTTCTCAACAAAATGATCTAAATGAAAATTCATAGCTGAGGTTGAGGCTCCTTGGCTAGCAGTAGCATCAGAGGCAAAGGGACTGGCACCATTTTCAGGAGCATGGCCTTGAAACTCAAACTCCCTTAGTCGTAACTCATGTTCCCTTTGTAATCTCTTCTCCTCCTTTTCTGCTTCCCTCTCTGCAGTCAGTCTTCTTTCTTCGGGTTCCCTTTCTGCAGCCAATCTTTTGTCTTCTCTTTCTGCCTCCAATTTCTTAGCCTCAGCCTCAATCTGCAACCTCTTAGTCTCAGCCTCTATTCTCTTATCTTCGGCCAATCTTTCAGATTCTAATTTTCTTTCGGCCTCTTTTTCTAATCTTCTTTCTTCCCGTTCAATATATTTGTCACATTCAGCAGTGACATAAGAAATCATAATTTGCCCGTCCATTCCTAACTCTTTCGCAGTCTGTACAGCAGCAGATCGAAATTTTGCCAGGTCGGCCATTGTCTAACAGATAAATGTCTAAAATAATCAACTAAACAATTGTATCTATGACTAATTAACTTAGGACAACACAGGCACTGTGAGCTCAACCTTATTTATTTTCACCCAAGGATACCTTTTAATTCTTATTATTCCCTGAAGTGAGTTACCCCCAATATTTGTAATAGGGAAAGATTCAAAATCCCGAGAGCGAGCCCCCAATATATGTGGTAAAGTGGGATGTTATAAATATTTATAGGGGACTTAGTGTACTGACTGAGATCAGCTGTGAAGGTATCTATATCTAATAAGAGTAGTGTATTATAGATAACCTTACTTACTGCCACATATGTATACCTCAGTCAGAATTATTCTGGAATAGTGTGATGACTACGTTATATGTCTAGGGTATGTGTATGATGCAGTGTAAGTCATAACAACAACAGACAGATAAACAATTTAATTTATTCCACCATACTTGACAACACTGTGACACTCACATACATAAAACACTCTAAGAGGATATCTTAAAGGAGTCACTGATAACTTTTCAAATAACAATATGTATTCAGTGCTGTCATGAATGTATATGTGTCCTGATTCAAATACAAAGGGAACCAGGAATCACAATCAATTTTAATTACAAGTTATATGTACATAATTTATTAATATGATTCTTGTAGTGACATATATTATTAATGGTTTCCTATGTGTGTCAGTTGTGTAGTGGTAATATGAGGTAATACTGGTTTTGTTTTGTTCAAGCTCTGTTGGTATTTGTCATCATGACTTCATTAGTTTGTTTCTATTTGAACCAGTATTGGAGATGTTCTCAGTTCCTGGTATTAAAACAATTAAATTCCCCTCTTAATTTTAGTTTACACTGTCATTTTAAGATGGGGGTACATAATGTTGAGCTCCATGGCCACACTCTCTTATCTTGCGTGATGACTGCAGTAAAAGACTCCTCTGCTAGATTCTTTAATGAGTTCTGGAGCCACCCCACTGGTTGCTATATGGACCAAGGAGTATGCTGTCCCCTCTGGCTTCAGCAAAGCTCTGACCAGGTGCTGCTCAATAACTTTAAGACCACGGTCCCTGAAACAAGAAGGTTGTACCTTCTACGTCAGAACTAATTTATACTCCATTTCTACACTGAGCACAATACATCACAAACATTGAGTTCAGAGCGTTAGGCCAACTGTCAGCTTCATCTGAAATACTTTATACCAGTATTTCCCTCCCTAATGGTTACTACGCCTCTGCCATTCCAGCATTATTTCTTTCTAGTTAATAATCTAGGTGTCAGTGTACTGTTTGGCCATTCCATGCAGTTTTACTTTCCTCCGACACCTTCTGTTCAGGCTGGAGCACTATAGGCTTTACATCATGTTCGCTACTGAACCACACATATATACAGACATAATTTATCAATTTACATTCAATTTTCATTTAAAAATATTGAATATTTCAAGCTTACCACAATTCATGGAAATAATAATAAACAGTTTCGTTGACTGGCAATGAATATAGCACAACTCCGATCTGCCGATGTCCCAGGCTTTATTTTATAAAAAATATACACTGGTGCTCAACGCACTGCTTCTTAGTAGGTTTATTACAAGATGTGGCAATGAACAGACGCTCTGAATGGAGTATATTCGCAGCTCTACCCAATCACACCACGTCTACACATCTTTTCAAAAAAGTACCCCTTTCTCACGTTTCCCCTGACAACACAAGATAGTATTTATAGTCCGACCAATCGTGTTTAGTCTTTCATTTGTTGCGCTCCAATCACATAGGAGTTAACATGGTAGGCTATTTCCGTAACGTAATGTTTCTTCAAACACGTTATAAAAAAATTTTATGAGCAGAAATGATTTCATGCTGTCAGGCACCCCCACTATTTTATTTTGGCCATAACTTGGTAATTCCTAGACTATTTGCGTAACGTTTTACATATTCTTTGTCAGCAAACCCTAAGGAACCCAAATATCTCAATCTAAGGGAGCTAGGTGGCTGCGTTCAAAATGTGCATTTTCTACCACCTCCTGTTCACTTCAATCCCCATGTGGTGTCTGGGTACTGTCATGTTTTCAAACGTAAACCGGTATAATGTCATAAATCCCAATAAGCGTTTTTCAGGATTTTAAAACCTAACTCTGGTATGGGTAGTGAATTTTATCACTGTCGATTTGAAATAAAGTTAGTGCATGTGGCCTTACACGAGTGATGGCAGCAATTGTGTATCGCGCGACGCGTGTTTAGTGTTGCACGTGTCCTGCTTTCTGCCTCTCCCTTCTCTCTATCCTTTAGTCCATCTGTCTTTTAGTTACGCCGTGTATAAATTGGAATGAATGAAATATTAAATTTAGGTCATTGATCAGCTTGCGTATCTCAAGGTTTTTCCAAGAAATACAGCACACGTTTCATTGAAGAAAGCGGGTAATAATACAGTAGGCTTTTACTATCAACGTGAAAGCGTTACAATTTGCAGACGAAGTAGAAAACAAGGGGAATTTCGAGTACAGTCATTGTGACAGCACTGTTCTTTACCATTCTTCTTTCCTTTTATTAAATTTTATTTGTTAGGCTTTGCATTTACGTTTTAATTTATATATGGGGATTAGAATAATTCACGACAACCCCCAACGATAAAAAAGGAAGCGGTACTCTCTGTCGTCACCTCCATTACGGGCGACAAAGAGGCCGAATCCTTTCAATTACGAAATGCCACAGACAAGTGGGCTTTCATGTGTAACCTGACCAGAAACATTACGCACTATATCAACATGAGGCTACAGTCACAGGAACATGAGGGAAACTTAAAAATCTTCGTTACAATGACTGGCAGACGCACGACATGCGTGATATGTGGTTCGGACAGTCATTGCGTCAACCGATGCTCGAAAACAAACTACAGGCAGCAACTACAAGCACAGTTCCTGACAAGGAACAACCTGCAAAATCAGCACCACCAACATCAGCTAAACCATCGACGCAAAACACCCCCCCCCCCCACCCCCCCCCCCCCCCCCCAGATAGCCAATAACTTGCCATAAAACACAAACAACATGGCTTTACCAGAATCCGACTCGGAAGACAAGAACAATGACAACTTTACTCTCTACTTCAATGAAAGGAAACAAAACAAAAAGAAACCCAAACAGATTAAAGTCAGAAGAACAACACAGACATCACCCCAATCCACTCTGGAGGATCCCAACACCACCACCGACATCAACAAAACAACAACACAAGTGGTTCAGATACAAACATGCCACAACTACTAATAAATTACAGACCCATATTGCTTCTAAACATTGACTATAAAATCCTAACTAAAGCTCTAACGAGTAAACTAAAACCATTCATGCATATCCTGACTCATGACGACCAACAGAACAGCGTGCCGCAGAATATGATATATTGAGGAAAACCCACTGGCCCAGAGAAACAACACTGGAAGCAAAACTATACGGATCTCTGTATGGACAACAATAGACAGTGAAGTTTATACAAGAAACAACATTGCAGATATAGACAATATTTTTCAAGCGAACGAAAGAAGAAGAAGCGTGCCGCAGATAAATATTAATAAACATACACACTCTTTTTAGAGACCTGATTAATTACGCGTCAGACAAGCAGTACAAGGCCGCTAAATTGTCGTTAGACCAAGAAAATGCTTTTGATAGAGTATCCCATTACTTTTTACACAAACATTTGTTAGCCTGTAATGTAGAGGCATACTGTTACCACTATGTTTGTGGGTGAACATCAGTGGTACATATTAAGTTCAATACTGTTGATGGTGGTGGATGGTGTGGTACAAAAACAAGGACTGACAATGACAGAGTCAGTGAGGTTGGGCTTACGGGTGGCCGACTGATGTGTGAGTAAGTGACTGTCATTTAAACACGAATGCATAAAGGTTCTGGCATACCAACACAGGCTGTAACGACCCACTTCATTAAATGTAATAGTCAGGAAACGTTTAAGTGGTTTATTACGTCACAGTAACATAAACATTATGGTAACATTTGACGACACTCCATAGCACAGCATGGTGACACAGCAAATAAGTTCATACAGCAAAAATAGTCTTCCACACAAAAGACAGCGTGCATCGCAGTCTCAATAGGCTTCAAAACCACAGCAGGTCACGGTTCATAAAAGTTTACATAAATCTCATTATAAGGGATGATAATCACAGGTCGCTTTCACAGCGGCATACAAGACTTCTAATAACAAGGGTGAAACTCTATCAGAATAAACGAGAATCACAATCACGGCCTGTATAATCCATGGCCTCTATAATAATCCATAAACTCCTGGGAGAAAGAACTTTCCCAACAATAATCTCTTTCTCTTCACTTCAGAAACATTATCCTTCATAATAATCAAATTCCCTTCATATGTAAACTACAAAATACGCCGGGACACACTAGCAAGAAGGAACAGCCTTCTTCAAGCTCTGCCCGCACCAAAAACTCCTGCAAAAACTCCCCGCATTCTCCGTTGCTTAAAACAGTTCACCCTCTCAGAATTCATTTAAGCGCTAACACCCAGTTTCTTTATGTGTGAGCTGGACTCATCCGCTTTCTAACACTTTCTGTATCTCGAACATTCGAGTAGAAAAACTAGCTAACAGCTAGACAGTGGAGCTGTGTTCAGAAAAATCACCCCGCATTCATCTCATCACAAAGAGTGAGCTTAAAGGAGCGTATATCCAAAAACGACCCGTACTTACAAATCTTTCAACAGTTAACTCCCCTTAATAAAAACCCGACTGTAATAGTCTACACCAACCCCCGGGAGAAAAAAATGAAAACTTTTTTTGTTGTTGAAAATTACATGGAACAAAAAATATCGGGGACGATGGAATCCCAATATCTACTCACACGGATTACAACTGTATTAAGTCATGACAACAAAAATGAATAAAAGAGGGATAGAAGTAAGTGAAAAGTAAGACATAAAGTATAGAAAGATAATAAGATAAGTATACGACGATAGACAAATTTAAAAAAATATGAAGTATGTAAAGCATAGACTAGGTATAACATACTAAATGACAAGTGAGAAATACAAAAATGAAGTACAAGAAGAATGAGCAGCAATGAAAGAAAGCAAACAAAGATATATCATGGTAAACAATAACTTAAACAATGCATATCTATAGCAAAGAACAAATAACCAGTTACCATATACAAAATAGCATAATATGCATGATAACCAAGTTAAAAACTTCACCACCTCAGAAAAAAAAACCTTTTCAATGTACTAATATCGCTATACCTCATTACCCCTAGCGCACAATCAAGCGCTGGGCAGAGAAGAATACATTATAACATCAGAAAAAAAACATCCCTTCAATGCTTTCACATCGCCATACATAGTTATCCCTAGCGCACAATCAAGCGCTGGGCACAGAAAAAATATCTAGTTTCTTGTCTTCATATTCTTTTCAAAAAATACAATACCAAAATGTATCGCAATGACAAATTAAGCGATAAATGAAATCATCATTACAATATCACACAATCAACATAGATCAAAACACAGTAGCATAAAAACAATATGATAATGACATGGTACATTATCAGAACAGTCACATAAAAAAACATGGTAATGACATGGTGCATGACAATGAATCAACATACTATCTTAAAGCAGTTATATCATATTCTAATACAATACTATTTAATATACTATACTATACTAATATACAATGTTATCTATAGTCTATACAAAGAAGTCTAGGGGCGTCAAACTGCCGGCAGGCTTCACTTGGAACAGGAAATCTTTCGCAAAGCAACTAAACAAGGTGTAGACAAGTAACCGCTTAATCAAGCAATATAGCAACTCTGACTGTCACGGCAAAGCCGTAGCTGTTAAAAAATACAAATGAAAATCTATGTTTGATAAAGGTAAGATTTTTATGACAGGTAAGAGTCAATTAAATTTTAAGTATTTAAATGTGGCCGTGTAAACTTCCGACCCCTGTACGATGTTAATCAAACCTTCCTCCGTTACACAAGCGAGGGTAAGAGAGAAAGTAGCACAAACAAACTTAGAATCATGTATTAAACGGGGTCATAAAAGTGTTTTAGCGATGTATGCTAATGTACAACAGAGTTGTGGGTATATAAGTAAACCCGATATCTAAAAGAGAATCAAGAACATGACAGTCAAGCAGAATCATGTGGGCATCGAGACAGTATGTCTGCCATCATATTATTCGAACCTCGAATAGCACGGATTGTAAAGTGAAAAGGTTGCAGGATAATAGCATACCGCGTGGACCTTGAACTCTTCACGTCGTTATTCTGTATTGCTGTGAGAGCTTTTTGGTCAGTTTCTACAATGAAATACGCGCCCAGAAGGAACCTCTGCAGCTTCAAAATCGACCAGACCATAGCTAATAATTCTCGGTCCAGGACAGAGTAGTTCCGTTCTGCCGCATTCAACTTTCTAGAGACATACATCACAGGATGCAAAGTTTGAGAATACTCTTGCATCAATGCAGCCCCGATCCCTATCGATGAAGCGTCACTGCGAAGAATAAAAGGCCTATCTGCCTTGGGTAGGCGCAAAATGGGAAAAGAGGAAAACAAGTCCTTAATTTCCTTCAAAGAGGTTTGGCATTCTGGGGACCAGTGTACTAGGTTAGGCGACCCCTTTTTCAAAAGAATAGAAAGAGGTGCAGTGATAGACGATAGGTGTGGGATAAATCTACCATAAAATTGAATTAAATCCACGGATTCGACGCATCATGCGTACAAAAGTAGCTGGGGCATTGACGAGGCCGAAAGGCATGAAGTTCCATTGGAACAAACCCCGAGGGGTAGAACAGGCAGTAAGGGGTTTGGCGCGTTCAGTAACAGGGACTTGCCAATAACCCTTGGACAAGTCGAGTGTAGTAAAGAAGAGTGAATAAGAAAGCTTACCGAGCAGATCTTCCAACAAAGGCATTGTTTCTGCATCAAATTTAGTCACTTGGTTTAATTACCGATAGTCAACACAAAGACGTATGTTATTGTCTTTCTTCCGGACAACAACCATAGAAGAGGAATATGCCGAAGTAGATGGTTCAATTATATTTAACTGTAGCATGTCATCTAATTCTTTTTCCACTTGTGTTTGAAAATGTAATGGAATAGGGTAAGGTCGGACTCTAATAGGGTTATCATCAGTGAGTATTATGTCATGTGTGATTACTGATGTTTGACCAGGAATGTCAGTAAGGACGTCCTGAAAAGTTTGCAATAGAGAAGAGACTTGCTGTTGTCTTTCTGTAGATAACTGCGAAGAAACAGTTACATTTTCCCATGATTCTATTGAACGAAGTGGGACAATAGGAAGTAGAAAATTTACATCAGAGAAAGCAGCCTCTTCCTCCTGAATAACAGATAATGATGCATATTGGTTATGATGAACCGGAGGGTCGTCTGTCGCCTGAAAAACAGACTGTAGGTAATGTGGACGTTCATGAAATTGTTTCAGCATATTAATATGATAAGTCGTATGCTTCCCGTCAACATCGATGACATAATCGACGTCAGAAATTCTAGAGATGACAGTATAAGGACCTTTCCAAGTGATAAGAAGTCTATCATCTTTACTATGAAGCAATACAAGTGCCTCGTCACAAGGATAGAGTTGTCGTAGACACCTGTATCTATTTGCGAAGATCCTCGCCTTCTCCTTGGCAGACTCAGATGCTGAGGTGGCTAACCTACATGAATCGATTATTCTCTGTCTAAGAGAAATGACATATTCGTAGACAGATTGAGTATCATCGTTAAGGTCCTCAGCAAATAATAAATCGTGTAGCAACGACATGGGACCACGAGGTTGCGCACCAAAGACGAGCTCGAACGGTGAAAACGCCCGCATGCTCATTTGGCACTTCTCTATACGCGACAAGAGCAGCGGGTAAAACCCTGTCCCAATCCTGAGGATGGTCCTCAGTTATTTTCCCAAGTAAAGTTTTAAGTGTTCTGTTCTGACGCTCGACTAATCCGTTTGAAATAGGATGATATACACTACTTAATGATCTTTCAATGCGGAGCGTGGACATTACCTGAGACATCAAGTCTGATATCAATTGTGTGCCATGATCTGATAAGATTTGTTTGGGAAACCCTAGACGTGAAAATATTAGCCAAAGATAATCTGCAACATCAGCAGTAGAAATGCTCTTGAGAGGTATTGCCTCTGGCCAACGTGTACACATGTCAATACATGTAAGAATGTACTGATGTCCTCTGGCAGACTTGACCTTAATAGGGCCAATAATGTCAATTGCCATTTTCTGGAAAGGACGAATAGGGATATCTGCAGCTTGGATAGGTGCTGCATGGCGTGGACCTCGTGACTTAACCTCCTGACATATTCTGCAAGAGCGACAAGAAATAGTTATATCTCTATTTCCGCCCGGCCAAAAGAAGGAAGAAAGAACCATAGATTTAGTACGGGAAAATCCCATATGTCCTGCACACTGAGAGTCGTGGGCATGTTGCAAGATCCGGACTCTCATGTCGGTAGGTACCAGAATTTGTGAACGTATGGACGAAGCAGAACCTCGTACCATCCGGACTAGTATTCCATTCTTAATCAAGAACCAGTATTTAAGATTTGTGTCACAATTTACATTATCTTGCTTAACTAGGAGAAAACATTTCCCCAATGATGAATAATTTTGCTGAAGTTTGATAAACGACTCCCGTGAAATCACGGATTGAGCATTCGGATCATGCACCTCATTAATTTCCGCAGATGGAGTCTGCAAAAGATTTTGAGCTTGAGCTCTAGTAGTGACTGCATAAGCAGCCTGCATGTTTTGCTTTTCCCAGATAGCAATCTGTTGAGGGTTACAATCCTTAATTCCATGTATACGTCCGACGATAAGGTCTGGACTAGGATTCGGGAGCATACATGCGTGGACATGTCCCGTGAAAAAGGGAGTGGCTATGTGGATGATAGCAGTCGGAAAAGTTTCAACCGTCCCCCCAAATGTCACACATTTCACTACCTCACCAGTGGCACAGGAAGGATGTATCAGAGACTGCTTAACCCCAAAAGTTGTGCAACCAGAATCAAAGAGAACTGAGACTGGATTATTATTCACCAACCCATTATGTAGAGTAAGAGAACCTCTTCCGTCACGCGCAGCTAAGGCAGGAAGAGTGGGTAGAGGATGACCGCAACTCAAGGTAGTTATGGCTGTAGGTTGGAACAACGTTTTGCACTCCGGTCACTGAGATGCTCTCTCGAAATCGAAAGCAGAGCAAGCAATAGTGTTAGAGACACCATTATCATTGTTACCTTGATCATTAACAACCTGGGGCTCTTTTTGAGCAGAGTTAGCATGGCGATAAGATCTATTTTTATTTGGAGATCTACTGTCATATCGCGATCTATCGCGATTATTATCTCTATTTGAAGCATTAGTATTTGCTCTATTGAAACTATTGTTCTGATTTGAACCCCAGTTAGCATTGTCGCGATTACTATTTCCCCTTTGGTCAAAATATCTGTTACATGGATTTTGTTGTCCTCGAGAAAAATTATTGTAAGGTTGATAATCGCTATTATAGTTACCCCTTCCAAAATTTTCACAATTGTTGGAACCAAAATGTTGAGGACTGTTATATTGTCTCCAGTTTCTTGGAAAAGGAGAATAACTACGTGGTGGACCCTTTTGGTACCGTCCAAAATCACGATTATCTCTTCTACCAAAATTGCGCTCAGCACTCTAGATCTACAGCGCAAATTAGAACCATATGGTATTGCTGAAGCCACGGGTAAACCTTCTTTGACCTCAGAGTGGCTAACCGTCACATTTGGGCGTGCAGTGACGTATTGGCGACAATATTGTTCCATATCCTTTAAGTTTTCAGGTTTTTGCTCATGTAAAAAGGAAAGAAAAGAAGAGTTTACAGACGACATGACTTTGTCACGAAGCAATAAGTCCATGAGGGCTTCGTATGTATGTTCAGTTTTAGAAAGTTCCACCCAACGTGAAAACGTAAGGCGAATATTTGCAATAAAGTCTGAAAAATCTTTCCCTGTCTCTAGCAATAAAGACTTAAAGCGTAGGCGATAACCGTCTTCATCTAGTTGGTATTTTTTTAACAAGACCTCTCTGACAACATCATAGTTGTTTTTGTCAGGGCCCTCCAACATACTTATAGTATTCATAGCTTCACCCTTAAGTATCTCCATAAGTTGTGCAACATATTGCGACTTGTCTATCTTATAAGATTCGCATGAAAGTTCAAATCTATTTAGATAGAATGATATATCGTCATGGGCAGAGTTGAAATGAGGCAATCTGATTTTATAAGAATTAGTATTTGCCTTATTAGAAATTGTTTGATTGTTTGTCTCACTTTGTGTATTACCCATATTCACTACCTTTATTTTCTCCAACTCTATAGCTAAAATCCTTTCCTCGTGTAGTCCTTGGTTTTCTTCAGCTTGCATCTGCAGCTTCTTCTCTTCAGCTTGCATCTGCAGCTTCTTCTCTTCCATTTGCATTTGCATTTTTCTCTCTTCAGCCTCCATTTTCGGTTTTTCATTTTCCAACTGAAGTTTTCTTTCTTCTGCCTGCATTTGCATTTGCTGTTGAATTTTTCTCTCTTCAGCCTCTAATTTCTGTTTTTCCATTTCCATTTTCTGTTTCTCAACCTCTAATTTCTGTTTCTTTTCTTCTGACTTCTGCGCCTTGGCATATTCGGCAAGTGCGAATTCTCTTACTTCATCAGTAGTCATATTAAGGGATTTCCCTTGCTCAATGAAGTAATCTAAAGTAGACATTATGTCTAATTATATAAGATAGATAACCTGTAAATATATTCCTGGAAAAAATCTCTTTATCCCAACTCAGTGGGTGACAAGTCCCTGCTCAAGAACTTGTACAATTACCTTTAACTATAAATAATATAATTAATCACTTATATATATATATATATATATATATATATATATATATATATATATATATATATATATATATATATATATATATATATATATATATATATATATATATATATATAATACATTATAATATTGACAATGCATGACAAAATAGACAGTACAGAGAAGAGTGACAAAGACAAGATGTAAAGAACAAATGAACACGTTCGCAGGAATCAACTAAAGTCAAAAAGCAGAAATAAAGCACAAATATTGCAAAGCTTGCAATGGCAGCTGCGAATTGTATAACAATACAAGTGACAAAACAGTGTATAAATGAAAAGTTTGTATATAAATTAAAGATAGCAAGAGGAGGAAGACACTCACGAGCAAATTAATATAAAAAAAACTAAGGTACAGAGAAAATAATGACAACAACACTGAAACGTTTCGTCACACCTTAGCAATTAGAGTCACAAATTACCAAACACAGTGGACTGAAATACGTCAGCAAAAAATTCGATGAAAATTTCCACTGCGGGAAATTCGCAATAAAGTCCCTACAGATCGCTTATGTAGGCCCTCGGTAAAGTGGGATATATCCTACATAAGTCACCTCACCAACTGCCCACATCAATATTAAAACATGTAACATAAAAAAGGAGTATAATCGTGTAAGCTGTGAGAAAGGCTTCATCAAAACATACAGTGGTACAGTTTACATTACAAACAACCACTTATCTTGCAAAAAGGAAAAAAATCCCGGCCTCCGTAACAGCAACAATGATGTACAACAGGTATCACACAGTCCGAAGAAAGGTAAATCCACTGTTGAAAGTTACTGGAAACTTGTAGACCTTGCAACGTCGTACTTCCAGTAGAAACGTGCTCACGAAAAACTAGCACTGGTCACACTGTAGAACTTGAACAGGAAAACATGACCTTGTAACATGTAAATAGATCCAAATCAGCACTGTGAACACTGTAAATGGTGCTGTAAATTCCTCTGTAGAATTCCAATCAGTAGTTGGTATGGTAGCCCAAAGAACTGTCCAACCAGTTACACTGGCACACCAGTTATGTTACCACTATGTTTGTGGGTGAACATCAGTAGTACATATTAAATTCAATACTGATGATGGTGGTGGATGGTGTGGTACAAAAACAAGGACTGACAATGACAGAGTCAGTGAGGTTGGGCTTACGGGTGACCGACTGATGTGTGAGTAAGTGACTGTCATTTAAACACGAATGCATAAAGGTTCTGGCATACCAACACAGGCTGTAACGACCCACTCCATTAAATATAAGAGTCGGGAAACATTTAAGTGGTTTATTACGTCACAGTAACATAAACATTGTGGTAACATTTGACGACACTCCATAGCACAGCATGGTGACACAGCAAATAAGTTCATACAGCAAAAATAGTCTTCCACACAAAAGACAGCGTGAATCGCAGTCTCAATAGGCTGCAAAACCACAGCAGGTCACGGTTCATAAAGGTTTACATAAATCTCATTATAAGGGATGATAATCACAGGTCGCTTACACAGCGGCATACATGACTTCTAATAACAAGGGGAAAAATCTATTAGAATAAACGTGAACCACAATCACGGCCTGTATAATCCATGGCCTCTATAATAATCCATAAACTCCTGGGAGAAAGAACTTTCCCAACAATAATCTCTTTCTCTTCCCTTCAGAAACATTATCCTTCATAATAATCAAATTCCCTTCATATGTAAACTACAAAATACGCCGGGACACACTAGCAAGAAGGAACAGCCTTCTTCAAGCTCTGCCCGCACCAAAAACTCCTGCAAAAACTCCCCGCATTCTCCGTTGCTTAAAACAGTTCACCCTCTTAGAATTCATTTAAGCGCTAACACCCAGTTTCTTTATGTGTGAGCTGGACTCATCCGCTTTCTAACACTTTCAGTATCTCGAACATTCGAGTAGAAAAACAAGCTAACAGTTAGACAGTGGAGCTCAGTTTGGAAAGGCCATCCACGCAAAACTAAACATTCAGAAATCAAAGTTAATGGGAATAGATAAATGGAAGAATAGATTAGATTTTCCGTTTCAGCTGCTCCAAGTAAGTAATATTTAAATTTACGGGATAACATAAACTGCAAAACAACACAAAGAAATACAGAAGTGTGGAAGAACTTGTTAGAGATAAAACTACTAAAATTTTCGGAAGAGCTGTTTTAATTAACACATTCATTTTACCTTAATTGATTTACATAGCATATGTCCAAAGCATTCCTCAAGAAGTTATTACACAGATAAACAAACTCACAAGAATATTCTTTTTTCGAAATACTTTACGATGTATAAAACACCTAACGTTAATACAACCCAAAAACAGAGGGGGAGTTTCTTTACAAGATATTACAACAAAAATAAAAGCTCTAAGAATCAGGTACATTGGAGAAATCGTTAAAAATCCGGAACAATACTCTCTTGCTCCCTATTACATTGGTTTGAGATTATCTAACTTGTGTCGTTACAAAACTAATCAACCCCATTATTTTGGCTCTTTACGACGGTTCTACGAGCAATGCTTTCTTTATACCGTCATACATTTGTCTAATGTTGCCTGTTTGCGCTGCGATCTGGATGCTCTCACTGAGCTGGAGCCAGTAGTCATTTGCACAGCGTCGAGCAGTTTGTTGAACTTTGCTTCTCGTAGCCCTCAGGATCTGTAGGGTTCTGGCACTCGGTGAACGTTTGTATTCATTCATAGCACTGCGCTTAGCTTCAATGACAGGTGCCATCACATCTGATGAAGCATCAAACCAGTCATTTGACTTTGCTGTTTTCTTACCAAAGGTGGCAAGTGCAGTACTTTGAATGGTGTTCCGTAGATGCTCCCAGTTCTCTGTAATAGTATCACCATGCTGAGGGCTAAAAACCATCAGCGGAGAGAAGCTAACCGATAAGGGTAAGCAGATGGAGAGGTGGGTCGAGCACTACTCTGAGCTTTACGCTAGAGACAATACCGTTACGCCTGCAGCCCTTGATGGTGTCAACAGTCTGCCAACTATGGAGGAGCTGGATGCCGAACCAACATTAGAGGAACTCAGCAAGGCCATTGATAGCTTGGCCTCTGGCAAAGCACCAGGCAGTGATGGGATTCCTCCTGATTTAATCAAATGCTGTAAGAGCACGCTATTACATCCCCTGCATAGGATGCTGTGCCAGTGCTGGGAAGAGACAACTATTCCTCAAGACATGCGAGATGCCAAGATTGTAACACTGTATAAAAAATAAAGGAGACAGAAGTGATTGCAATAACTACAGAGGCATCTCTCTTCTTAGTATTGTTGGTAAGGTTTTTGCCAAAAACATCTTAATGCGACTACACAAGTTAGCTGAGCGCATATATCCAGAGTCACAGTGTGGATTCCGAGCTGGCAGATCAACAACAGACATGATCTTCTCTCTCCGCCAGCTTCAGGAAAAATCAAGAGAGCAGAAAAGACCATTATATATCGCCTTTATAGACCTCACAAAAGCATTCGACCTTGTTAGTAGGGATGGACTCTTTAAAATCCTCCTGAAAATAGGCTGCCCTTCTAAAATGCTGGAAATGATAAAGTCATTCCATGACGGCATGAAGGGAACAGTCCAATATGCTGGAAGCACGTCACAGCCCTTTGATATACGAAGTGGCGTTAAACAAGGCTGTGTTCTGGCTCCGACCCTCTTTGGAATCTTCTTTGCCTTACTCTTGAAACATGCATTCAGAGATGCAACTGAAGGAATATGCCTTCACACTAGGTCAGATGGCCGTCTGTTTAATCTTTCAAGGCTGAAGGCAAAAACAAAAATCAGAAGGGTCACTATAAGAGACTTGTTGTTCGCTGATGATGCTGCAGTCGTCACTCAAAGCCAACAGGAGCTTCAGAGCTTGATGAATCGCTTCACTAAAGCATGCAAGGACTTTGGCCTCACAATAAGTCTAAAGAAAACGAATGTGCTGAGTCAGGATGTGGGTGCTGCACCAGTTATCACTATCGATAACTATGAATTGGCAGTGGTGCACCACTTCACATACCTAGGGTCTACCATTAATGACAAACTCTCACTGGATACAGAAATCGACAGCCGCATTGGCAAAGCTGCAGCTACCTTTGCCCGCCTCACATCGCGTGTTTGGGGAAACTCTAAACTCACAATGAAGACCAAAGCTGCGGTATATAATGCCTGCGTCACCAGCACACTCCTATATGGCAGCGAGACCTGGACGACCTATGCTAAGCAAGAAAGAAGGCTCAATACCTTCCATTTGCGGTGTCTACGAAGCATCCTCGGCATCTCGTGAAAAGATAAAGTGACAAATGTCGAGGTGTTGTCACGTGCTGGCCTTCAAAGTATGTATACGCTTCTTAGACAGCGCAGACTTCGCTGGCTTGGCCATGTTCGCCGCATGGAAGATGGTCGCATCCCAAAAGATATCTTCTACGGACAATTAGCAGATGGCAAGAGAACACTTGGGCGACCACAGCTGAGGTTCAAAGATGTGTGCAAGAGAGATATGAGGGCACTGGACGTGGATCCAGCAACATGGGACGATGAAGCTGCCGATCGCACTGAGTGGCGATGCTATTTACGGCGCCACCTCAGATTGGGCGAAGAGAGGCTCACACAAGAAGCAGAGGTGAGGAGAAAACGTCGAAAGGAGCACCAGGAAAATAAGCAGCTGAGGGCTGTCACCTCAGGGGCGCATTCCCATAGTCAGTTATGACTGAAGGGGCTATTATTATTATTATTACGAGCAATGCATACAAAGCATACAGGGGAACACACTTTTACTACAACAAAACACACGTGTCATTTACAGAAATCTCATTAGTTTTCAAGAACCGTCACTAATAACAAGGATAAAACATGGGTACAAGTATTTCATAACCGATTACCAATCTATTTTCAGCAGCCTACACGAGGGAGAAGCGAGTGGTTAGTCCACTAGCTTCCTAGCTCAGTGGTCTATGGTTCGATCCCCAGATGAGGTGGGATTTTTTTAGGCCGCAAATGGCTCCTGGGTCGACCCAGCCCCAACTGGGTACCAGAGTAACTCTGGGAAGGTTAAGGCAGCCGGCGTGATGTTGACCACGTCACCCCAAGTGTGCCGATGGTCAAGAAAATATGGGCCTAACACCATTTTCCCAATATGCCTCAATGGGCGTGTAACGGGATCCTTTACCTTTACCTACACGAGTTACCAGTCACTCCATCAGCAAAGGAGGTCACCTTCAGATTACTATACTGTTCAAAAAAAGAAACGCAACTTACTTGGTGTTACTTTTATAAAAGATATTCGCTGATTGGACATCAGTCAACCTATCGACTGTTGCCACCTGGTCATCAACTTCTCGTGGTTACCTGAATTGTACTCACCTCATGATTCGTGAGTTCATGAAAGAGGTCAAGGTCAAAACAACATTTTTGACAAAAACTCGTGACAGGTTCATGAGAATCCCGTGAAACTTACTGAACACAAAACTCTTTGACCATATTATTGAATGCCTATAAAAGATTGAGGCTCCTCGAATAAATTCAGTTGAAAATTTAATGCGCAAGTATGGCTCATCTCACTACAGAACAACGACTCATCATCATTGGACGTTTACAGACTGGACAGCCACAAAGTGTAGTGGCCAGACAATTTAATGTGGTTAGAAGCACCATTAGTCGCCTTTGGAGGCGATTTCAAGAAACTGTCTCAGTGGCAGACCGGCCGCGCAGTAGAAGACCCAGAGTCACAACTCCTGCCGAAGACCGCTTCATACGGCTGCGTCACCTCAGGAATCGACTTGCATCTGCGTCCTCTACAGTCCAGTCAATGACAGCAGCTCGTCGAATTTCAGATCAAACGGTCAGGAACCGGCTGCACGACTCTGGTCTTTGGGCTAGAAGATCCTACAGAGGTCCTGTTCTTACGGAACGGCATCGCCAGAACCGACTGCAGTGGGCGACCCAGCATCGTCAATGGACCGTTGGGAATGACTGGAGACGGGTTTTGTTTAGTGATGAATCATTTTTTGTGCTCCAGCGACACGATAGACGGAGAAGAGTTTACCGCAGAGTCCATGAGCGCTACGCCCAGAACAGCGTTGATGAGGCTCCTCCACATGGTGGTGGAGGTGTACTGATATGGGGGGCGATCAACTTCATGGGAAGATGTGACCTGGTGCAAATTTAAGGACGCCTGAATGCCCAACGATACGTCGCTGAAATTCTTCGTCTTCACGTCCTTCCACTTCTGGCTGCACGAGGGTCGATTTTTCAGCAGGATAACGCTCGACCTCATGTGGCACAACTCACCACCCAGTTCCTCGCTGACAACAACGTCCAGACCATTCCGTGGCCAGCCATGTCATCAGACATGAACCCCATAGAACAGTTATGGGATGAACTGGACAGACGACTCCGCCAGCGAGACGTGGCTCCAGCCAATCTCCGACAGTTGTCTCTTGCACTGCGGGAAGAGTGGGCAGCCATCCCACAACAACAGATCCAACGGCTAATCGGATCCATGTCAAGGAGATGTCGTTCTCTGATAGAGGCCAAAGGAGGCCATACACCTTACTGAAACGGAGGCCTCAGTCGCACAGAATAAAAGTCCAAACCAAATTTAATGAACATCATTTCATTGTTAAAGTCTGAAAGTTTCTTCGTGCCAAGATTGAAACATTAATTCCGTAAAATAAAACTTTGGTACAAGTTTGAAATTTGGTGTCCATTACCACTGCAATAATGTTGCGTTTCTTTTTTTGAACAATATATATAGAGAATTTTAAAAAAAAAAAAAAAAGCTAATTACAATAACGTAAGCAATAATAACAAAATTCAACAAACATTCTGACAGAACAACTGATACGAATGGTGGATTCGAACAAGACTGAAACTCACGTATGCTTGTTTACAAGGAAAGAAAACACATTTTTAATACTTACTATTTTGTTATTGAAATGATAAATGAACGTGTACGTATTTCTACATTACACCATTCTCGTATATTTCATTTTAATGAATTGTTTTCTGTATGTTAATAAAAGTGTGTTGAAAGAAGAACTTCTGCTAATTAACCCTTTAACCCCTTTCGCGCATCCTTGAGGAGAATTGTACTTCAGTTTTTGAGACATTGCACTTGGTGAAGAGCGACAACTGCTATGAAACTTGAGTTACTTTAAATGATTCCTATTACTTCCCCTTTATTTGGCATGGGCGCGACAGACTTCAATCTAAGTCTGGGACTTTTAACCTGTGTGGTAGGGATTTCTTAACGAACGGTTCCCTAAACACTTGGAGGTCCGTGAATGGAATCCAATGGATTTGTGTACATCAACTAACATTCACAATGTATAGTTGTTTATTACGCTTACATGTACATTTTTTCACTGAAGTCCATTATTTCATTAGACAATCAAATGTGTTAATAGCCTTCATCGGACAATCAAAGCGGTTCATATCCTCCATCGAACAATCAAAGTGGTCCATAGCCTCCATCGAACAATCAAAGTGGTCCATAGTCTCATTCGAACAATCAAAGTGGTCCATAGCCCCCATCAAACAATTAAAGTGGTCTATAGCCTTCATTCAACAATCAAAGCGGTCCATAGCCTCCATCGAACAATCAAAATGGTCCATAGTGTTGCATTGGAATCGAAACGTTAGCCCTAGGGTGGAGCTACCATCCACCCTAACTTCTACTTGTTTGTAGGCACGCCCATTTTTAATTTTTTTTTCTAGTTTTCGGTCGCTGCTAGCATGTCACTTTGATCTGACAAGTTAACTCCCCTTTGCTCCCGCGAAAGTGGTAAGCGGAGATGAAAGGCCTTTTAATGCTGGTAAGAGTGACTTTGTGACGCGTCCGAGACGCTTGTGTTGTTGGGCGGCAGACACTTCCCCGTGTCTTTTAGTCCAGGTAAAGTCTGGGATGATCACAGTGTAAGAGCGGTCGCTCTGTTACACAACCCTTCTTGAATTGCGACGCAAGGAGAAATCCTACGGGAATCGTTACGTCGTTTTTTTTTTTTTCGTTTTCTGTCACGGTGTTTGACCACCTGTGACAAGATTCTTAGTATATATTGAGTCCTCTCCTATCTATAACCGCTTTTAGTCCCTGGGACGTCTGTCATGACGTGGTAGAGATCTTTGTGTTGTTTTCTAGCTACTTTTAGTAGGGGAAATTCTTCACAATCTCGGTAACAATGCTTACCCGGCCCAGCCCGGATCCATGTCGGAATGAGTGCAAGTCGGGTTTGGTGCGAATCGTTTTAGGAAGGTTTAACTTTTTTGTTTTTAATTGTACTGTTGCAATGAGGTGTGCTTCTAAGGGAAAAAAAATTTAAGTAAGGGCTTCTTTGTAGACGACATTGCTATTACAGTCACTTGACGTGTAAGTGTTCCGACGCAGGAAAATCATCGGGATTCTTGGTATGCAGACTTTCTCCCCGCTACCACAACCACTAGTCTGCTTTTTTATTGTTTTATTCCAAGGAAGAGATTTTTTTAAATCGTAAAAAGTGAAAGCATTTAAATACAGACATAAATAAGAGAAAAAAATACATTCAATCTGCACCTATATACATATATACATATATATACATACACGCACATACATACATGTGTATTCATGCACATACGTACCTCCGCACATATGCTATTTTGTATTGAAATGTATTACGTACACTACTAATGCCCTTTTCTCTATGAAATAATACTGTAAGGGGATGCATTACATGTAAAAGCCCACACGTTTAGTTTCACATGCCTACTTAAACATAAAGAGGAAGGAGAAAAGTACTAAATAAAATAGTCATTATTTCATTCAAAAAAATGTTTTGCGCTTCCCTTCTCATTCTCATTCTCTTTGCTCTGTTGCTAATTCTCCCAGGTGATGAAGTTCTGTTAGACGATGTGATAGGCGTAGAGTAAAGCAAAAATTAAATTAAATTAAAGTACCTAACTAAGAATAAATACACTTTTGTGTTAAAACAAACCTAAGAAAAGGAAACCTACTATTTCCGAGATGTGGGATTATAATGCTTAAGAATGATCCCAAAATATAAAGAAAAGCTTCAGTGTTTTTAAAAGAGGCACACAAACCTTGTCTACGATATAATTAAAGACAAAAACGTAACAAAGAAATGAAAGGAAAATAATTAAGCAGTAAACTTATTAAGTAGTAAATAAACTTAATAATGAAATGTTAAAATTATTATGTAGGTAGGTAGGTAATATTTCCCAGCAGAATAGTAACTAAAAAAAACTAAAGCTACTGGCCTTTTCTCTATATCCAAATGAATCACTAACCAATTATTATGTCAGAACATACACAGATCTTGTAGAACATACACAAATCGTCTAGCACAAATAATTTACATTAAGGCTTCTGTGTACACCAAATTGGCAGTAAGAACTCTAAATAGCTGAGAATTAATCAAACTTTCCTTGTCAGGAATCCTGCACAAATATTTTTTTTTACTTTACAAAACCATGTACATTTTACATGAAATACAAAAAAGTAGATTGTATATTACATATGAACACTCGCGCGTACTCTCACTTTCATTAGTGTACTTAAACAAGTTAAAAAGTAAAAATAATAATGAAATAAATAAATACATAAAAAATAAATAAGTAATAATTAAGATTTTATGTAGATTTAAAGGATAACAGTGTAAATAAAGTTAATTAAATTTTAGAGAAGAATAAAACTAAAATTGGTTTATAGCTAATCAAATTCCTATTTAGTACATTGTATATTACATATAAAAAACTCACACTTACTCACACTTCCACTTGTACACTTAAACAACTGTTTAGACACTTTTTCCCTGACATGAGTCAAAGCATTTAAGAAGGGACATGGAAGAGAGAAAAAGACATGGAATCTGCACCTATATACCTATATATACATACACGCACATACATACAAATTACATTTGCATTCATGCCCGTACATACCTCCCTTTTTTCGGTTCTTTCAAGATACAAAAAACCATTTTACAAAGCCACAATGAAGAATATACATTATACATTACATATAAGACACGCGCATAGACGCGCAATTTAATTTTCACGCTTAAGAATAAGATGAAAAAAAAAGTAAAATTAGAATAAGATTGAGAATGAGATTTTCCAATGTCTAAAAAGTCAATGTATTAAAAAAAATAAAAATCTGCCGCTATATACATATAAATACATACACATACATATGCATTCATGCACATACTTACATCCAGACACACACTCTTATTTATACAAATGTATGCACGTCCACTACTAATGCCTTTTTCTCTATGAACTAATGCTGTAGTATGTGCAAAAAGGAATAGTATTTATCTTTGCTGAAACTTACGTTGGCTGACTTAAGTGCTTTGTTTTGTGTGTGTGTGTGTGTAAATATATGTAGTTTTGCATTGAAATATGTTTGCTCATAGAAGGTTTTATGTCTACAAATTCATACCAGGTGTCTATATTCTGCCAAAAGCGTTTGTAAATGTATTCTAATGTGTGGGGTCGTCTGTGGAATGATGCTGAGCATAACTGCTTTATACATATCTACTTCTGTTGTATATTTTTGCAATGTCTGTTTAAAAGTGCTTAAAGTCTGTGGAGGAAGTTGAGGGGAACTGCGGCAAGACGTGGAGTACACTGGATTACAGCCAAAATAATGGGGTTGATTATTGTTGTAACGACACCAGTTAGATAACCTTAAACCAATGTAATAGTGATCAAGAGAGTATTGTTCTGGATTTTTACGATTTCTCCAATGTACCTGATTCTTAGAGCTTTTATTTTTGTTGTAATATCTTGTAAAGAAACTTCTCCTCTGTTTTTGGGTTGTATTAACGTTTTGTGTTTTATACATCGTAAAGTATTTCGAAAAAAGAATATTCTTGTGAGTTTGTTTATCTGTGTAATAACTTCTTGAGGAATGGTTTGGACATTTGCTATGTAAATCAATTAAGGTAAAATAAAGGTGTTAATTAAAACAGTTCTTCAGAAAATTGTAGTAGTTTTGTATTTATATGTGTCTAGCATGTTTTTTTTATTATCTCTAACAATTTTTTTCACACTTCTGTATTACTTTGTGTTGGTGTTGCACTGTATGTTATCCCGTAAATTTTAATTTTATTTACTTGGAGCAGCTTGTGATGATGTACATTGATACACCGATAGAATTATTAATTGTAAGAATAAAAATAAGGTAGAAATGAAAATAGTGGAGTTATGAAGTTTCGTCTTCACCCACGCCGCAAGCGCGTTGATTTTAGCAGACCGTATTGTGGAATAGATGGTACCATCGTTTCTAGTGTCCTTGAAAAACTATTTATAACATTGTGACACGAAAAGCCTACTCGTTCAGACGGAGTGAGAGAGGGAGAGACAGAAAAATGATACCATCTGCACGCGTGGTTTGAATATAAAACCTAGCGAAAACGCAATAGTGTCGTTAGCCGTTTGAAAATACGACACAAATTCACAATATGTTCGGCAATTGGGTCACGCAGACAACCTTAGCTCTTATAAAACTGACGTATTTCTGACGTAATACGGGAGACTACCGTTTTTAGTTTGAAAATAGCGGTAGAAAGAAGTGAACAAGTGGTAGTTTATAGATTTCAATATTATTGAAGACTAACATGGAAAAAATTATGGAATTTTGAACCATTATACATAGGCTCATAAAACTTATATATTCAGGTGCCATAGTGTCTCCTGACAAAAAATATGTTTTCATTTACCCTATAGTCCAACTAACAGCCAAGATATGGTCATAATACTAGATAGTCACAGACACAGTGACAAACACACTGGTGTTCTGACATTCGCTATCGGTAACGTATTTTTGCACGAGTTGTTGAAAAGAGGCATGAGAGGGTAGGGCAAAGTCCAAAAGAGGGGAACGTTAGGACTGAGGTAATATGATTTGGAGCGGAGTTTGAAAGGGGGAAAGAAATTATGGGATGGCTCAAACTGAATATTTTTTGTAGAGTTAAGCCAAAACCAAGTCTATTTTTGGTGAATGCCAAGTTCGGACGGACAGACCGACAGAAGTACACTAACATTGGACCGAAATTGGACCTTAGATTTAAAAAATTTGAATTGACAAACTTAGTAGTTAGATCTCATTGGTCGAAACCGTTTAGATTACTGGGAAAGTTAAAGGCTCAGTGCCATTTTCACTGTTCATAGAAGCAGGACGCTTGAGAGCTGAGAAGTGTGTCGTGCCTTGAATATAGATATAATTTATAAAAAGTATAAGGGCGCCATAGTCCAGCAAGCAGTACATCCGAGGTTGTGCTAATTCAACGTTCCTGTGTGTTTATTCTTTGAATTGTGGTAAGACCGAAATTATTAACATTATTTATACTATTAATTATGTTGTTTGACTTGGGTAATGAAGAAAACATTACGACTGTAAGTAAAGAAGTCATTAGTAGACTTATACAAGCCTATTTGTTGCTCCACCATGTTATCAAGCTACCAGAAAGGTAGTAGTAAAATATTTATAGGTTGTCACCAGGAATCACATCACCTATCACATTGTATGGAAAAAAGATCATTGAGAATGGCAGAGACGTTGCAGACATTAGGGAGAGGAATATGAAAACTTGTACAAAGGGTTAACTCATTTTATGGAGATGTGCTGAGTTGGACAGAGAGATCTGATCCAGGTCTTTTAGGTTAAATATTGTATTGTTTGTAAACTTGATGGATTAGGTATTATGCTCAGACAGAACATAATTTTCATGTTACAGGGTTTTTGTCTGGCACTAGTCAGGTGCCAGATTCCTGTGTGAAAAAGTTACTCCAGCAGAGATAGAGGTACTCGCGGCCTACCCTATTTCTTTTGGGACAAGATCAACAGTGGCTGTTGGCAGATCATACATCTATGTTCAATCCTCCAATGCCAGTTAAGTAAACAAGCCCTGGCACGAGGAGAATTTATCAACTTTTCCACTTCATAAACTTGAAAACGAAATATAAATAAGGACTATCTGTCAAGAAGTAAAGTGTATCCAGAGAAAAGAAACATTGTGACAAAGACTGGGCGTGATGTTAACACCCCTTTGTGTGTGGGTGTTTGTGTAATTAATTACCATCACACCACACTTGCATAACCCTAGACATTAACGTAGCTATCAGACATACTAGTCAAGAATAGGTCTGATTGAGGTCATAAGGTGGTAGCAGAAAGGTGTCCTGATATACTCAACCCAAACTTTGTTATAATCAGGGACCGTCACAGCTGACCTCATTCAGTACAATAGTACTACAAATACAACAACATTTCATAACATCAAAAACCACCACACAGCTGAAAAGGAAAATCTAATCTATTCTTCCATTTATCTATTCCCATTAACTTTGATTTCCGAATGTTCAGTTTTGCTTCGATGGCCGTTCCAAACTCATTAAAGGTGTTTAAAATATTTTGTATGGATGAAATTTTGGTTGGGAAAAATGCCGTGTCGTCAGCATAGGCGGCTAATTTTCTTTGACCTTGTCCTGGAATGAAAACTCCCGTGATATTTGTGTCTTGTATGATTTTCTCTAACACGGGTTCTATTGATAATACATATAACAAGGGTGAGAGTGGGCATGAAATGGCCTTCAATTGCATCCGGATGTTGCTTACTGAATTTACCCATGTTAATGGTGGACCGTTTAGACATGTTTAATCGTGTCTGTCAGAAACTAAACCAATCGCGTTATGCCACCAACTCTACAACAACTGAAATTCCACCTTAACAATGTTCTATTACTCCTTCTCCAAATAAATATTCATAGAAGTGCCTAAATTGGCCCAGTTACTGCAAATATAATTAACTGCCTTCATTATCTTCTGCTAAATATAAATATATGATACTTATTTATGCTCAACCAAATTACAAATGGGTAAAATTCAAAATAGTTATGCCCAAAATCAATCATCCGCCAGTACGAAGGATTGGAATAAAATGCGCGTTGATGCTACAAGCGCACAATTTAGTTACCCTCCCGAAAATGCGCCATGAAAAAGATTGCAATTTTCATGGGAAATGATGTGGCATAATAACGCCAGTGGGGGATAAGACAATTCTCTTATAAGGGAATCCTTTTTTTTTTTTTTCGTCTTCAAAAACAGCATTTTTGATACGTTCGAAAATCCGAACAAAGCGGAAATTCTAATTACCCCCCTTCCTTTTCCGATCTCACTTAGTTCAAGGTTCTACTGCACTTTACTGTTGCCAATACTACTAAATTCTGCTACGACTGTTTTTCCAGTTACTACTACTAATTTCGTGTTGATGACTACGCTGAATGATAAAACGATATTTAACAAATAAATGTATATAGGTAATTTATTTGTGTCTTCCATAGGCACTACTTTTCAAATAGAGGGTTCTTTTTTTCGGACACTAGGTGCCGCACAGTAGGGACTTCTGGGTCTATTACTACGCATATTAATACGTCCAACACTACAGCATGTGCACTTAGTCGGACACATTGCCTTCTTCATTCTTGGATTTGTCGTGGGGTCGTCGTCTAGAAAAATAATAATATCACCAGCAAGCCACAAGGAGCTATTGGAAGACAAAAAAATCACATTGGAAGATATTAGAAGAGAACGCTCAAATCCTTCAGAATCCCCTGAATTTAGTGAAATTATAGACAGGTTGAAAGAACTGGAAAATAAGTACAAAAAACTTGTGGCGTCAAACAAGAAATAGCCTTCGTCCTCTAGTGTATCATCTTGATTAACACCTTCGCAGAGGACAGAGTGAGTGTTAAGAAAATTGATATGAACCTACTTACTTTTTTTGCTGAATACTTATAATTTGTTATTAAAGTGTTAATCTGCAACATTCAACTGTTTTCCGGTGTTGAACATCAAAAAATTAATTGTTAATCTCAGGTAAAAGGTAGTCCCATGGCAGATACAGCCGTAGGGGAGTACAGTGTTAGAGACTTCACTATACTAGGTCCAGCATCAAGAGGTGGGGTGACCAATTCTCTACCTCGCTGCCTTTTCCTTCGTTAACGGAAGTGAAAAGTCAGGTACCCATTTTACAGCTGTGTAGACTGTAGACAGATACTAATTAAAAATATGTTGCACGTATGTTTTAAAATGTGATCGTTTTGTTTTAATGCTACTAATTAGACAAATACAGTGGTCCTAGAAAAGCTAGCAATGAATAGAGAATTAATGGAGATCAAAGTAAGTTAGCAGACTTTTTTTCGCAATACAAAAAAGACATAACACCTTACTGAATACCATAATAGAAGGCAAAGTTGAAGGTAAATGTGCAAGAGAAAGACAGCGCTGTAAATGGCAAGATACATCAAGAGATGGACAGGAAAGAGTCTACCAGAGTGCGCCATCAAGACAAGGGACAGAAGACGTTGGAGATCTATTGCAGCCGACCTTCGTTTTGCAGATGGCAGGTGAGTATAATGCACTTGACAATTAAAACCTTCAAAATTCTCAGGTGTAATAAAATTTAGTTATTTTGATTTTGCACTAAGCTTTCGGGGACCCTGGCAGGCAGCTACAGCTTTCGTAAGCGTTTAGTATTGGTCAGCATTTCGTGTTATCAAGTGCTATACTGCGTTAGCACAATGACATACAATGTGACATTACAATTTGAGCAACAAACATGGCTCGTTATTCACATCTAATAGCTAACTCAGTAAACTCTAACACGTAAGTACGATATCTGATGTCTTTATGTAACAAACTTTAGCACAATAGAAATAACATCAGCAGACTGCAACTTTGGCCGTGAATCACAAGAATTCCACAATGCATCATGTACATCATCGAAACAATATTTGTATGCAACAATTTCACGATATTTTGCTGATATCTCAACCTGCACTATCTACTTTCCATAATACAATTCGCCTTCTCACTCGATGTAACCTTCACTCGCTCGAATCTCTCTCTCAACTGCCCGGTACAACATGACCATTTCACCCCTGACCAGTCTTTAGATACCACTTCGCTCATAACAGCTCAGTCACACCCGTGAACGTAACAGCAGCACTAGTAGACTGCTACTAATATCATTCGTGAACACACACACAACCAAGCTTAACATTAACTTACTTCAACTCACAACTTACATAAACACATCTAGCTAAAGACAAAGCATAAGTAGTGACATACATTCTACAACCAGTTCATGACACGTATAATTAAATGTCTCTAGATCTTCGTCCATGCCTTGTGTATTTTCATTTAACCTACAAGTAAGAGCCATGCTGGCTCGCTACTGCTCTATACACTTCATTTTTGGTCTCCCTTTACGTTGCATAAAGTCATTGTAGTCACAATTGTTGTTGTTGCCAGGTAGAAAACCTGCGCCAAAGAACTTCATGTTCTCTTGATGTGGTAGCAGTTGTAGCTATTTGTTTTACATAATGAGATTGCCAGCCTCACACACAATCTCACATTGCCAGCCTCACACACAATCTCACATTGCCAGCCTCACACACAATCTCACATTGCCAGCCTCACACACAATCTCACATTGCCAGCCTCACACACAATCTCACATTGCCAGCCTCACACACAATCTCACATGCCAGCACCAACACACAATCTCACACAGCCTCACACACAATCTCACATTCAGCCTCACACACAATCTCACATTGCCAGCCTCACACAGCCCTACAACACACAAATCTCACATTGCCAGCCTCACACACAATCTCACATTGCCAGCCTCACACACAATCTCACATTGTGTGTGAGGCTGGCAATCACACACAATCTCACATTGCCAGCCTCACACACAATCTCACATTGCCAGCCTCACACACAATCTCACATTGCCAGCCTCACACACAATCTCACATTGCCAGCCTCACACACAATCTCACATTGCCAGCCTCACACACAATCTCACATTGCCAGCCTCACACACAATCTCACATTGCCAGCCTCACACACTATCTCACATTGCCAGCCTCACACACAATCTCACATTGCCAGCCTCACACACAATCTCACATTGCCAGCCTCACACACAATCTCACATTGCCAGCCTCACACACAATCTCACATTGCCAGCCTCACACACAGTATCACTTTGCCGTCGCCGCACACAATCTCACATTGCCAGCCTCACACACAATCTCACATTGCCAGCCTCACACACAATCTCACATTGCCAGCCTCACACACAATCTCACATTGCCAGCCTCACACACAATCTCACATTGCCAGCCTCACACACAATCTCACATTGCCAGCCTCACACACAATCTCACATTGCCAGCCTCACACACAATCTCACATTGCCAGCCTCACACACAATCTCACATTAGCCGCCTCTTTACAACATGCATTAGGGAGCAGTGGTATTATTCTTTCTTTATCTTTGTTTAGGTGAAGGTAATCCCATAGCAGATACTGCCGTAGAGGAGTGAAGTGTTAGAGACTTCACCATACTAGGTCCAGCATCAAGAGGTGAGGTGACCAATTCCCTTCCTCGCTGCCCCAAAAAGAAAAAGATCCCCGAAAACCACAAGGGCATGTCTTCATTCCACCATGTTTTTTGGGGGGTATTTTTGTGTATGGTAATTTCAACTGTTTTACTTTGTTTCTTGTGTGCTCCTGAAAGTATGCTGTGATTTGATGTGTAGACAGAGATAACATTGTTTTTCGCTGGAAAGATAATAATAATAACCCCTTCAGTCATAACTGACTATGGGAATGCGCCCCTGAGGTGACAGCCCTCAGCTGCTCATTTTTCTGATGTTTCTTTCAACAGTTTCTCCTCTCTTCTGTTTGTTGTATGAGCTTCTTTTCGCCCAATTTGAGGTAGCGCCGTAGACAGCATTGGCACTTAGTTACAGAACGTAGAGCAAACCACTACCAGTTGATCATCTTACAGAACGTAGAGCAACCACTACAGTTGATCATCTTACAGAACGTAGATCTTACAGAACGTAGAGCAACCACTACAGTTGATCATCTTACAGAACGTAGAGCAACCACTACAGTTGATCATCTTACAGAACGTAGAGCAACCACTACAGTTGATCATCTTACAGAACGTAGAGCAACCACTACAGTTGATCATCTTACAGAACGTAGAGCAACCACTACAGTTGATCATCTTACAGAACATCTTACAGAACGTAGAGCAACCACTACAGTTGATCATCTTACAGAACGTAGAGCAACCACTACAGTTGATCATCTTACAGAACGTAGAGCAACCACTACAGTTGATCATCTTACAGAACGTAGAGCAACCACTACAGTTGATCATCTTACAGAACGTAGAGCAACCACTACAGTTGATCATCTTACAGAACGTAGAGCAACCACTACAGTTGATCATCTTACAGAACGTAGAGCAACCACTACAGTTGATCATCTTACAGAACGTAGAGAGAACGTAGAGCAACCACTACAGTTGATCATCTTACAGAACGTAGCAACCACTAACGTCGATCATCTTACAGAACGTAGAGCAACCACTACAGTTGATCATCTTACAGAACGTAGAGCAACCACTACAGTTGATCATCTTACAGAACGTAGAGCAACCACTACAGTTGATCATCTTACAGAACGTAGAGCAACCACTACAGTTGATCATCTTACAGAACGTAGAGCAACCACTACAGTTGATCATCTTACAGAACGTAGAGCAACCACTACAGTTGATCATCTTACAGAACGTAGAGCAACCACTACAGTTGATCATCTTACAGAACGTAGAGCAACCACTACAGTTGATCATCTTACAGAACGTAGAGCAACCACTACAGTTGATCATCTTACAGAACGTAGAGCAACCACTACAGTTGATCATCTTACAGAACGTAGAGCAACCACTACAGTTGATCATCTTACAGAACGTAGAGCAACCACTACAGTTGATCATCTTACAGAGAGCAACCACTACAGTTGATCATCTTACAGAACGTAGAGCAACCACTACAGTTGATCATCTTACAGAACGTAGAGCAACCACTACAGTTGATCATCTTACAGAACGTAGAGCAACCACTACAGTTGATCATCTTACCGAACAGCAACCAACGTAGAGCAACCACTACAGTTGATCATCTTACAGAACGTAGAGCAACCACTACAGTTGATCATCTTACAGAACGTAGAGCAACCACTACAGTTGATCATCTTACAGAACGTAGAGCAACCACTACAGTTGATCATCTTACAGAACGTAGAGCAACCACTACAGTTGAACATCTTACAGAACGTAGAGCACCCACTACAGTTGATCATCTTACAGAACGTAGAGCAACCACTACAGTTGATCATCTTACAGAACGTAGAGCAACCACTACAGTTGATCATCTTACAGAACGTAGAGCAACCACTACAGTTGATCATCTTACAGAACGTAGAGCAACCACTACAGTTGATCATCTTACAGAACGTAGAGCACCCACTACAGTTGATCATCTTACACAACGTAGAGCAACCACTACAGTTGATCATCTTACACAACGTAGAGCAACCACTACAGTTGATCATCTTACACAACGTAGAGCAACCACTACAGCTGATCATCTTACAGAAACCATACACCTAGCCTTCACATGCTCTTTCAACAATGGTTTCTATTGTCATTTGTATTACACCATGAAGTTGCCAGCCCTTTGTACAACCTTTTACTAGTCGCCTTGTACAACATGCCTGATGGGGCAGCTGACCTACTCTGTCTTCGTATGCTCGGTGAACTTTACAAAGTGCCAGCGTCTTCATCTGATTCTGTAAAAAAAAATGAAGGTCAAACTTAAATTCAACATACTGAGGCTAAAGATAGAACAGACGAAAACATTGTTAAAAAAATGACAAGCGTAATATAAAATAAAAATAAGATAATGCAGACAGGCAAAGCCGTTCAACCCCCCTCCCCCCCCCCCTCCCCCCCCCATCCCCCCATCCCTAGGGTTTGGTGAAAAACATTTGCGGAGAAAGTATACTGTACCACAATAGTGCATTTACATTTTTTTTTAAAATTAAACCCGCCTCTTAAGTCCTATCTACGGCCCTGCAGACAGGTTTCCATTTACTACACTTAATTTAACTAAAAAAAACAAGAATGACAAAAAAAAAAAAAACAGTGGTTGCTATGAATTACTGGATGTAACTTTTATAATGTATAAACTTTTATAGTCTGAATAAAACATGAACTATATTCTAATATGCAGTGCATTCGGTTACAAACATCTTTTTCCTCACCTTGAATTCTTATCCTGTGTGTGTAATATGGTGTGCACGTGTGTGTGGTTTAAACATTATTACAGGTAGAATGGTTGTCTGTACACCCTGTAAATTAATTCTTTACACCTGGTATTTTGGTGCATGAAAAGATGCATGCGTCATTTCAATAAAAATAACAACGAAAGACACGACACTGAAGGCAGTTTTACAAAGGAACAATAGACAAGAAACGCGGTACTGTTCGGAATCAAGTCTTCGTCGGTAAAAGCGACAAAATAGGAAATAGACAAGACAAATAAATTCGCTCTCGGAAGATGTCAAACACCGCAGCAGAAAGTGTGTGTGGGGTGGTGAGAAGAACTAAATAAGGAAAATATTTTCAACAAAGAAGACCAGAGATATTGACAATACAAAATGTGAAAATACCACAACAAATAATAACAATTAATCAAAAAGAAAAGTCCGATCTGATAGAGAGAAAAGTCTGTAGCGATGAACGAATATCAACAGTAATGTGGCGGAAGTAAACAAAGACCGGAAGGTATTGCGCCTGTAGGAGTGGCATATATTACACTGGAAAGCAAACGCATAATACGTGCACGGAAACAAAAGAAAGAAACCAAAAACAAACACAAAGGGGGGAGGGTGTCATAGATATAAAATGAAGGAATAATAGGAAATAACAAGAAAGAGTGAGGAAGGAGAACAGAGAAATAGGAATTAGGAAGAAAACATGAACAATAGCTAAAGATAAAAAATAAAAACCAGAAAAAAGTGACAGAGGAAATACTACAGACGATAGGGGATGACAAATAATACGACTACATAAAGATATGAATTATGAACTAGTGATGGACATTCAATACATTTGAGGAAAGACAAGCCATAAAAAATAAAGTCAAGAGACTTACTATTTCCCTAATAAAGAAATAATCATAATAATAATATTTATAACAATAATTACTTAGTCGTTCATCTTTTACCCTGGGGTGGAGAGGTTTACCAGATAGAACGCAAATACTCTCCTATCGGCTGTCTTCCTCCTAGCCGGGTTCCAGTCTAATCCTCAGCCCTTCAAAGATTGTCTAATGTTGTCCTCCCAGCGGACTCTGGGTCGTCCAGGAGGTCTGGATCCCTGGCTCTTAGTTTCCCATGCTTGTTGTGGTAGCTGATCTTCGCCCATTCTGCAGACATGACCAAATCATCGTAGTTGGGACTATTCTACTTGGGTTGGCAGGGACTGGGTTTTGAGGCCCTGCCGTATCGTCTGGTTGCGAGCCATGTCTCTTCTTGTTACTTCAACCACCCTTCTCAGATACCTCATTTCTAAGGTTTGGAGCTGGCTTTTGTGGGATGTAGTAGTAGTAGTAGTAGTAGTAGTAGTAGTAGTAGTAGTAGTAGTAGTAGTAGTAGTAGTAGCAGCAGCAGCAGCAGTAGTAGTAGTAGTGGTAATAATAAAAATAATATTTCGCTTTTCTTAGAGAATCGTCAGATTTTTAAAATGTGATGATATTCTGTTTATTGATGGAATGTCCAACATCATTTAGCGTAATTTCTGTTACTAAGTTTAATGTTGGCTATATCAGTATATTTTTTTTTAATTCTTGCCCTTTTCATGTTCCTTTTTGTTACTTGTGTTTTGTTTCGTATGGTATTTTTTGGGTATTTTTATTCCCTTACTTTGCCACAAAAAAGCGTAACTTCCTGTCCTCGCAGCTAAGTTAACTTGCATGGCTCTTTTACCAGAAATTTTGCAATTTTCTTCGCAGACACATTTTTTCTTTTATATTTTTATTGTTTTGTTATTTTATTTTCTGACTTGCATTTTTGTTGTTCACTATATTCTTTGTTTCGTTATTTCTTTCAGTCTTGTTCTGTATTTTTTACTTGCTTATTTATTATACTCTCCCCTCCCCCCCCCCCCCCCCCCCCCCCCCCCCCCAGCCCCCCAAATATATTTATAGAATGTGTGATCACGTATACACACATTGGTCTCCTCGCTGCTGCTACGTAGTTCGTGTACTGTGGTGATACACAGTGGTTTTTTTATTACTTTTGAATAAGTAAAATTGCCGTTAGGTATTGGTGCTTTTGAATTTAATTCCCATCTTACGACGGGCTTTTACACTAGTTATATTAATAATGATGATGTTGCGATGCTAAACTGTTTAATATCCTCTCTCTTTGTGGACCTCTCATGTTGTTGTCCTTCTACATTCCTTGTTGTGACATAACCACAGCCTTCATCTTCTCAAAACATGCCCAAAGAAAGACGATTGGTTCCTTCTAATATGAGAATTAAGCTTCCTTGTCGCATTTCGTTTTTAACACACTTAGAAAAATCTAGGCCAAGAAAACGAACTTTGGTCCCGTCCCGTATCAGGTAATCAGAACAACCTAAACTAGTCCGTCCCGTATCAGTTGTGCAGAACTGCCGTTTAAATAAAAAACACTATTTTGGAGAAGTCATTTTTGAGTTACTTCCCTTGAAAGGAGTTCCGTCATCTTCGATCGGATTCCGCGGACGAATTTAGGCCTACTGCGATTTATTCTTTGGCTGGGTAGGAATAGATTGTTCTTGCTTCAGTATATCTATGGCCTGAATTTATACGTAGTGTTTGTATGAGTAGGACGAGTCTGTCTTATATATGGATATCTTTACATTTCTAAGTCGAACTATGTTGGTTGTCGCTAGAAAAGGTCAAAGGCTATGCAGCGGAAGTATCGCTAGCAGGGGGGGGGGGGGGGGGATTCATGGCTGTCATCCTGTCGGGATGTCGAATTTTGTTGTAGCCGGCTTATCGCCGAAAAAAGTGATCTATAAGTAAATGGGGAAAAGTGATAGTCATTTAGACATGTTGTATGTACTTTACCCCAGTGTTTATTCTCTTTTGCCAAGGAATGGCAAAGTTATATTTCGCATAGAAAGGTAAAACCACAATTTATTATGAACTTGGGCTTCGCCATCGTTGTCGATAAGCAGATGCACAGTGGTACTTTTGAAAAGAATATTTATTCAAAGGAAGATGACATTCCTATGTATCAGCACTAGATTATATGATATTATTCAATTACCTCTATGATAGAAGCTATGAAGAAATGAGGACATTTAACGAATGACCAATTTTGGTCTGTATCCAATAGTGAGTGAAGCTCACGAGAGAAGCACAGCC
Organism: Oreohelix idahoensis; assembly: GCA_024509875.1. Classification (NCBI taxonomy): domain Eukaryota; kingdom Metazoa; phylum Mollusca; class Gastropoda; order Stylommatophora; family Oreohelicidae; genus Oreohelix; species Oreohelix idahoensis. The sequence continues at coordinate 1,166,407 of JAMPIV010001466.1, forward strand.
ATGTTGAAATCCATATACTTTGTATTTATCGAGTGAGAAAAAGGGATGCCTGTACTATCGCTCGATGAACCAAGAGATCACTGCTACATGTGAGAACCCATGTCTGGGATTCCTATATCTTTATGGAAAAATATATATATTGAACTTTACGTGAAGGGATATTCGCTAGACGAGGTTAGGTCTAGGAGCCTTCCTATATATTGGTTATGGTCTGACGTGCCCAGTCAGTAAAGCCAGATGATTTACATGATGGAACTCTGAATGCTTATTTACGAATGCTCCATTATGATATTTGCCAAGCATGAATGCTAACTTAAGATGATATTCCTGTGATCAACATTATGCTGTCTATGTCGACATTTGTTCCTGTAACCATACACGTACTGTCCAAGTGTGCGTCTCATTAAATGTTATAAAAAGACCACCGTAGTTCCAGTACTTCTTGAATTCGAACAGTGTGAGTATGAGTGATGTACTACCAACCTGTCAACTCTATCGCATCATTCTACCATTCGCGTTCTGACATTCATATACACACTCATTGTCTACACTCACATTCTTGTCGGAGCCTCATCACGTTCCAGGACAAGATGACCTGTATGACCAAAACTGTGCTGGGTTTAATGAGTTGACAATCGTTACACTTTACTACACCAGTCCCAACATCTACATTTATCAACTGGTGGACATTCACGTCATTTAACAAATAAAGCGTGATTCAACAACTAGTAGCCAGTATGAGTTAACAACTACAGAGTTTAACAACTGGTGTGCCAGCTTCCTGGGTCAACCTGCACAGTGACCATATTGAGAAGTAAACTACTGAGACCAGACGTTCCTTGGGGTCTGTTACGACACACAAATACATCAACAGTACAACTCTACAGTGATGTCAGCGTGACCTGTCCTGTCGAGAGTATGCAGTAACTAGGTCAGCGTTTGTTGACATTTGGTTCGTTGGACATTTGCCATACAACTGACAGTGTTACACAGCAAGCTTGGTTGAAACATAGAACATTACACATCAGGACTGGAGAATATTTGACAGTGTTTGCGAAAGGAAATGTTATTGAACTGAGAAGTCCTACATCGATTGTTATCATTCACATCAACGATGGAGCTTCTATTTCTGTGTTGAATTTAAAATAATTAGACCAGAAGTATTTGTTTAATAAAGTACCACAGTACTGTACTATTAGGCAGTGTAACTGAGCCTTCTTTACAACACATTCTTTCTGCAACACTCTATTTACATCATATTGCCATACTATTTATGCATTTATGTATTTATGTTTAAATATTTATATGTGATATTTGTTTGTATCCAGCGGGTTGTTGTTTTGGTTGGGCGGTGTCACACAACAGAGTATCCCACGTAATAGAGGGTCTGATGTGTGCGTTTCTATAGGTGCAATTTTCTTGATTGAAAATTTGCTGCGACAGCTGTTGCTATTAGTGTTAGCTGTGAAGACTGTACTCATTGTTGTTTTTGTAATATTCCTCTGTTCTTTAGTTTGTTTTGATTTGTTTGTAATTTGTTGGTCTACCCTATTCTATCTTTCAGTTCTATTCTCAATTTATATTTATATACTGTGGCGTTATTTGTATTTGTTATCCTCTTGCGGTTTATCTTTTATTGTTTTTCCCATTTGATTTATTTCATCTCCGCAAATGTTTTCATGTTCTTCTGTATAACTGTTTTGTTTTGTGCCTGATCGACATACACTATTTAAAATATAGTTGATCATATAAATTGATGTACAAGAATCAACTGATAGTTAATTGCTATTACTAAAGGTACACAGTTGATGATATAAAACACTATTTCTGGTGCACTGCACTTATATTATAGAGTGAACCAGCAACTTATAGCTGTTATTATATAAGGATTTATACAAGACCTTTGTAAGGCTTGTTTCCCACAGTGATTGGGATAGTTAAGTACTATTTTCCACAGGTTACAAAGTTATCATACAAGGTCTTTGATTAAGACTAAGAAAGTGAATTTATTTACTTTTGCAAATTACTGATCTTATTAGACAAGATGTCTACATTAGATTATTTTATCACACAAGGCAAGGTTCTTGATAAGACTGGTCAGCAATTAGAAGAATGGGCAGTTGCTCAATATGACAAAGCATTAGCTGCAGAAGAGAGAAAACTTGCTGCTGCTGCTGAAGAAAGAAAAGCATTGATTGAAGAAAAGAAATTAGCAGCTGAGGAGAAAAGATTAGAAGCTGAGGAAAAAAAATTACAAAGAGAGGATGAACAAAAGAAATTGCAGATACAGACTGATGAAAAAAGATTCCAGATGGAAATGGAAAAAGAGAAAAGAAAAGATGAGGCTGCTGCTGAAGAGAAAAAATAAAAATTACAAGCTGCTGCAGAAGAGAGAAAATTACAAGCTGAAGCTCAAGAGAAAAAAGCAATAAGAGAACATGAACACCAAAAAGAACTTTTAGCATTTGAGTTAGAAAAGTTAAAGTTAACAAACATAAGTGATGGTAATCAAGCATCTGGTGGTAATGGTAAACCCTTTACTTACAAGGTCAAGGTACCAGCGTTCAACCCTTCCAGTGATGACATAACATTCTGGCTAAATAGATTTGAACGCTCGTGTCGAGCCCATAATGTGGACAAATCACAATATGCTAACCAGTTATCAGAAAATCTGAAAGGTGATTCTCTGACTAGTTTAAGTTTGGTTGAAGAGGCTGACAAAGATAACTATGATGTTATTAGGGCAGCCTTATTAAAGAAGTATCAGTTGTCTGAAGAGGGTTATCGGAAGTTGTTTAAGACAATGGTGCCTGAGGCAGGTGTAGAATTCTCAGAATTCATTGCAAGGACACGTCTTACATTTGATCGTTGGATTGAGCTATCCAAAACAGAAAAGACTTATGAAGCCCTTATGGACTTGATACTCAGAGACAAGATTATGTCAAGTATAAATAAACCTTTCCTCGAATTCTTACATGAGCGTAAACCTAAGTCTCTAAAAGAAATGGAACAGTATTGTACCCAATACGTCACTGCACATCCGGACGTAGCTATTAGCAACAGTAAGGTTAAAGAAGGTATGCCAGTTGCTTCTGCAACACCATACAACCCTAATCACTCTCACAAATTCCAAGGACCTCAAAATAAGTTTAATAAAAAAGGTAACTATTACAGTTATCAGAACCAAGGTAACCAATCATTTCAGGGTTCTTCTTCGAATACCTGGAGAAGAGCTGACAGCCCTCGATTCAGGGGTGGTCATAATTACAGGAACTTTCGCAAAGGAAGTCATTCTAGAAACTATCCAAGTTTTCCTTCATGGAGACAACAGGATCATAATTACCGAGATACTCATTATAATGAATATGATGATAGTAACCAAAGGAGCTATGATTCAAACCCGAGTAGGGGTTATAATAGTGGAAACAATGATAAGTACAGAGGCAATAATAACAGAGGTAGAGCACAATTCAAAAAAAACATAAAGCTCATTACCAGGCGAACTCTGCACAGCAAGAGTCCCACGAAGCCTATAAACAAAATAAAGATAATGATGACTCTAATAATATGGCATGTGCCGCTTTTGATTTTGGGAGAGCATCTCAGTGCCCCCAATGCAAAACATTATTTGAGCCAACCACAGTGTCTACTTTAAGCTGTGGCCATCCTCTTCCCGCTCTTCCTGCGTCAATCGCGCATGATGGGAGAGGTTCTCTTGTCTTACACAAAGGTTTAGTAAATGACAATCCAGTCTCAGTACTTTTTGATTCTGGATGCACAACTATTGGGGTTAGGCAGTCACTCATAGATCCTTCTCATTCTACAGGCAAAGTAGTCAAATGCGTAACATTTGGCGGCACCATAGAGAAATACTCTACCGCTATCATTAGGATTGCTACTCCTTTCTTCACAGGAGATGTACACGCATGTCTTTTGCCGAATCCGATCGCTGATCTTATCATCGGTCGCATTCACGGAGTCAAAGAATGCACTCCGGAGCAAATTTCCGTTTGGGAAAATCAAAATATGCAATCTGCTAATGCGGTAGTCACTAGAGCTCAAGCTCTCAATATGCCTGAAACTTCATCTGTTGAAGATAATGAAGTGCATAACCAAGATGATCCCTTGGTAATTTCTCGTGACTCGTTTATAAAACAACAAGAAGAAGATCCGACTCTTAAGAAATTCTTCACTCTTGTAACGAAAGGTGATCCGAATAAAGATTCAAATTGTAAATCTTGGATTACAATGAAGAATGGCGTACTTGTACGTATGGTGCAAGACTCCACTAAGTCAAGTCATTCTCAGATTCTTGTACCCAAGAATTTGAGAGTTAAGATCTTACAACATGCACACGACTCTCAGTGTGCTGGTCACATGGGTTTTTCCCGTACAAAGTCAAGAGTTCTTGCGGCTTTCTTTTGGCCTTTTGTGAACAAGGACATACGGATCTATTGTCGATCCTGTAAAGTATGTCAAGAAGTCAAATCCAAAGGTCCTCGTCATGCTGCGCCTATTCAGGCTGCAGATATTCCTATTCGTCCATTCCAGAAAATGGCGATAGACATCATTGGTCCATTCAAGATCAAATCTGCTAGAGGACATCAGTTTATCTTAACGTGTGTAGACATGTGCACACGTTGGCCAGAGGCTATCCCTCTAAAGAGCATTACTACCGCTGACATTGCAGATGCTCTTTGGCTTATATTTTCTCGGCTGGGATTCCCCGGAGAAATATTATCAGATCATGGCACCCAACTGATATCGGATACCATGTCTCAAGTAATGTCTACTCTACAGATAGAGAGATCTTTGAGTAGCATCTATCATCCTATGTCCAATGGGATGGTCGAGCGACTAAATAGAACACTTAAGAACTTATTAGGGAAGATAACTGAGGATCATCCTCAAGATTGGGATAGGGTTTTACCCGCGGCCCTCTTCGCGTACAGAGAGGTCCCCAATGAACATACAGGGTTTTCTCCCTTTGAACTTGTCTTTGGCGCGCGACCGCGCGGCCCAATGTCTTTGCTGCATGATCTTATAACAGCTGACAATATTGACGATGACACAAAATCTTCTTACGAGTATGTCATCGCGCTGAGACAGAAGATTATCGAAGCATGCAAATTGGCAACGTCCTCTTCTGAATTTGCTAAGCAGAAGGCAAGACAATTTGCTAATAAGAAGAGAACTTTACGACAACTTTGTCCTGGTGACAAAGCATTTGTTTTGCTACCTTGTCGTGAAAATAGACTCCTTATTAGTTGGAAAGGTCCGTACGATATAATATCGAAAATTTCAGATGTTGACTACATCGTCGATATCAACGGGAAGCATAAAACCTTCCACATCAATATGCTTACGGAGTTCCATGAACGTCCTGACTATCTACAGCCTATTTTCCAGGCAACGGACGATTCTCATGTCAAACATGGTCATTACTCATCACTGTCTGTAATACAGGATGAGGAAACAAGTTTTTCGGATGTTAATCTTCCGCTTCCAATGATCCCACTTCATTCTAGTGAATCATGGAAAGACGTTACTGTTTCTCCTGATTTGTCTCTAGGAGAACGGCGACAAGTTTCGTCTATGTTACAAACATTTCAGGATGTCCTCACTGACATCCCTGGACAAACTCATGTCATTGAGCATGACATTGTTCTAACTGAACATACTCCAATTAGGGTTAGACCTTATCCTATCCCTATACATTTCCAAACACAGGTTGAAAAGGAGTTGGATGAAATGATAGATTTACAAATAATCGAACCATCCACTTCTGCATATTCTTCGCCGATGGTTATTGTTCGAAAAAAAGACAATAACATACGTCTTTGCGTTGACTATCGCAAATTGAATCAAGCTACGAAGTTCGATGCTGAACCTATGCCTTTACTGGAAGAACTACTTACTCGTCTTTCTAAATCGCATTTTTTCACTAAACTTGATTTGTCTAAAGGATATTGGCAAGTTCCATTATCCGAACGCGCCAAACCTCTTACCGCTTTCTCTACTCCCAGAGGCCTTTTCCAATGGAATTTTATGCCTTTCGGCCTTATGAACGCACCAGCTACATTTGTACGCATGATGCGTCGAATCCTATCGTATCGGTCAGATGTCATTGCTTATCTAGACGACATCTGTCTTTTCAGCGATACTTGGGAAGATCACTATTCAGGGTTAGTTGAATTATTATCAACTCTGCGTGAGTATAACCTGACAGCAAAACCATCCAAAGCTTGTATTGGCTTTAGCGAAATTGCTTTCTTAGGCCATCGAGTAGGTCACGGTTTCTTGAAGACAGAAGACCATAATATCACTAAGATACTTAACATCTCTATCCCTAGGACTAAAAAGCAAGTGCGAAGTCTTTTAGGTCTCATACAATTTTATGGACGTTTCATTCCGAATCTGTCCTCTATCATGGCACCTCTCTCTACACTATTAAAGAAAGGGTCGCCTAACATGGTTCACTGGTCTCATGAATGCCAATCTTCACTAGAGAAGATCAAAACTATGTTTTCATCACCACCTATTTTAGTGTTACCTACAACAGATAAGACATTCGTTCTTCGTAGTGACGCTTCATCCACTGGGATTGGAGCGGCACTAATGCAAGAGTACTCTGGAACTCTGCATCCTGTAATGTATATATCCAGAAAACTTAATGCTGCAGAAAGGAATTACTCGGTTTTAGACCGTGAATTATTGGCAATGGTTTGGTCAATTCTCAAACTCCAAAGATTCCTTCTGGGCGCGCATTTCGTAGTGGAAACTGACCAAAAAGCTCTTACGGCTATCCAAAGTAAGAACTTGAAGAGCTCGAGATCAACTCGATACGCAATCGCTCTTCAAACCTTTTCATTTCTCGGTACGAGCTATCCGTGGTTCAGAAAATGTGATGGCGGACATTCTGTCCAGATGCCCACATGATGCCACTTAACTGTTAAATATTGGTTTTTTTTAATATGTATAACTTTACAACAGTTATTTTTTGTTTCTTTACTAAGATACACATTTGTAATTTAATAATAGAATGATGGTATCTCTACTTAGCGGTTTATTGATGTTTATTCACCGCTGTTCTTTGATGATTGTTTCTTCATAAATCATAAATTTAAGATTATAGTGTGAATTTTTGGTATGCATTGTATAATTACCAGAATTGTATTATACGTACATCACACCTTCCTGGAAACATTTATTCGTAGAGAAACAATTTCTCTCAGATTTTGAGATATATTCTCACCGGTCATATTAGGAATTATAGTTATTCCTGATATTTTCATCTGCGCAGTATTCTTGCGTTGTGAGCCTATTCTACGTTGCTCCTAGATGTATGTTTAAAAAAAAAAAAATTAATTTTTTTTTTAATCCCGGGAGGTGTGGTAAGACTGTAAAGTGCAATCTTTACTATCTTGCAATATAATACATTTATATACTTATTATGTTCGCAAATATTTTGTAAACAAAGTATTTCCTTTTTAAGTGCTTAAGGAGAAGTCATTTTTGAGTTACTTCCCTTGAAAGGAGTTCCGTCATCTTCGATCGGATTCCGCGGACGAATTTAGGCCTACTGCGATTTATTCTTTGGCTGGGTAGGAATAGATTGTTCTTGCTTCAGTATATCTATGGCCTGAATTTATACGTAGTGTTTGTATGAGTAGGACGAGTCTGTCTTATATATGGATATCTTTACATTTCTAAGTCGAACTATGTTGGTTGTCGCTAGAAAAGGTCAAAGGCTATGCAGCGGAAGTATCGCTAGCAAGGGGGGGGGGGTGATTCATGGCTGTCATCCTGTCGGGATGTCGAATTTTGTTGTAGCCGGCCTATCGCCGAAAAAGTGATCTATAAGTAAATGGGGAAAAGTGATAGTCATTTAGACATGTTGTATGTACTTTACCCCAGTGTTTATTCTCTTTTGCCAAGGAATGGCAAAGTTATATTTCGCATAGAAAGGTAAAACCACAATTTATTATGAACTTGGGCTTCGCCATCGTTGTCGATAAGCAGATGCACAGTGGTACTTTTGAAAAGAATATTTATTCAAAGGAAGATGACATTCCTATGTATCAGCACTAGATTATATGATATTATTCAATTACCTCTATGATAGAAGCTATGAAGAAATGAGGACATTTAACGAATGACCAATTTTGGTCTGTATCCAATAGTGAGTGAAGCTCACGAGAGAAGCACAGTCATGTTGAAATCCATATACTTTGTATTTATCGAGTGAGAAAAAGGGATGCCTGTACTATCGCTCGATGAACCAAGAGATCACTGCTACATGTGAGAATCCATGTCTGGGATTCCTATATCTTTATGAAAAATATATATATTGAACTTTACGTGAAGGGATATTCGCTAGACGAGGTTAAGTCTAGGAGCCTTCCTATATATTGGTTATGGACTGACGTGCCCAGTCAGTAAAGCCAGATGATTTACATGATGGAACTCTGAATGCTTATTTACGAATGCTCCATTATGATATTTGCCAAGCATGAATGCTAACTTAAGATGATATTCCTGTGATCAACATTATGCTGTCTATGTCGACATTTGTTCCTGTAACCATACACGTACTGTCCAAGTGTGCGTCTCAATAAATGTTATAAAAAGACCACCGTAGTTCCAGTACTTCTTGAATTCGAACAGTGTGAGTATGAGTGATGTACTACCAACTTGTCAACTCTATCGAATCATTCTACCATTCGCGTTCTGACATTCATATACACACTCATTGTCTACACTCACATTCTTGTCGGAGCCTCATCACGTTCCAGGACAAGATGACCTGTATGACCAAAACTGTGCTGGGTTTAATGAGTTGACAATCGTTACACTTTACTACACCAGTCCCAACATCTACATTTATCAACTGGTGGACATTCACGTCATTTAACAAATAAAGCGTGATTCAACAACTAGTAGCCAGTATGAGTTAACAACTACAGAGTTTAACAGTCAACTATATGAACCTTGTAGTCCAGTTGGACTTGTAAATAAAACGGATTGCTTATAAAACCAGTGAGTTATTGAATAAGCACGTTGTAGTGGAAGGTATGAATAAGCATAGATAACGTGACAGCCTGTGGTGAGTAATAAGAACTTGGGTTGCATCATCTTTCCTTCGGGTACTAACAGCTCTGGTGGTAACTAGTTACACTCGAGAGATTTCTCACAAAGATCACCAAAACTTCTCTCCCCTGTCACACATAAGACAATATTGATACCGGCGCCACTGTGACACTACTACTGCACCTATTACTACTACTAATACAACTACTGTACCTATCACAACTACAACAACTGAAACTACTTCCACCATTACTACTACTACTATAACAACAACAACAATTATTAACACTACTATTATTATTACTACTTCTACTGCTACTACTGCCAGTAGTACTACTACTACAGCTACTACTAATCCTACTACTATTACTACTTTTGCTACTACTATTGCTACTATTACTCTTACTACTACAATTACTAGCACTACTACAACAACTAATAGTACAATAACTACTACCACTACTATAACTACTAATACAACTACTCTAACAACTACTACAACTTCCACAATTCCTACTACTACTATTTGTCGCGAGAGGTTCAGATGGTGTTAAAATTAATAAGTTATCCTGGACAACAAGTTGTATCAGTTGATACCAGTATAGTGCCAGCTAAGAGTCTGGTCTTATAAGAAATACCCCCTTCTCTGAAAAGAGTAAGGGTGTATGGACATCAAAGATAGGGTCAAGCTGTATAAGTTTCCAGGTATGATGTTAATGTATTATCCTGAATCACTATGGGCTCCCTCTCATGATCCTCCCTTGATTTTATTATTATTTGTTATTGTTGTTGTGGTTGTGGTCTCTGCTAGGGGTATTAACAAAATTATTTATCAACAATAACATAAACTCAACTTTAATAAGTAAGTAAGACTGCTGATAAATATTTACAATTTATTTAACCTATACCGTTTCTCTTTTCGGTTAGGAAAGTTGTAAATGAAATCAAATGTATTTACACCATGAAATTAATACACATTGAAAAATAATAAATAATCTCAAAAGTCATTCACTTTGTTGAAGGTTATCACTTTGGGTAGTTATCTCCTTTTGAAGAACGTTGATGTGATACTAATAAGTTATGCCACTATTACGTGACTGTGAAGATAGTACAACTGTCCATGATCTGCCTCCATACAATGATTTGGTCTAGTATAAAATACAAAATAACACCTTGATCCATACATTAAAACAATTCCTGTCATTCTTCCTTATATTCCAGGCATGTGTCCCATTTCCTCAAGAAACATTTCTTAAAATGCTTTTCCAAACCTACAGACACAATTCTGCTATCATTCTCAATTTAATTTGAATGTACACAGGCGGGTTAGTCCTTCAGAAATTTCACAATGGTTGTAGAAACACGTCTACACACTTACCAACACACTGTAGTGAATCATTAGCAAATCATATAATTATATATATATATATATATATATATATATATATATATATATATATATATATATATATATATATATATATATATATATATATATATCTTTCTTACCCTCAGACACACACAGACGAGCTGTAAATGGCAAACTTGATCTGCTCTCAGGTACAACTGGCAAAGGCAGTCTTCATTTACAAGTTACCGCTTCTTTCTGCTCGTTGTGTTTTTCAAATCTTATGGCCCCAATTTAGCAAGGGCAAGGTCTATTTATACTAGCACATCCGGCGTATCGGAAAGCAGGGGGCTAACGGGTTATTGTAAATCTCAAAATGAGGTATATTTTGTCTCTCTGTTCAATTATGAGAAACTAGTTTCCCCATTATCTTTCTTATTTCTGGAGCGATTTTATTCACCTAAGGCTTAAATTATACCCTGAATTAATCTTTATCTTCCTAGCTAAAAATCTTATAGTCTCCTACGTGCATTCTATTCTATGCATATTTTAAACACCTAAATTAGGGACTAACCCGATGTGTCGAAGCCTTTTCACTCAATATATCTTTCTTAATAAACTACTTTTAGTGGAAGTCTTTCCATCTACCTCTAACGTAACATTCCTGTTGTAGAATTAGAGACCTCTTCTAAGTGGAACCTCTTTCCTACTTATGTAATTAATTTGCATCCTTCACTCGGTTGCACAAATGAAGACTGGCCATTTTGCCTTTCCAAGGCTATAGTAAACACACGAATAAGGAAGTCTTTCCATTGGCTAGTGTATCATACAATTTCTACAATGTATGGCGCACAGTTTCGTCAGAGTTACTCAGGATTACACAGAAGCTGTGTTGTGAAACAGACTAACTCACGACACTATTACAACAACAACAACAACAACTATTAATACTACTATTACTTTAACCTCTACTTCTGCTACTGCTAATCCTACTACTATTACTACTACTGCTACTACCACTCCTACTCCTACTACTACTACTATTACTACTACTACTGCTACTACTAATCCTACTACTATTAATACTACTGCTGCTACTACTGATATTATTACTACTGCTATAACTTTTTACTACTACTACTACAACTATTACAGCTATTATTACTACTGCTGATACTACTACTATAACTTCTACTACTATTACTCATTCTACTACCATTACTACTACTTTTACAACTAATACTACTACTGCTACTACAACATTTACTACTACTACTGATACGAATACTACTACTAACTTCTATTACTAATACCACTACTATAACTGCTACCTCTACTATTATTTTTACGAGTGCTGCTTCTATCACTACTTCTATTACTGAAAATGTTGTAACTAAGAACATTACTACTGTTACTGTTGCCACGACTACTGCTAATACTACTTTAACCCCTGCTACTATTATTACGTTTACTGCTACTATTACTACTTTTATCAATTAAAGTGTTGCTACTAAGAACATTACTACTACTGCTACCACTACTACTACTACTACTACTACTACTACTACAACTACTACTACTACTGCTACTACTACTACAACTACTACTACTACTACTGATGCTAAAATGCTAGTGCAGGCCTGAGCACGCACTGTTCAACATAATGCTTTGAGATTCCCCTTACCACCCTGACGGACTAACCGAGTGACAGAGTCAACGTTAATATTGTGATAAAAAAATATAAAAGAATATTTTAAACACAGGCTTTTAATGTACTAAAAAACCACAAATAATATAGCTTTCAGTAAACGAAATGTAACATCAAATTGACAAGAAGCGTGGGGCGCTTAAGCGCTTATCATATATTTTATCAATAAGTGTCTAATGAAGTATAAAGCAGAAGTTAATTTCATGTAGAATCAGCGCCCCAGGCTTTGTGTCAATTTGATGTTACATTTTTTACTACAAATAATAAACTCCGTGAAAAATTATTTGTGGCTTTTTAGTGCATTAAAAGCCTGTGTTTAAAATATTTTTTTTTCTTCTTTTTAGTGTTATTTTGTTGTTGTTTGTACATTTAAGTCACATGTAATCGATCCGCTAATGACATTATCAGTTTGCGATAAACGAGTCCAGAGCACAGGAGGCGGATTTCATTATTCAGTATGTTACACGTAGTTGTCAGTTGCATGTGTGTTTGTGCACGCGCGTGCGATAGTGTGTGTGTGTGGAGGGGGGGGGGAGGAGAAGTTTCAATATTTCTCTCAAGAAAGACAATTTTGTTGGAAAGAATACACCTAGATTATTTGCAGTTATCGCCCATTTCACTGATGAAACAATACAAACCACAAAAAAATTAATATTAATTTTAATGTTATTCATTTTATTATTTTTACGACTGATTATTATATTGTCATCGGGAATACACAACTATGCCAAGTTTCAGAGCTATTGCTCATCTGGAAGTGATTGAAAAATCGATTGCAAGATTTGAAGGTGACACGCGTTGCAAGTTAAAGAAAAGCCTGTAAAAACAAAATTATAGGAACGCATTTTTCGCACATGTAGCCAGTAGCGTACTAAGGGAGGTGCGAGGGGGGCGGTCCGCCACGGGTGACATCCAGGAAGGAGGTGCTATCGGACACTATTAATATAGTACTTACTGTTAAAATGTTACTTACTACTGTGTTTCTTTATTGGGGAAGGGGGTGTCACAGGTAACATCCGCCCCAGGTGCCAAGTACTTTAGGGACGCCTCTGCATGTTGCAGTTACATTACATGGTAATTCGATAGTCTTGATGCCTGGCACACATCTTTCTTGCTGCGCGGCAATTGGCACTTGGGCTGAGGGGTTCAAATTGCAGGAGTACCTTTGACATACCCATTAATTATGTTATGTAGCGTGTTGTACCTTTATATTGTTTAAAATATACCAGAGTCGGAGCTATACATTGTGGGTGGGGAGGGAGGGGGGGGGGAGAGAAAGAGAAATAATGAGATAGGCGTTAAGTTGAGAGAAGAGAAAACAAAAGAAAAATTTCATAAGAAGGATAAAAAGGTAAAGGAACCCGTTACACGCCCATTGAGGCATATTGGGAATATGGTGTTAGGCCCATATTATCTTGACCATCGGCACACGAGGGGTGATGTGGTCGGCATCACGCCGGCCGCCTTAAAAAAGCAGACGAGTATGAAAACGATAACAATAAAGAAATACAGGCAATACATAGCTAGATGATTGGGGGGAGCAGACAAGACACAATATGATGGGTAAATACAACCAAAGTAAAACAAAAAAAAACAAAAAAAAAAAACAGAACACAGAACTAAATATAAAAAATAGTCAAGAAAGAACTAAATGAGAAAAAGCAGAAAATAAATAGCAATACGATCAAACGATATAAAGAAGTAAAGAGCCTGATGACAAAAACATGTAATAAAGAATGAGATGACAAAATCAAAAAAGAAAGAACTGAATAACAAAAATCGACACAGACTTCGACATATGCCAAAAGAATTACACATGTAGGAAGAAATTGGTACTATTTTTTGAAGAAAAAAAAAAGAAAAGAAAGAAAGATAGAATGAAAAGGTGATGTATGGAGATAAAAACATAGACTCATGAGTAAATTTAAAAAGCTGTAGTAAGAGAAAAAGAAACAATCAAAACAGAGGAATAAAAATAGAACAATGAATGAAGAATAATCAAAAGAAATTAATTAAAAAATTACACGTGATGGTGATCTAAAAATAGCAATTACGGTTGCGTAATATGTTTTAAAGCCCACAAAACTGAATGACTCGCTTTATCGCACGATGGGTATCTACGTGAGGCTGTTATCTAGGAAATGACCTGAGTTTGAATCGATGTACAAACAAACCGTTAACACTTTGTCGACGGTAAGGAATCTTTCATCAGAAATGTCCTGCAACACGAACAAAATATTTCATAAAAGAGCAAAGAACCGTTTGTTTATACGGAACTTCCACCTCACAATGTGTATTGACATTTCGCTCGGTGCGTGGTTAACGAAATACCCTCCTACTCTACAATAATTCAACGTGCTTACTAAATTGCATCAGATCGTCTTTCCTGGACATCTATATAAGTCAAATCGCAGGGAACTAACGGTGAAGTCTAGGTAACTTGCAAGGTGTTCATGATTTATTTTATTTACCTGTTAACGTAGGAAAATCGATGGTCAACACATTTTTAATTTGAGATTATTTGTGTTTTTTTAACTTTAAAAAAAAAAAAAAGCCTGATCAACACTTCTTCTTTTTCTTCTTCTTCTTCTTTTTCGTGTGCTATAACAGCTAGGCTAGGTGTTCATGTCTCCCCACAACTTACTATCCCCAGTGGTGTTTATCTATTCTGTTGCTAACTTCTCTCAAATCCACCATGTCAAACTGACAAGTATCTTCTTTCTTTGTCGTCCTCGTGCTTCTTTTTTCCGTCAATGTTTTCCTAATGTTACAATGTATTCCAGCTTTCATCTTCTCAACTTCTAAATTTAAAAAAAAAAGGAAAGGAAAACAAAATGCTTCCTTTACGCACTGGCACTCGCATTTCTCTTTATTTTCTTATCTTTCTGTCCATGGTATTATTATTAGACTTCTGTAAAACCACATCTATGTGGCCTCCATGAAATGTATTCTTGTTTAGTAATTGTCCCTAACTCTCGTATCGTAAGACAGGAGTGCATGGCTGAATTTAGGTGTTCGTAGATGGTGACCACTTTTACTCTGAAATGGGCAATAAAAAGGGGTTAGCAAGGGAAATAATTTATTTGGCCCTAGGCCAGCGGTTCCCAAATTTGTGAACCCCATACCCCTTGGCATTCGGTAAATTTTTCGGTACCCCTATTCAATATGAAAGGAAATACATTCTAGAGTTTACCGAGCAGATGAACATTAAGGTTAATACAGGGTAATTTAAAAGTCTCCATGCATAGGAACAAATGGTAATAAACTCTCACTTTATTCACAATACATGCTCTACATAGTTGCCATTCCTTTTAAAACAAATACAGATCCGCCTCTCTCACTCTGGTGAACTGGCGTTGACACATCTGGCGTTATGCGCGTAATTGCTTTTCGAATGCGTTCCTTTACGTGATTCATGTTTCATACCTTTTCCTGATACACCATCGCCTTCACCTGCCGCCAAAAGTAACAATTAAGTGGACTGATGTCTGGGAACTTCGGAGGCCACTTCATGGCGACCATAAGGAACATTACACCCCATGTATGAAGACTTTTTAATCAACCTTTTCATAACATTTTTTTTCTGTTTTTTAAATACTTTATTCTTATCTATGAGAATATCTTACAGGAGACACTCGTAACTTTTCAAATAACAATATGTATTCATTTCTATCATAAAGGCATATGTGTGTCCTGATTCAAAGACAAAGGAACCAGGAATCACAATCAATGTTAATTACAAGTTATGTACAGAATGAATTAATATGAATCTGGTAGTGACATATATTATTAAAAAATATCCTATGTGTGTCAGTTGTGTAATAGTAGTATGAGGTAATACTGGTTTTGTTTTGTTCAAGCTCTGTTGGTAGTTGTCATCATGACTTCAATAGTTTGTCTTAAGGAAACTAGTATTGGAGATGTTCTCAGTTCCTGATATTAAGACAATTAATTTCCCCTCTTAATGTTAAATTTATAAAGTCATTTCAAGATGAGGGGACATAATGTTGAGCTCAGCTGGCCAATTCGCTTATCTGGCGTGATGGCGGCAGGAAAGGACTCCTCTGCTCGAATTCTCCTCTGGGCTCAGGAGACACCTCACTGATAGCTAAAAAGACCAAGGAGTATGCTGTCCGACTCTGGATTCAGCAAAGCTCTGACCAGGTGCTGCTCACTACCATCAAGACCACGGTCCCTGAAATCAAGAAGGATGTACCTTCTACTTCATAACTAACTCAAACTCTCTTGTTACACTGATCACAACACAGCACAAACATTGAGTTCAGAGCATTAGGCCAACTGTCAGCTTCATTTGAAATACTTTATTCCAGTATTACCCTTCTTAATGGTTACTACGCCTCTGCAATTCCAGCATTATTTCTTTCTAGTCAATCATCTAGGTGTCAGTGTACTGTTTGGCCATTCCATGCCGTTTTACTTCTCTCCGACACCCTCTGTTCAGGCTGGAGCATTACAGGCTTTACCTCACGTTGGCCACTGAACTACACATATATATACAGGCATAAATCAACAATTCACATTCAATTTTCATTAAAAGATATTGAATGGTTCAAGCTTACCACAATTCATACGAATAAACACAGATACGTTGATTAGCAATGAATTCTGGCACAAACTGGCACAAATTCCCATCTGCTTATCTTCCAGGCTTTTATTGAGCCAAATATAAGCTGGCTTCAACGCACTGATGCTTTATCAAGCTTATTTAAACCAGTGGTTTCGAACTAACGCTCCCAAGTGTGTATATCAGCGAGTCTGACCAATGAGCCCCGTTTCGACAAGTGTTTGAAAAAATGTTACCTTTCCCCGTCTCCCCTAACAACCAAGATAGTATTTATAGCCCGACCAATCGTGGTTAGGCTTTCATTTGTTGCGCTCCAATCAATGGGGAGTTTACATGGTAGGCTATTTATGTAACGTAAGGTTTTTTCAAACACGTTATAAAAAAAAATTTTATGAGCAGAAATGATTCCATGCTGTCAGGCATCCTCACTATTTTATTTTGGGTATAATTTATTAATTCCTGGACTATTTGCGTAACGTTTTACATATTATTTGTCAGCAAGCCCTAAGGAACCCAAAAATACTAATTTAAAGGAGCTACGTGGCTGCATTCAAAATATGCAATTTCTTCTACCTCCTGTTTCGAAGATGTGCTGTCTGGGTACTGTTATGTTTTCAACCGTAAACCCATCTAATGTTATCTTTTCTAATAAGAGTTGTTTATGATTTATAAACCTAACTCTGGGAAAGGGTAGTGTATTTTATCACTGTCCGTCTGAAAAAAAATTAGTGCATGTAGACTTACACGCGTGATGGCAGCATTTGTGTATCGCGCGACGCGTGTTGCATGCGTTCCTGATTTTCAGCCCTCCCCTCTCTCTTTATCCTTTTGTCCATCTGTTCGTTCGTTTTGGTAACGCAGTATAATTAATGTTAGGATTAATTTAGGTCATTACGCAGTACGTCTCAATGTTTTTCTTAGAAATGCAGCACACGTTTCATTGAAGAAGGCGGGTAATAATACAGTAAGCTTTTATATCAACGTGAAAGCGTTACAATTTGCAGACGAAGCAGAAAACAAGGGGGATTTCGAGTACATTCTTTGTGACAGCACTGTTATTTTCCCATTGCTCTTCTCTTTATTAATTTTATTTGTTAGGCTTTATATTTACCTAATAATTTATATATGTGGATTAGAATATTTCACGACAATAAGATTGTTAAATGATTATCAGACCACGTCAAATAAATTAGTGAGATCCTAAACACTGGATTGGAGAGAGGATGTCAAGTGATGTTCTCAATGAGATCCAAACACGAAAACAAAACGTAGGCTGAAAATGGAAATGAGAGTAATTCTTTCACAAAAATGTCACGAATAAAACTGTTCATTCACAAAACCTGTCAGAGGGCTCGCTGATTTATTTGTCTGTATTCTATAAACGTTTAAAAACTCTATAATACTGTTAAAAAAAAAAAAAAAAATTAAATCCAGGACTAAGATAAGAATTTTCAACTCAGATATCAAGTCAGTCCTATTGTATGCCTCTGAATCGTGGAGAATAACTAAAACATCAACCAAAAAGCTACAGACATTCATTAACGGGTGCTTGTGGAGAATAGAAGGATTGAAGATAGTATGACAATATTACCAATATGGAACTGATGACAAGAATCAGACAAGTGCCAGTGGAACAAGAGAAGAGGACACTGGCGATGGATAGGACACACACACACACAGAATTAATCTGTTGATAGCAGTACAATGCAGTTCTTGTTCTGGAATGCCCAGGGAAAGACAGGCAGAGGTAGAACAAAAACACACGGAGAAGAGAAATACTAAAAAACTAAAGGGAGAGGGAACAGAACAAGGGTTACAACTCCTGTTTAACTTCTTCAACGTTACTAACATAACCCCCGTGTAGTTTCCGCGGGTCTCTGAAGAGACAAAGATAGATTAGGACTACTATAACTCCAGGCATGTCGTACATGGCAACTAGTATGTGGTTGCTCATGGGGGACTGGCAAACTCATCACATAAAGGAAATTATCACAAAAATAACCGCTGCAAAGTTGTGAAAGCTTGGTGCCGTCTTCCTGAAAGGGACTAGATACAGTGGTGGATCCCAAGCTCCGTGAATATCGCCAATAGTAATAATGATGGAGACTACTAATATAGTAGGTCATTCAGTGCACTTGTGTTCTTAATACATTTTTCTTCTTGTTGTTTCTTTTGCTACTTAAGCAGTATGGAATCATCATTGCACCTGGTCCTCTTGCAATAAGTTTGCATCAACGTTTTCGTGCGCTTCTGCAGCGGTGGTGGCAAGAGCGTACAAAGACTTTATTGCAAGATTCCTGCAAGTTAACAGCTTCAATGGTGACTCCATAGGGAGGGAAAAAGAAAGCTATGCTGAAAGAGTAATACCACTTCTTGTTCTCATTGACTTCAGCAAACAGCGATATGTTGTTAAAATAATTTATTTACTCTTGTCTCCATTCCCCAGGCATACCACAACGAGACTATTAGAGCCACTCTATCTGAGCCACACATTGATCTTCCCCAGAATTCACCATGTTTGGTCGGCTGTTCTTCTTTCTTGTTGGCATATACACCGGTGTGTTAGCCAATCAGAAATATAAGATGCCTGAAGCCCCGACTCCAAGTGAGGCTTGGGAAAAAGCAAAAGCCAGATTTGATGAGCACAGACGAGATGAACATGAGGAACATAAAGGCTACCGTTGCCATCCTTGGTTCAGGAGGCCATTTCACTCCGACTTCTATGATGATCCAAAAGTAAAGGAAATAATTGAAAATATGAAATCTTTGGAGAAAAAATACAGGAAAGAGGAATCTACGCCTGAAGAAAACTGACACCTGCCATATTATATCCCAGCATCAACCAGAAGTCAAGCTTCACAATCATTTATATTTAACTGTTCAGGACCACTTCATTTTATATCCAAGACTAGATTACTCACAGAGTTTAATTTTCAGCACATCTGAAGCTATAAATGACATGCAGTATGACTTTCAGCACACTTCAAGTTCCAAATGACGTGAACGATTTGACAGTTATGACACTTCAAGGTCCAGATGACATAAACAGTTTGACTTTCAGCACATTTCACATTCCATAATGCGTAATGTGTATTGGCTCAGCCATTAATTTTCACGCTTACAGTTGCTACAAAGCTATCCCCAGCAATCTTTACACGATACTAGGTCGAAAAAAAGAAAGCCACTGATAAATACTACACGATAATGGGTCGACAAGCAAAAACCAAAGACGATCATTACACAATACTGAAACAATAGACACGAGAAAATCATACAGGATCTATAGGCAAAAGGCGGTGACGATCACTATACGATACTGGATTGATAAACAATAAAAAAAAAAAGGGGGAAGATTTTCATTAACCAATAATTCCAATAGCATCACATAAAGGACAACATCAGTACACCTTTTGAAAAATATTTCTCAAAGAATTAATATACACCTACACCGCTCTTCCCTTATACTGAAACTTCACCGTACCTTCGATACTATGACGCGGGGCCTTAGACATAGTCCTCGCTGCGTGTTTTGATCACCTGGCTTCTTAGAAGGTCACTCTTCAGTGAAGCATACACTGACAGTTTCATAAACGACTGATGAGAAAATGACAAGCAAGATTATTTATTGAATATTTCACCTGATGATGCATGTATCATGCTGTTTAGAAATAATGTAATCATGCATTTAAATCGTGTCCTATCTCACCAACATTATAATGTGCATAAAAAAGTGACTGAATTTAGAATGAATTTCAATATCCAGTGACAGAGAGAGCAAGGAGAGAGAGTGAGAGAGAGATTATTTCAAGCTGAATGAAAATTTCATTAAGCAAACAAAGAAGTTTAGCTTGGTTCAGAAAGAAATGAAATTCACTCTTTAGAAAAGCTTACCTTGGTTCAGAAAGAAATTCACACTGTAGAAAAGCTTACTATGCTTCCGTTCTGTCGGTTAAGGTCTTTCTTGTCTTTTTTATCCCCGTCATGTCAACATCTAATTCACTCTGCACGAGTTGTTGGTCTCCTTCTGTGTCTTTTACCTTAGAGATGCCACAACAAGAACTGGCTTGTAACGCTATCAACTAGTGTCTCTCAGTGTGTATTCCGTCTGTCAATTTCTTCTCCTCCCATCATGTTCCACTGACACTTGTTTGATTCTCGTCATTAGTTCTGTCACGAACGGTTTATAGAATGAATGTCAGTACTCATGCTCCGATGGGAACTAGAGGTATTGATGTAAGTTGTGAGTTGAAGTGAGCGAATGTTAAGTTTGACTGTGGGCATGAATGCATTAGGAGCAGTAAGCACTAATGTCGAGTTCACGGGCATGACTGAGTTGTTGTGAACGAAGTGGTGGTGAAGACTGGGCAGGTGTGAAAAGGGTCATGTGTGGTAAGGCATTCGAGAGAGAGATTGGAGCGAGAAAGTATGTTGAGTTATAGTGACATTCGTTCCATTGGATGATGTTCCAATTATGTACCTCATACATTGTGCATTTCTTATGATTCTTGGCCAAAGTGGCAGTCTGCCTGTGTTATTGTGTTATACTCAAGTTTGTGACATAAAGTCGTGGAATATCGTACCTACGTGTTGGAGTTCAGTGAGTTAACATTAACTGTGAATAACGAGCCATGTTTGTCGCTCCATGTATAATGTAACATATATATTTTTGTCAATGTGCACTCACAGCTAAGCACTTGACAAGTTCCAAATTGGTGATCTTGTTGTTCTAGTTCAATCCTTCTGTTCTAATGAAGCACCAATTTATGGGAGTCTGTAACTTCTTGGCTGTCTTTTTTGTTGTTGCGTTTGATTTCTTTGAAGTAACAAGAAGAGACATGATCCGCAAGGCCTTAAAACCCAGCCACTGCAGATCCAAGTAGAACAGTCCCAATTACGATGGTTTGGCCATGTCTGCAGAATGGGAGGAGATTGGCTACCACGACAAGCATGGGATACTAAGAGCCAGCGATCCAGACCTCAATAACGTTCCAGAGTCCACTGGGAGGACAATAGATAATCTCTGAAGAACCGAGGACTAGATTGGAACCAAGACAGGAGCAAGAAAGCCGATAGGATAGTATTGTGCTCTCTCTCCCAACATCTACACCTTACGGTAGAAGAGAAATGACTAAGTAAGGGTTTTGTTTCTTTTAATTTCCATTCATTTTCAGATACTGTAGTGGTGTTTGATGGTATTGTATGATGTTGATATTACTTAATGTAATTGTATGAGGCCAGCTGTGAAGGCTCCTGAGATAAAATGTAGTTGAGAATTGTCAGAAGGCCTTTCTTGCTACCACTACGACCTCACACTTAATTTTTTTTTAAATGAATGTGGCTACGTAAAGTGTCTAGGGTTATGATATGTAGTGTGGTGTAATAGGTTATAGTTATACCCACAGATATTTAACAAGACTAATAATATTAATAAATGTTAAAATACACTGAACTAACTCACGTGTGTAAAATTTTTTGATAGAATTACATTTATTTTGTTCTGGATCAATTTTTTAGGTTGACCAGAACTTAAAAAGGATTTAGAGATTATGAAAGAAATGCATGGAATATTATATCATAAATGCAATAGTGTACATATATATGTACTATACTAGTTAGTTTTATTAAAATGTTCTAGTAGTCATCTACTTGGGAGGATAGTTAATGTTTGTGCTGTTGGGGTGGCCTCATCACACCTGTCTATATTGACTACACAGTGTCCAGAAAATGGTGGGAATTTTTATGGGGGTATTAGTAACTAAACGGTGTTGGTGAATGTCCAGCAGACCAGAGGCTCACTCATCTTGTAGTTGTAGCTCTGGTGCTGAAATCTTGAGGTCCCACCTCTCCGTGCTGGCGGGCAATAATGGTGGTCTCTGTCACAAGTACTGCACAGATACACTCGAGTAAAGTCACCAACTGAATAGACACTGCTTGGTTGACAACAGAAACTCACAGCTCTGCAATCAAAGTATGGGCCATGTGTCAAAATCTATTCTCTACCCACGTCTGGACACAACACTGACACAACAACCACATCATACAGACAGGTCAGATCTCTCTGACCAAACAGCACATTTACCATGGTGGTTTTACATCAGATAGATCCTCCCAGACCATAGATTCTGAAAAATATTTATTAGTTTTCTGCCCTAAAAGAGGATAGGTAATATGTTTCATTATTCTCAACACTTGATCTGTCTTGCATAATCCTTGCTGGAGTTTATGTACATTGTTGGTCCCTAGACCCTGACTTGGGCGGGGGGTCTAGAGCAAATCCCTACTTGTTTGTAAGGCTAGATTTCGATATGGCAGTATCAAATCACTCAAACATGAAACAATATTCAAAATATATAAGGAAATAATTTCAATCTTACCAGATTATGAATAAATAACACAGAATTGCTAGCAAAACTCAGCTGAGCTGCTGGCTATAGTATGGCGTCCCTAAATTTCTTTCACTTTCTTTCATATGGAAATCACCACACTTTAAAATCTGTGTCTATCACTGAACAACTATTGAAGAATGGCCCCACTTTCGCGTCTGAGCGCTAATGATATGATTGTCTGTGGCCAATCACTGCCTAGGTTTATTTTAAATTCAAATTTCCTACACTAAAGTCATTTCAGTCATGCTTCAGTCAAGTATGGATGTTTATCTGTTAGTCTGTCCGTCTCTACTTGTGTTTCAACAAAAATGTACTTGATTTTTGAACCAACCTTTCTCTCCCCTCCAAAATTTTGTCGTTAAAAGTTATTTTTAGACACAGCCACCACAATATCCCCTCTCTTCCATACTACGTAGATTTGAACACCTGCGTCTCAAGGTCGTGTTTTTTTGTGCAATATAGCGACACTTTTAGATTCAATACAGTCTGTCGATGATGTAAACTACACTGTCTTTTGTCATTATCTTCAATATTATCTATCCGTCTGTAAAATTAAGACCATATTAGTTCACTGCTCAGAATGGGCCATCCGGCCAGCTAATTTTTATATTCCTAACATTAATATTAAGAAAATTTTACTTTTTAATTTTTGTAATATTCCAAACATCTGCGTTTTAGCCGCTGAATTCAAATCAAGGGCTTGGTATCGCGCAAAAGCGTCCAATAAATGACTGTGGCGTAACATATCTATGTCCCTTCTGTCGAGTTGCTTACTTTTTATGTCAACTTGGGAAACGTGACTTTTCTCCGTTTCCCCCCCAATTGCGTCTCCTTAGCCTTTCTAGTCTCACGCAATCTTTCCAGTCATATTTTTTTCCTTTTTGATCCGCCGTTCCCCTCCTGTCTAGCAAGTCAATTATTATGGAGGATGATGACCCGCGGTCTAGGCGATCATGTACTATTCGCAGCCTACGCATTATGTTTTTATCCTTAAATGTTATCTTTGGAGGTATTTTACCGTTGTATCTCTGTCAATTTCACTACACATCTCCCCACTTGAAAACATGCCTATGGCAAGTTCCAAAACCAGCGATACACATAGGTAAAATTACTCCTCACGTCTGCCACTACTCTAATTTTGATCACAGGGGTGCCGACTGAGGAAATCTGCACCGACATTCAATTTGCCTGGGATATATTGGATACTAAACTGATAAGGTTGAAGCAACAAAGACCACCTCAGCAATCTTGCGTTTTCATGCTTAGCCTGAGACAAGAACACGAGAGGCTGATGGTCCGTCTCCACCACAAAAGTCCTACCATACAGATAGATTTGAAACTTCTTTATTGCCCAGATTAATGCTAAACATTCTTTTTCGCTTGTGGAGTATCCTTGTTCCGCCTTATTCAATTTGCGGCTTGCATAAGCGACTGGTTTAAGTTCCCCATCAGGTGAAGCTGATCTTTGCAACAAAGCCCCTCCTAGTCCTACATTACTTGCATCGGTTCTTAAGACAAAGTCCTGTGTCAAATCAGGCAGTTTGAGAATAGGCTTGCTAGTGAGTTTTTTCCTTTAACTCTTGGAACGCTAGTTCACATTGTGCAGTCCAAATAATTTTATCTGGAAGTCCCTTGCGAGTCAAATCAGTCAGAGGAGCACATATAGCGTTAAAATTTTTGATGTATTTCTGATAAAATCCGCATAACGACACGAATGATCGCACGTCTTTTTTTGTTTGTGGCCTAGGTGCTCTCTGCAGTTTTTCCAAGTTCTTAGGATCAGGGGTCATATTACCCTGATATACAGTGTGTCCCAAGAATTCCAACTCTTTGCATCCAATACAACATTTTGTTGGCCTAGCAGTTAAGGTCGCCTCCCGAAGTCTATCAAACAACATCTCCAGAGCTTCAATGTGTTCTTCAAATGTCTCTGTGGCGACGAGAATATCATCCATGAAATTCGTGATACATGGGTTATTCAGGGGATCCAACAATTTGCGCATCATCCTTGAAAACACACTCGGAGCATTTTTCAGTCCGATTGGTAGCATATTGAATTCATAATGTCCATCCGAAGTGCTAAAAGCCAAATAAGGTCTCACTTCAGGCTTCACTGGGATCTGGTAATAGCCTTTACTAAGATCCACCTTTGAAAAGTATTTTGCCTTGTTCAGTCTGGCAAATAACTGTTTTGTGTCTGGTAATGGATCCACTTGTCCTTCTGTGACAGCATTCAGTTTCCTGTAATCTATGCACAGTCTGTGTTCCCCAGACGGTTTTCTCAACAAAAACGACACTAGAACTAAAAGATGATTCACTGTGCGAAATAATCCCCTCCTTCAACAAATACTCTATTTCTTCCTTCAATGCCTTCTCCTTCGCGAACGGAATAGAATAGGCTCTCATACAGATTGGGTTTGAGTCTACCAGTTTCATGTCATACTGTAGCAAATTTGTATGGCCTGGTTTATCTGTTAATACATCTGTATGTTCCTCCAGAACCTGTTGAACTCTCTCCCTCTGGTTTTTAGTCAGGTGCTTACTGACTTTTACCTGTGCTGCTGTTTCACAAGGATGTAATGGGTATTCATGTGAGGTGAGTGGTTCTTTTTGCATCTGGGTTGCAATAGCTAAGGTCAATAAGGGGGTGCTTTCCTGGAGTGGTCTGTCCAGATACTTCTTTAACAGGTTTACATGATAAACTTATTCCTTCCCCTTTTTGTCAATTTTATAGTTTGTTCTAGACACCTTCTCTAGAACCGTATATGGACCTTGCCAACCAATTTGTAATTTATTCTGGCTTCCCGGTAGTAGAAGCAGCACCTTCTCTCCGACTGCCAGTTCCCTGTCCTTTGCCTTCCTATTAAAATATGCTGCATGTTTCTTCCTGGCTTGTTTCAAATTATCATTTGCCAGTTTCCATCCAGCTTTCAAACGAGTGGTCAGTTCGTTCACATATAGATACGATGAGGTAACAGTCTCTTCCGCCTTCTCATCTGTCCAGGTCCTTAATAAAGTTACAGTATCTGGATCTTTAATTTTATTTATCATCCTTATTTTTCCTGGAACCCGTCGGGTCCCCGTCCAATAGATAGCTTTATAATGAGGACTTTTCTTAGAATCATCACTCCCACAAATCGACCACTACCAATTTTTTTTCTGGGGTTTGTCTCCCCACTTTAGATTGCTTATGAGAGATCTTCGCTCTCTTGTCTGTTCTTCCAGTTTATATAAGTCTGACCGAGGGATTGTCATCTTATCCTGGGTAAAATTTCTTCTTCGTACTCGTCGCATAATAATAATAATAAATTCTTTAAGCGCCAAACACGGCGCATAAGGCAGAAACCAGTGCTCTCCAGGTTGTTCGTTGTGACGCCACTCCTCTTAGCTCTTGCACATTATTTAGGCCCAACGTTCTTCCTCTCTTATTATTGTTCTTCTGAGTGTTTCTTTTGGTCTTCCTTTTTTCCGCTTACCCTCAGGAACCCAAGTGAGCGCCTGTAGTGGTATTCTGTTGTTTTGCATTGGTAGGACATGACCGATATATGACCATCGTCTTTTCCTTATATAGTCGGAGACATATTTCTGCCTAGAGTCTTCTCTTATTTGTCGATTAGTCTTGAATTGTTTCCAACTGATGTTCATGAGTTTTCTAAGACATTTGTTCTCGAATGTATTCAGCTTGTTCTCCAATGATTTTGTTATTTTCCAACTCTCACAGCCGTATGTTAACTCTGAGATAACCTGTGAATTAAACAGACGAAGCTTGGTATGTATATTCAATGATCGTAATTTCCAAATGTTAGATAATCTATTGAAGGCGCTAGCTGCCAAAGCAATTCTAGTATGGATTTCTCAAATCCTGTGTCACCCATCCTGATGATTTTATGCCTAACTAATTGAAACTTTCAACTTTCTGTAGTTTTTCCCCGTTCAAGATGATATCAAAGGTCTCGTTAGAAAAGTTCTTAGCTTTAGTTTTAGAGGCATTTATTTGGAGACCAATTTTAACCGAGAGATGACACAAATTATTTATTGCTTCTTGGGATTGTCTTGGTGTTGAACTTAAGAATGCTACATCATCTGCGAAATCCAGGTCCCCCAGGAATTTTCCATTTGTCCATTTTATACCCAATTGTTCATTGTGGGTATACTCATAACCCAATCAATAGCTATTCCAAAAAGTAGTGGTGACATAATACAGCCTTGTTTCACCCCTGTTTCTACTGTAAACCATTCTGTATTCCCTTTATTTGTTCTAACACAACATCTTGCATTGTCATATAGCGCTTTGATTATATTCACATATTTTGTTGGAAAACCATAGATTGTAAGTATCTTCCACAATGATGCGCGGTGGAGACTATCAAAGGCTTTTTGAAAATCGACGAAGGTGATAATAAGTGGCGATTGCCTTTCCACTGATTCTTCTATAATTGTTCTTAGTGTGAAATTCTGATCAATTTACATGAATCGTTTCGGCCTGAAACCCGCTTGTTCTTCTCTGATCTTTTCGTCAGCATGCAATTTAAGTCTTTCTAACATCATGCAACATAATAATTTTCCAGGTACTGATAATAGAGATATACCACCCCAGTTATTACAGTCTGATAGATCACCTTTCTTCGGTAACTTTACAATAATACTGTCTTTCCATTGTTGTGGTGGTTGTTCTTCTCTCCATACTTCATTTATAATATCTAAAATTCTCAAGAGGTTGTTGTCATTAACTGCTTTAATCATTTCCCCTGAAATTTCGTCAACTCAGCAGCTTTAAAATTTTTTAAATCTTTTAACGGCTTGTTTGATCTCGTCCAGCGTGAATTCGTCGCAAGTTTATTAGCAGCAAGGTGGTTGTGGGTGTTTCATTATTAAAATCAGGTGTTACTGTTGGTGGTGGTCTGTTTAGCACCTCCATGAAGTGCTCAGCCCATCTCTTCATTTGTTCTTTTTCTGTTTGGTATTGAATTCCCTAATTTACCTTTAACAGTGTTTCCATAGCAGTAATGGTGACATAGTTGTTTTGGCTAATTTGATAAAGGCACCTACTATTACCAGTTCTTGCCAGCATTTTCAGCTTCTACGGCCAGTTTTCATTGATGAAATGTCTTTTATCTCTTCGAGTTTTGTCTTCACTTATTTATTCCAAAACAAGTTATAAGTTAGTTTGCAAGATTCAAACTGCATTATGTGTACTTGCCGCTAGTAGTTTAAGTTTTGCTGTTTTCCTTTCTTGTATTTTATCCCAAGTATCTTCTCTCATCCATTTTTTTTTTTATGTACTAGTTATCCGGTGGTCGCTACAGCTGCTTCTGTCATTGCTGTTTCTCAGTTGTTCCCATTTAGTATCGATTGAGGTCTTGGTGGTGATATCGTTGTCAATTTTGCCCTAAAGCTTATCGAAATAGTTGTTCATTTTGACATTATATTCCTTCTTTATATCGATTTGATTGCAGTCTGTTGTACATCTATTCTTCTATTTTTATTCGGTTGGTATAACTTCTTCAGTTTAATTCTCATTTTAGCTATGCAGAGGTTATGATCGCTTCCGATCTCTGCACCTCTGTATGCTCTGACGTCTTGAACTGATGAGCGAAATTTAGCGCTTATGCAGAAGTGATCTATCTAGTTCTTAGTTCTGCCATCAGGTGAATTCCATGTTATCTTGTGGATATTCTTATGTGGAAAGATGGTGTCTGCCACAACGAGGTTTGATATTTCACAAAGTTCTAGAAGTCTTTCGCCATTTTGATTCATACAGCCTATGCCATGAGTACCGAGATATCTTTGTACTCCATCGTTGTTGTCACCTACTTTGGCGTTAAAATCACCCATGACTGCTATTATGTCATGCTTGGGTATTGTGTTGATGGTACTTAGAAGTGCTTCATAGAAGTCATCTTTTGTGGTATCAAGAGCGTCGTTAGTTGGTGCATAACATTGTACAATTGAGAGCTTGAAAAATCGTGTCTGAAATCTAGCTAATATTAGCCTCTCATTGATAGGTACCCAGCTGATAAGCGATGCTGCTGCTTTCTGTGTCATTAGGATGGCTACTCCCTCTGTGTGACGATTATCATTACTACCAGAGTATATAATTTGCTTTTTTTTTTTTTTTTTTTTTTTTTTTTTTTTTTTTTTTTTTTTTTTTCGTCGCATAGTGGCCATGTTAATCCATTCAAGTGAAGACTGGGTGTGAAAAGGGGGCTCCCATTCCACTTTGTCTACCCGAGTATAATTAGTTTTCCTTTCAGGCCTAAAGTTGCCCCGTGGCGTTTCTAGGTCCTGCACATATTTTCCCTTTGTGGGTGTTCCCTCATGAAATACGCCACATGCTTCTACAAAGTTTTCAACATCGACATTTACGTCGGGCCAATAGTATTTTCGAGCAATCTTTTGGCAGATGGTACCGACTTTCTCATGGTCACCATCTTTTCCAACATGTAAGCTCCTTATTAAGTTTGCCCTATATATCTTGGGAAGAACTAACTGTCCGTGACCAGTGGAACTAGTTCCTGTCTTCCTGTATAATAGTTTGTTCTTCATGAAATATTCCCCCTTGCTCGGAGGTGTGTGGCATTTGGGCAATTTTTTAAAACAGGGCTTGAGTGTCCTATCCTCAGCCTGCGCCTTCCTCATCTCCTCTGGATGAGCATTTATAGGTTCACCTTCTTCCTCCTTCTTCTGTGACCTGGTCTGCACTGTCGCCATGATCACAGGTTTCTCGGGATTCCCCAAGAAGACGTATCTACACCCCAATATCAGAGGGTAGATTGGTTCATCTATCACTGCTGCTCTGATTTCTCCTTCCACATAGCGAGTTTTCACCGTTATCCTTGCGATGGGAAGTGTCATGAGTGGTATGTCCTTAGTCGCCCCTTGTATTTCCACTGTTTCTGTGGTATACTGACTTGGGTCCACTAGGCTAGACTTCACAACTGAATCATAATCCAAACCTGTATCATAAAGGCACCTTATGGTGACCCCATTACAAATAACATCCTCACAAACTGGGGGGTGATAAGGTTCCTGTTGTCCCTTAGGATTAACCTTTAATCTTTGCGTCCCCGACTTCATTGCAGCAATGTTTGAAGGTTTCCTTCTACAAAATTCGGTGTTATGGTTATCCTTCTTGCACCATTTACACCATCTTTTTCCTTGGTTCAACGGTTTTCTTTCATTGAACTTTTGGTCATTGAACTGTGAGTTTCTGTCGCGATAGTCATTTCTTGGCCGCTCAAAGTTTGTCCTACCTTTATTTCCCTGCTCTCTATTATCAAATTTATTAAATTGCTGTGGAGCTTTGAAATTGTCTATGTGCTTCTTTTTAGCACCACTTACCTCTGCCTGGGCTGCCTGATACCTCTCAGCAACATTTAAAATTTCCCCCAACTTCTCTGCACCTTGTTCCATGAGAAATTTTCTCATGTCTGGAGCCATGGACTCTCTCAATTGCTCAATCATGATCATTTCTTTAAGATCTTGGGTCTTCCCCAGAGCCGTCCATTTCTCCAAATAGGTTTCTAGTCTAGCAGAGAATTGGTGGTATGTCTCCCCAGACAACAGTTTGGCATTTCTAAATTTCTTACGATAAAATTCACCATTCTTCTCGTATCTTAATAACAAAGCCTGCTTTAACATGTCATAATTGTCTTGGTCTTCCCTGTTCATTTTAGCAAATACTTCATAAGAAGTACCTCTCAATCCTTGTGATAGCTTTAAGCTCCACCTCTCTCTCTCTCTAACCCATATGTAGTAGCTAATAACTCAAAACGTCCTAGGTACCCCTCTATGTCATCGTCTTTTTCAACAAAATGGTCTAAATGAAACCCCATAGCTGAGTTTGAGGCTCCCATACTGGGCGTAGCATCTGAGGCAAAAGGGCTGGCACCATTTTCAGGAGCCGGGCCTTGTAATTCCAGCTCCCTTAGTCGTAATTCGTGCTCCCTTTGCAACTTTCTATCTTCTGCCTCCCTTTCGGCAGTCAACCTTTTTTCTTCTGCCTCCCTTTGCTGTCGTTTTTCTTCTGCCTCCCTTTGCTGTCGTTTTTCTTCTGCCTCAATCTGCAGCCTCTTTGTCTCAGCCTCAATTTGTAACCTCTTTTCTTCAGCTAACCTTTCAGCCTCTAATTTTCTTTCAGCCTCTTTTTCTAATCTCCTTTCTTCCCGTTCAATATATTTATCACATTCAGCCGTTACGTATTGAATTAAAATTTGACCATCCATTCCCATCTCCTTCGCGGTGAGCACAGCAGCTGATCTAAATTTTGCCAGCTCCGCCATACTTTTTAGACAATATACTAATATACAAGCTAAATCTCTAACCAGTAAATACACTAAGTACTTCTTATGACTATAGTCTAACCAATTCTAACTAACCAGTTAACTAATTAATTATTACTGGCTGTGAAGATTCACCAACTTTTATCTGTAGGGACACTTTTAATTTTAAAGGGAATTTTACAATTTATTTCCCTACTTTTATTTCTCCCACCAGGAGATCCTAATATTACTGTTGGGCTAATTATCCCTGGACAAGACCCCAATATATGTAGTGGTGTTTGATGGTATTGTATGATGGTGATATTACTAAATGTAATTGTATGAGGCCAGCTGTGAAGGCTCCTGAGATAAAATGTAGTTGTGAATTGTCAGAAGGCCTTTCTTGCTACCACTACGACCTCACACTTTATTTTTTTTAATGAATGTGGCTACGTAAAGTGTCTAGGGTTATGATATGTAGTGTGGTGTAATAGGTTATAGATATACCCACAGATATTTAACAAGACTAATAATATTAATAAATGTTAAAATACACTGAACTAACTCACGTGTGTAAAATTTTTTGATAGAATTATATTACATTTATTTTGTTCTGGATCAATTTTTTAGGTTGACCAGAACTTAAAAGGATTTAGAGATTATGAAAGAAATGCATGGAATATTATATCATAAATGCAATAGTGTACATATATATGTACTATACTAGTTAGTTTTATTAAAATGTTCTAGTAGTCATCTACTTGGGAGGATAGTTAATGTTTGTGCTGTTGGGGGGGCCTCATCACACCTGTCTATATTGACTACACAGTGTCCAGAAAATGGTGGGAATTTTTATGGGGGTATTAGTAACTAAACAGCGTTGGTGAATGTCCAGCAGACCAGAGGCTCACTCATCTTGTAGTTGTAGCTCTGGTGCTGAAATCTTGTGGTCCCACCTCTCCGTGCTGGCGGGCAATAATGGTGGTCTCTGTCACAAGTACTGCACAGATACACTCGAGTAAAGTCACCAACTGAATAGACACTGCTTTGTTGACAACAGAAACTCACAGCTCTGCAATCAAAGTATGGGCCATGTGTCAAAATCTATTCTCTACCCACGTCTGGACACAACACTGACACAACAACCACATCATACAGACAGGTCAGATCTCTCTGACCAAACAGCACATTTACCATGGTGGTTTTACATCAGATAGATCCTCCCAGACTATAGATTCTGAAAAAATATTTATTAGTTTTCTGCCCTAAAAGAGGATAGGTAATATGTTTCATTATTCTCAACACTTGATCTGTCTTGCATAATCCTTGCTGGAGTTTATGTACATTGTTGGTCCCTAGACCCTGACTGGGCGGGGGGTCTAGAGCAAATCCCTACTTGTTTGTAAGGCTAGATTTCGATATGGCAGTATCAAATCACTCGAACATGAAACAATATTCAAAATATATAAGGAAATAATTTCAATCTTACCAGATTATGAATAAATAACACAGAATTGCTAGCAAAACTCAGCTGAGCTGCTGGCTATAGTATGGCGTCCCTAAATTTCTTTCACTTTCTTTCATATGGAAATCACCACACTTTAAAATCTGTGTCTATCACTGAACAACTATTGAAGAATGGCCCCACTTTCGCGTCTGAGCGCTAATGATATGATTGTCTGTGGCCAATCACTGCCTAGGTTTATTTTAAATTCAAATTTCCTACACTAAAGTCATTTCAGTCATGCTTCAGTCAAGTATGGATGGTTATCTGTTAGTCTGTCCGTCTCTACTTGTGTTTCAACAAAAATGTACTTGATTTTTGAACCAACCTTTCTCTCCCCTCCAAAATTTTGTCGTTAAAAGTTATTTTAGACACAGCTACCACCACAATATCCCCTCTCCTCCATACTAAGTAGAATTTGAACACCTGCGTCTCAAGTCGTGTTTTTTTGTGCAATTAGCGACACTTTTAGATTCAATACAGTCTGTCGATGATGTGAACAACACTGTCTTTTGTCATTATCTTCAATATTATCTATCCGTCTGTAAAATTAAGGACATATTAGTTCACTGCTCAGAATAGGCCATCCGGCCAGCTAATTTTCATATTCCTAACATTAATATTAAGAAAAAAAGTTACTTTTTAATTTTTGTAATATTCCAAACATCTGCGTTTTTAGGGCCGCTGAATTCAAATCAAGGGCTTGGTATCG